>VXBD01003027.1:541117-668323 GCA_013399975.1 Indicator maculatus
CTGTCCCCCTCTTCCTGTCCCCCTCTTCCTGTCCCCCTCTTCCTGTCCCCTCTTCCTGTCCCCCTCTTCCTCCTTTTCCCCATGTTACCTCTTAGTCCATGCTGTGAAAGAACCAAAGCTTGGACATGAAAGGTTTTGCCACTCTGGATGCAGGTGGAGCTTTAGCCTTGTGAATGGTGTGACAGATGTTCCACAAGAAGCTCTCCACACTCCCTTGATGTGTCTGAGATGCAAGAAGAAAATCTTAACTCCAAAGTGTTTCCCAGACCCCTCGGGGCCATGTTATTAACTGTAAGGGAACACACTTGGACTGTGGGGGTAGTTGTGCAGGGAGCTGATGGAGGCTCCCTCTTTAGGAGGACTCAAAAGCTGTCTGGACATGATCCTGGCCAGCTGGCTGTAGATGGCCTTGCTTGAGCAGGGGGATTGGGCAGGATGACCTCCAGAGGTCCCTGGGATTCTCTGAAGTGCTTTAAGTTTCCTTCTATTGGTGTATAGCAAAGACTGCACTTGGAGAGTGCAGCTGGCAGCAGCCCTGGGTTGATGCAGGAAAGTTACCACAAGTTCTCTGTTCTTTGTGCAGAAACACGAACAGATAGAACAAAGAAGCTGTTCAGACACTACACAGTGGGATCTTATGACAGCTTTGATGCTTCAAGGTAAGAATTTTCCTCTTTGGTTGCAATTTGTTTACAAAACCTTTCTGGGTTTAATTTAATTGTTACTGTTGGCTTAGACTCTGGAGGGGGAGAGGGAAGCAGATTACAAAGCAGAGCTTCTCAAGCTACCATTCTGCATCTCTGCTGGGTTTGATCACAGCTGACTTTTTCTTTTCCTATGGGATGTGTCTACAAAAGAAGCAGTGAAGGACTGGGTGTCACTGTTTCGTGTTCATGAGTGGTGAATGAGCTCAGCACCTCACAGAGGCAGGCAGCAGCACGTCCCAGCTGCTTCTGCAGTCAAGAACCACTTCAGCTGTTGGGTACTTCACCAGGTCAGGCCTTCTATGTCTGTTCACAGCATCACACCTGCTGGCAAGAAAGTCAAAACAAGATGCTGTGCTGTGTTGTTCTGGGCAGTGTCTTTTAGATCCTGAGTAGGAATGAGGCTGTTAGAAAGGAGGACTTCAGGAATGAGATTATTTATTTGCAGTTTGCCCTGAGTGTTGCTGATTTTTTTTTTTTTTTTTTTAAGCAGGTTCTCCTCTCTTTGGACACAGAGCCAGCTTCTGCTAGAGAAGGATGGCTTTTCAAACACAGACCCTCACTCAGCTGGTGCAATCATTGGGCTTCTCTCCTGCCTGACTACAGCTTGGGGTTTTTTGTTTTCAGCAAAGCCACCTTGTTTTGGCAGGGGAAGTTAGACGTGTGTAAAGCAATGGGGGCAGTTGTGTGCAGCACACTATTTGTGAAAGGAAGGAAGGAAAGTAAGTGTGCTCACTGCTGGGTTTTTGATGTGATCTCAGTCCTCCTCCTCAGGGTAATGCACGTTTTTTATGCCAATCATCCAGTCTGGGGGGGAGGCTGGAATAGTTTGGAATACCTAAGATGTCCTCCTGTGTTCCTCAGGGTCAGTGTGGAGCTTGGAAAGACCTGGGGCCAGCTGGTTGTCTGTAGACATCAGTCCCTGCAGCTGGGATTTGAAGAGTGTTGCTGTGCTGGAGGAAGAGGGAAGGTTTGGTGGCACAGTGGAGGCAGCCCAGGCTTGTTGCTTGGCTGCAGATGTTGTGTCCTGGGGGCTCTGAGCTTCCTGTTACAGAGTGTGGTGTGCTGTCTGCTGTGGCTTATAGACCAGAGAAGCTCCACTTCAACATCTTGGATGTTCTCTTCCTTGTGCAGCCAAGTGAGCAGAGCCTTGCACTGCTGGGCAGTGGTGTCAGAGGGCAGTGGAGCTGTTCCCTGTGCTGGGGAACATGTCACTGTTCTGCAGGGCAAGCTCACAGCTTCCTGCTCTCCTCTCCAGGGCTGGCTTTTTGCAAGGGTCTTTGAGTGACCATTTTTCTCTCGGGTTCAGAGCCTTGTCTCTGTGCCTTGGTTCTAATAGGTGGCCTTGTTTCTGAGAAGCTAGGGGCTGTGGCCACAGCAGGCTGCCTCAGACACACCAGGTGATCCCATCTGTAAGCCTGCTGCTGCTTTCTACCAGAAGTTTTTTTTTTTTCATCAAAAAATGTCAGTTCCATCAGCACCTTTCTTTTGGGTTTGGTTGGATTTGGCTTTTTTTGAGGGGGGAACTATTGATTCTAAAGCTTTTGGATTGTTGTCATTGTCCTTTTCCCAAGAAAATTCCTCTCTGTCCTTGGGAGAGGACAATAGGATCTGCCCTTCTGCAGCTCTCTGTCATTTAGAGAGCAGGAAGCCTAAAGCCATGTTCAGAGCTCTTCTCAGCTCTTCTCAGTGCTGCTCCAGGATGGCTTTTACCCAGGGAGCTGTTGGGGGTGCATGGATCATACTCTGGTTTGGGTGAATCATGACAGGTGTGTGAGATGTCTGGGTCTTGGGGGAGATGTTGCTGGTTTGTTTCTGGATTGTTTTGAGGTTTTATCCTCTTCAAATCTTGGGCCTCTGCAGTGCAACAGCAAAGCTCTCCACAAGCTGCCATTAGCTGCTTCAGGACTGCAGCTGAGCAGGGGAGATTATCAGAGGCAGGGATGGGTTTTGTGGAGCAGCATTATTGAGACATTAGGGCTGAAGGGGTCTGCAGTGGTTCCTGGCTCTGGCATTGATATTGTCTGAGCAGTGAGAGGGAGAGCAGCAGAGTTCTGAGAAAAGCCAAGTTGTGAAGAGAACTCAAGGAGAGGTTCCACAGAGATTCAGAACCCAGTGGAGTCATTTTGAAGAGTGGTAGTGGAAACTGAGGGGGGCGGGGGGAAGGTAGAGAAGGTAGGGAGAGGGTAGAATTAATGGAAATTCCAAGAAATACAGTGGCAGGGTAGACTTGCTTACCACACACCCCTTTAGGTAAAGTTCCATAATTTCAGCCACTTGTGTCAAGTACCACTAGAAAAGCTGAAGAGTTGGCTTTGGTGTCCACTGTTCCAAAGCTGGTTAACTGCTGGGAAAGCGGGAAAAAAAAAAGCTTGTGTGTCTGAGGTGCACTGAATCCCTTCCTGTAATGGGGTACCTCCAGAGAACCATGCTGGGAGCTGAACCTCCTCTCCCATCCTTCCCAGAGGTGGCACACAGTGAAATGCTGCTCTGCTGCTCTTCTCCTGAACAGCACAGGGTTTGAGGGCTGCTGTGCCCTCCAAGGGGTGAGCCTGCAGAGCAGCCTCTTGTGCATGGCACTGGGGGCTCTGCTGCTGCCTGCCTGTTGCTGCTGAAGGAGGAGACTTTGCACTGAAGACTTTGATGGAGATGAGTTAGTGTGGCCAGGATGGGGGTTTTAGGGAGGGGGAGCTGTGGAGTGGCAAGAAGATGTCAAACTAGCAGCACATCATGGCATTGCTGCTCTGCTTCCTTTCTCTGTCCTTGCTTCCCACCATGTAGTAACCCAGGTGTACCTGCTGGCAGCTAGAGTCCCCCAAGCTCTTGTCAGATGGCAGTGGTGCCTCTGTACTGAGAGCCCTGGAACCAAAGCATTAACAAAGCTGATCCAGCTCCTTGCTGGAGATGATGTGGGCGAGTGAGGGGAAGTGTCTACTCCCTTCTCTTTTTTCCTTTCCCCTCTCAAAGGGCAAAAATTGCTGAGCAGAAGCACTCTGTTGAGAGCTCTGTATTAATGGCCTTATTCACATGCAGGCAAATACTTTGTGCATGGCATGAATGTGCAGCTTGAGTAATGGGGGTTCATTAAATCCTGGGGCAGCTTTGCATAAGAGATCCCTCATCCATACATTAATGCTCCAGGAGGATGGCTGCTATCCTTACTCCTACCTGGCAAGCCAATGAGGCTTGCTTGCCACTGCCAGTAGCCACTGAGTGTCAGGCCAATGCCACACCTGAACCTAGCAGGGCTGCTTTAAAGGCTGAGGGGATGCACAAATTCTGTTGTGCAAAAAATGGTCCAGCTGCCAGGTGCTGCTCCTGCTGGCATTCCTCTGCATGGATTCCTTTACTGCCTTATGAAAGCTTTTCAAGAGCTCATTACTGTCAATCATTTGCCCTTCATCTGGTGCAGGTGGACAGACTCTGGAGGGCAGGATGGGCTTTGCTGCAGTGGTATTCATGCTGGAGATGTGGTGCTGAGGGGTGTGGTTTAGTGGGGACCTGGCAGTGCTGGGTTGATGGTTGGATTTTAAAGGTCTCTTCCAACCACAATGTTAAGATGAGCCTGTGGCAGAAGGTAAAGTGTTTATGGCAGATGAGCAGGAGTCAGTGCATGTCCCTGGACACCTGTGCCAGGCTGCAGCACTGGAGGCTGACTTGGCAAATGGTTTGGGGAAAGTCCAACCATCAACCCAGCACCACCATGGCCACTAAACCATGGCCCAATGTGCCATGGCCACACCTTTCTGGAACACCTCCAGGGATGGTGACTTCACCACCTCCCTGGTTAGCTTGTTCCGGTGACTGACCACTCTTGCAGCAAAGATTTTTTCCTAATCTCCAGCCTGGCACAATTTGAGGCCATTCCCTTTCATTCTGTCTCTAGTGAACTGGAACAAGAGCCCAGCCCCCACTTCACTCCAGCCTCCTTCCAGGGAGCTGTAGAGAGCAACGAGGTCTCCCCTCAGCCTCCTCTTCTCCAGAGTGAAACACCCCCAGCTCCCTCAGCTGCTCTTCCTCAGCCTTCTTCTCCAGACCCTTCCCCAGTGTTAGGTTTCCTGCCTGCTCTGCAGCTCTCCTCTACCATTCACCTTCACATCTTTTTCCTAACCACTCTAACTGGGACCAGGCACTGCATGGGGGAAGCTTTCCTGGTGCCTTTCCTTGATATCCCACAGCTACAGCAGAATGAAGACATTCACAGGAGAGGATGTAATAATCAATAACCATTTTCAAAGGCTTGTTGCCACAAAGTAAATGATGGCACCCACTTGATTTGCCTTCTGGTTTTAGTTCTGTTTTCCTGGATGAAGAAAAAGAGGAAAATTGGATTGTGTGGTCTGGGAGGTGTGTGCAAAGAAAGCTTAATTAAAAGCTTCCCTCATTACCCCTAATGCCCCTATGTGGAGTCAGGTGGCAGCATCCACATCTCACCAGTGCAGGAGCAGCTCCTCAAAAGCTAACTGATAGGCAAACACCTGGAAAAGAAAGATCAAGAGAGTCTTCTCAGCTGCACTTCCCCCCAGTTCTCTGTGGATATTGCCACCTGCATGGGTGGGTAGAGCAGGGCAGGTTTTGATCCTCCACAGCTCAGAGAGCCTCTTCTCTGCCCTGCAGCTGAAGACACCCAGAGCTGTAAGGAAACACTGCTGGGGGTGGACATCTGGGTGCTCATGGGGTCTTCATGATTTAAGGGTCTGGAGGACAGGACTTAAGAGGAGTGGCTGGAGGGACTGGGAAGGAAGCTGAGGGAGGGAGACCTCATTGCTCTCTACAACTCCCTGAGAGGATGCTGGAGTGAGGTGGAGTTGGTCTCTTCTCCCCAGTATCAACTAATATGAGGAGAGGAAATGGCCTGAAATTGTGCCAGAGGAGGTTTACATTGGATGTTGGGAAAAGATTTCTTTGCTGCAAGAGTGGTGAGAGATTGCAAGAGGCTGCTCAGGGAGGCAGTGGAGTCCCCATCCTTAGAGGGCTTCAAGGAGTGTGTGGCCATGGCACTTTGGAACATGGTTCATGGCTGTGGGGGTGCTGGGCTGACAGCTGGACTCGATGATCTCAGAGGTCTTTTCCAACCCAGATGGTGCTGTGGTTCTGTAAGATCTTTGTCTGGGTTCTTTGAGGCACAGAGACAGGGCAGCACCAACCAAACTCTAGAAAACAGAGAGTGTGAGAAGTGTTGCTGTGTGCACTGCTCTACATCTCTCATTACCTCCCTGGGCTTGCCTGATGCCTCTTGTGAGTGCATTGATTTGCTGTGAGGGTTACAGTCTGAGAGTGCTGAGCTGCTCCACGTGTGAGGCACAAGGACAAGGGCAGCTCATTCTTAACACCTTGTGCCTCATGAACTTGAAGAACCTAATTGGGTACAATTTGGAAATTACATCTGTGGTTAAGCACTAATTAAGGCATTGTGGATTTTGTGGAACAGGTGGGGATGTGAAATGTGAAGTTTTTAATTTACAGTTATTTAGTTTCTAATGAAAATTATTTTACTTGCTAATAACTTTGCACTTTGCCTCTCCTGCTGTTGTGTGCTGCCACGGCACAGAAAATATTGAAAATCATTGCTGAAACAGGAGGTAAAAAGGATATATTGTGTGTGACCTGTGGTGTCTCCTCATTAAAATCCACAGTGTGATTGGAGGAAGAGGCAATATTCGAGTCCAACACATGCTTTGAGCAGGGAGTGACTGCTGGAACATGCAGCAAAGAGCTCCTCTGGGCTGGATTTCCAGAATGCCTCCTGTGGGCTTGAACACAGGCACCAGAAATGGGCTCTCAGAGCCTGAAAGGGATCAGGGGGCTGCTGTCAGCCAGTGTCTGTGCATTTGTGACGTGGTTTAGGTGTTTACTGTGGTTTGTTGTATCTAGCAAAGTACAAAGGAGGATGTTTCCTTTTTTGCTGAGCTGTGTGCTGATCCTTGTCAGGTGAGGCTCACTCTGGATTCAGTAGAGCTTTCACAAATTGCAAGGAGTGGTGGTAAAAAACAAACGAAGAGCTGATGAAGGGATTTGGGTTTCCTTGGTCAGCTGAAAGAAGTGAACTTGGAGAGAACAACTTCTCCCTCCATGGTGGTGCCAGCCACTTGCCTGGAAGGGTTTGTGGGCTGAGAGGGCAACTGGGGTGGTCCTGCCCCTGCTTGGTGGAAGCTCCTGACTGACTCTTCTGCCTTGGCAAGCAGAAAAGGTCAGAGTCAGGCTGCATGTGCAGGGGATGCACAATTGGAGAGAATCAAGAAAATAATCCCTACTTAAATTCAGTTTTTTTCTGTGCCTCAGGGAGTGTTTGACAGTATACCAAAGAGCCATTTTCTGTTTCTAGATAAGGATGGTTTCCAGTGGAGTGTTTTTCAGGCTGGAATCAGCAATGATCCACATGACACAAGCTTGGCTAAATATACTATGTGGTCCTGATAGCTTGTGTCTCTGTACTGTAGTGTTCTAACTCATGGAATAAGTCATGCTTTAAGACAGGGGGGTGTAGGTATTGTAGTTGTGAAATGGAAGCCAGATTTCTTGGCTTTGCCTCCATGTGCTTCAACCTTTGTGCTCTTCATACAGATCTTTATGAAGGTCTTGCTATTTCTACTTCTTTCCTCAAGTATGGCTGGTAGCAAAGTAGAAATTCTTGCTGTCTGGAGGAGTCTACCCAAATGATGGCTGTGCTGAACCCAGCAGTGCTCAGGTGTTTTGTCTGGCTGTGGGCAAATCTCTTTTATTTCCCTTTCTCCATCACTAAATCATGAAAATCATGGAGATCCTAAGCCTGCACAATTTGTGAGCCTCAGAGTGTTAGGGAAGGTACATGAACAAGTCTGGTGTGTAGTGTTTAGTGTTTGGATAAAGAAAAGCCAATTTTAGATTGATTGGGGTTGGGGGGGAGGAGCCTGAAGTTGTCATGCTGAAGATTGTAGTTCATGCAGAAGCATTCTGCACTGGAGAGGAGGTAATCTGTATTTAACTTTGTATGCAATGAATGTTGGGCTCCCACAGCCCAAAGTCCAAGTACTGTGTGCCCTCCTTAAGTAATGAGCTATTGATTTTAAAATTACTCATTTTAGTACCATGAGATGGAACTAGGAATGTTCTGAGAACTCCTCTTTGAAATGGATGCTGCTCAACTTTCAGCTGGAGGTGGGACAGAAATGGACTTAAAGGATGTTACCTACTGAGATTTGGTGTGTCACAGGTAGCAGGGACTAGTCAGCCTCAGGTAGAGCTCCTGTGCTCAAAGCACCTGTGAAGAAATACCTGTTGCATTGCAGACCTCTCAGCAGGCTTGGAACATACTCTGACCTTGATTTGCCACTGGGAGCTGCACCCTCTACGCATTCAGTTGCTGAAACACTTCCAGGACCAAAGAAATACTGCCAGGAAGGTTCATTGTGAGAAACTTGGACCTACTTTTACCCTGGGCACCACTTTGCCTGCCAGGACCAGGTAGGCTGTGAGCAGACCTCCAGCATGTCTCCAGTGAAGAGAGCTAAGGGAACCTGGTCCTGGCAAAGCAAACACAAACAGTACTGCAAACACTCAGAGGTTAAACTTCTTTCTCCCTTTTCTTCCCCCTTCTTTCAGGGATGCAAAGTGAGTTTGCTGGGAGCAGGGGTGTGGAGGTTGCAAGTTTGGTTCATTTGCATGCATGGTTTGTTTTCCATCCTCTTCCTGCTACCAGCTCTCAGCTCCACAGCACTGGGGTGCAGAGAATCAATTTGCTATCTGTGATTGCTTTAACCAAGTGTGAATTGCTTCTGCCATCAGAGGGTTGCAGGTCCCCTTCTCCTAGCAGGTAAAAGAGCAGGAATGGCTACATGTCTGATTTTTACAACCCCCCAGTTCTGCTTTGCAGGCTGTGAGGGGATTTTCTTTGTGTAGCACATGGCTGGAACAGGGTATCTGGGATCTGTATTTGTCAAGTGACAGAGAGCAGTTTGTGTGTTCTGTGACCAAAAATCCATGGTAGCTTCTCCTCCCCTCTCCTCCTTTCATGTAAGCCACACAACTTTGTACAACAGTGACAGTTTAGTTTTTCCCACTCTTTTGAAACATCAGCCTTCCTCTTTTTAAGGAAGGATATTGGCATTGTTCTGGTTTGTCAACAGAAAGGAAGGAGTCAGAGGAAGGTTTGAGGAGTACCCAGCCACAGGCTCCTGGATGCTTTATACTGATGAAGTGAGATGAGGGTGGAGTTGGGGTAGTGGAGAGCAGGGCTGTGCTTTGACCCAAGCACTGTACAGAATCACAGAATTATTGAAGCACAGAATTATTGAGGCTGGAAAAGACCTCTGAGATCATCAAGTCCAGCCTATGACCTAACACCACCACAGCAGCTAAACCATGCCCCCAAGTGCCACATCCAAGCTTTTCTTAAAGACCTCCAGTGATGGTGACTCCACCACCCCCCTGGGCAGCCCATCCCAGTGCCTGATCAGCCTTGCTGTGAGGAAGTGCTTCCTAATATCCAGCCTAAACCTTCCTTGGCAGAGCTTCATACCATGCCCTCTTGTCCTGCCACTGGTTGCCTGGGAGCAGAGCCTGGCCCCACCTGACTACAGCTTCCTTTTAGGTAGCTGTAGAGAGTGATAAGGTCCCCTCTAAGTCTCCTCTTCTGAAGGCAGAACACCCCCAGCTCCCTCAGCCTTTCCTCTCTGTCTAAGGTTAGGTTCTCAAAAGCAGCCTTCTAACTCCTATTGATCACAGAATGTTAGGGGTTGAAAGGGACCTGTAGGGATCATCCAGTCCAACTCCCCTCCTAATGCAGGTTCACCTAGATCAGGAATGCATCCAGGTGGCTTACGAAAGTCTCCAGAGATGGACTCTCTGGGCAGCCTGCTCCAGAGCTCCTTTAAGCTATTGACTGCATCCATACAAACGTGAAGGAAATGAAGGTTATTAATTTGACCATGGATTAAGAAAAGTGCTGGAGAGAGTTTTGCTGCTGGCTCTTCAGTGTGTAATTATGGAAGCCCACCTTAAAGGTGTGAGTGGTGAAATGAAGGAAAGAACTGAGTCCACTGGGGAGTCCAGACAGCTTCTGCAGTATCAGAACTGTGTCCAGTTCTGGGCCCCTCAGTTTAGGAAAGATGTTGAATTGCTGGAGCATGTCCAGAGAAGGGCAATGAGGCTGGGGAGAGGCCTTGAGCACAAGCCCTATGAGGAGAGGCTGAGGGAGCTGGGACTGTTTAGCCTGGAGAAGAGGAGGCTCAGGGGAGACCTCATTGCTGTCTACAACTACCTGAAGGGAGGTTGTAGCCAGGAGGGGTTTGGTCTCTTCTCCCAGGCAACCAGCACCAGAACAAGAGGACACAGTCTCAAGCTGCGCCAGGGGAAGTTTAGGCTGGAGGTGAGGAGAAAGTTCTTCACAGAGAGAGTGGTTGGCCATTGGAATGGGCTGCCCAGGGAGGTGGTGGAGTCACCATCCCTGGAGGTGTTCAAGAGGGGATTGGACGTGGCACTTGGTGCCATGGTTTAGATAGGCATGAGGTGTAGGGTGACAGGTTGGACTCGATGATCCTTGAGGTACCTTCCAACCTTCTTGATTCTATGATTCTATTCTATGATTCTATGATCAGGACACTGAGAGAAGGCTTCAGTCCTGCAGTGGGGGCTGCATACTTCATCTCACCCCAAGATGCCTGAGCAGGAGCATGTTAGCATTGCTCAAGGCACAGCCATTTTCTTACAGCATCCTTTCCATTGCAGGGGGATTCACTGTAAGAAAAGCAACCAGGAGTCAGCTGAGAAACAGCATTCAAAGGCTGTTGGTAGATAGGGAGGTCATCTGTTGCTCAGGGAAGCACCACTGTGGTACTTTTAATTGAGGGTGGCACTTAATTACTCTCTAGTTTGAAGACATAATTATATCATCCCTTTGGCTGTGGCATGAAGGTGCCCCTCTCAGTCAGAGCTGGAAAGTCACCCAAAGGGTAACCTGTGATGCACAAGTCCCTGGAGTTTGGAAGCTGTCCCCTGGTGTCCTGCTGTCATCAGCCTTGTCTTGTTCAGAGCTTTAAACACAAAACTTACACAACGGTGCTTCAGTTTCTATTTCTTCCCTCCACTCTTGGATTACTAATGGCATGAAGCAGATCCCACCTCTCATGGTCCTGATGCTTTAGTGGCCAGATTCTGTACCAGACCAGTGGTAACAACGATAAGAAAGTCAGCAAAGCCAATTCAACTTCCTCATCTTTCTTTCTTTCCTAAATTGTTTTCTAGGGATCACACACATAGGATGTTAGGGGTTGGAAGGGATCTCTGAAGATCATTAAGTCCAACCTCCCTGCCAGAGCAGAACCAGAGAATCCAGCACAGGTCACATAGGAACACATCCAGATGGGACTTGAAAGTCTCCAGAGAAGGAGACTCCACAGCCTCTCTGGGCAGCCTGTCCCAGTGCTCTGTGACCCTCACAGTGAAGAAGTTCCTCCTCATGTTGAGTGGAACCTCCTGTGATGGAGTTTCTATCCACTGCCCCTTGTCCTATCCCAGGGTGCAAGTGAGAATATTTTAAAGCCCCCCCCAGCAGCCTGCTTTCAGTTGATTACAACCCATGGATACTTACCCCCTGCCACTGTCTTTCTGCAGGAGAATGTCTTGCAGCTTGTGCTGTGTAATGGTTTTAGGCTTAAAAGAGCATTCAGAGTATTTTCTTTTTTTTTTTTTTTAATTCCCCCCTCCTGCTTCGAGTTTATTTTAGTAACATAATGCTTAATGAAAGCTCCTAAACAACCTAAGCCTTTTAGAGACCATTCCCTGTGCAGGCAGGATCCTATTTTCGTGTGGATTTTATGCATTTTCTTCCTCCGCCGTCTCCCGTTCCGCTTAGCCAATGACAGGAAGGTTCCTGAGGCTACTTTCTCTTTAAGGACGTGCTGCTTACATAAATAGTGCTTTACACCACCATCTCCTTGTTTTATAAGCTTGTTTAGCAGGAGAGGGGCAATATTCCTTGGCAGTGTGTTTTTCTTGCTTGTGCATGCCTTGTTACTATTTCGATGATGCAGATTCTTGATGCTGTGGAAATTTGTGCCTGATGACGCCAGGGCAGCAGCTGCACGTTGTTAGCATTGTAGGCTGTCAGATGATCATGTGGGATCCTTGCAGCATGCAACCTTCCATAGGATTGAAAAAGGGCTTTTGATGCAAGGCATAGCTTTTGGAACATATTTGTGCCTTTTTTTTTTTTTTTTTTTTTTTTAGTTAGCTAATATTAAAAAAAATCATAATTTATTACCTTTAAATTTAAAATGCTGCCTCATTTTTCTTCTGGTTGGTTTCATTTTGGCTTCACTAGAAGATGCATCTGGTACATCCCCGATTGAGGAGTTTATTAATGATCCTGTCATTCAGTTCACTTACTTTTTTTCCTTTTAGAGTCCTAGCTAGCCCACAGATTACATGATCACATCTGCCTTCAGTGCTTCATATAGAACACAAACCACCATGCATGAGTCCTCCTCCTTTCTTCCTCCTCTCTGCTTTTTCTCTTCCCTTTAAGTTGCTTTGTCATGTTCTCTCTTACCATCCAGCTGAGTCTTTGTCTTCCCCTCGCTGCTCTTTGTTCCACATTTTCCCCATGCTTGGTGACTGCAATATTATTTGATTAACGGGCTGTGATGATGATGAACCTGCACACTGGAGGAGCAGCAACTACAGTGGTGATGAAGGGATGTAATAATGGTCGCTATCCTCGGAATTCTCTCTACAGTGACTGCATAATAGAAGAAAAGGCAGTGGTCCTGCAGAAAAAGGACAATGAAGGATTTGGATTTGTGCTCAGAGGGGCAAAAGGTATGTGCTTGTGTGTGTGTGTGATGTGCACTGGCATGAGGGCATTTATACAGTCTCTGAATATAAGCAGGAATTATTCGTGGTGCACTTGGTTGCTAGACAACAGGATTCTCTCTGTGTGCTCTGCTGCTCAGACAGATTTTAAGGGGCTTCTGTCTGAAGTGGTTTGCATTTTTCCATAGGAGAAGCACTGTAGAACTGGGGTGGGGTGGGAGAAAGTTTCACCTGTGTTTTTGCTGTGCTTGGTACCTTGTGATATTCTGTCATTAATCTGTTCTGTGATGCAGTTCAACCTCCTTCCCTGATAAAAACCTGCTGCTTTATTCCAAATGTCAGCCTGTGGAAGGAGGTCTGTGAATAGAAATAGGCAAGAGAGTGATGTTTGTGTTTAAAATAGGTGTGGATCTCCTGCAAGGTGACACTGGTGCAGTTTTAGGATGAAAATAGGATCTTTTTTTTCATATCTCTTCAGAAGCTGCACGTATGTTGCATGGCCTGTAGTGTGCTCATTTGGAGAGCTGTTCCTGTGTTCAGCTGCATGGCACTTTGCTGGAGCCTAAAATCTACAAGAATGGCATTCTCCAGAGTTAAAAAAAAAAAAGGCATTCTGTTCAATGCTTTGCTTTTTAACTTTGGGTCCACTGTGCTCCTTTTGCATCTAAAAAAGATCTAGCTGATGGTACAGCCCATCTCTTGCTCCCCCTTATTTTATGTGGGTTCTCCCTTGCCTTGCTTGAGCATGAAAATTAGTCCATAGCTTCATTCCTGGGACATCATTTTTGCTTTCCCTGTTTCCCCAGCCCTAAACCAGTGCCACTGTAGATTTCCAGTGGTGTAGAAGCTTTTTTTTGGCTGTTAGCTCAATAAAATGTGGAGTCGTTCTAGGCAAGCCCAGAGCAGTGCCTTCTAGCTAGCCCTTGGCCATAGGCTGCCTGTGCACTGAGCAGAGGTTGCTCTCTCTCTGTATAGCCCAACAATTTCCCCCAGATTTTCCCTGTAGCAGTGAGGGCACCTCAGGTGAAAGACCCAAGGACTTTTCAGCTTGTGTGTACGTGACAGAGAGGGAGAGAAAGGGCTGGTACGAGGCCAGCTGTGCCTCCTTCCCTGAAAAGTCCTTTTCTTCTGTTAGCCTCTTTGTAATACACAGCTTCAGCTAGAAGAAAAATTCAGTTTGATCTTTTTCATCCCACATCTCCTCCCAGNGGACCTGTGGATTGCTGTTGCAGAGACCTTGCTCTCTGTTCCCAGCATCTTGCCACCCTCCTAGGCAGAGTCCTTCTACTTCTAGCACCACCATTTCTAACCCTAGCTGAGAATGGCCAATAAGAGGCCTGTAGTCAAGTGGTATTTGCAAACACTCCATAACTTTCTTTTTTTGTTTGTTTGTTTGTTTTGTTTTACTGTGGTATTTATTTTTGAAGCTGACACACCAATTGAAGAATTCACCCCAACTCCAGCCTTTCCTGCTTTGCAGTACTTGGAATCTGTGGATGAAGGGGGAGTAGCATGGCAAGCTGGCCTGAGAACTGGAGACTTTTTGATCGAGGTAGGAGATCTTGGAACGTGATTCTCAGTGCTCTGTTGGGGAGACAGCAATGTTCCCTTTGGAAGGAGTGGGGGGTGCTTCTGAACAGCAGGGTCAGTGGACTAATGCCAAAAATGGACTGCACTTTGTTTTGAAATCTCATGCAGCATTTAGGAAGGCAGTGGAACAGTGCAAGATTGGCTGGGGGTGGCTGGGAATTCTCTTTTCTGTTGGGTGTTTGGGAGCAGCACTGTCAGAGGAACGTGGAAGTTTGCAAACCTCTTTGTGCTGTTGCGTTGAAACTTAGGTTCATGCCAGTATTTCTTGCAGGCTGTTAATTCAGTGGTCTTTGACATATTTTATAATAATGTTATATAGAAATGATCAATATTGTAGAAGACCATGGAAGTCACCAAAATTGAGTGACTTCTGTGCAGCTGTTTCTGCAGTCACAAGTATCAGTGGTCTCATGCTGCTTAGGAGCCATGGGGAATAAAGCAAAATTACTTTGGCTGGAAATGAAATGTTTCCAGCAGTGCACTCCAAGTACAATCACACAGGAAATAAGGCACCAATGCCACTGCACTACAAAGAACTTTGTTCAAAGACTTTATTCAAATGTTCTCTTCATTCACACCAGAAGTATCTCCCCATTTGATGTTTTGGAGGATGTTTAGTTGGTACTTCAGGTTTTGTTGGAGTAGTTGGTTCTCCTTTTTTAGGCTTGCTGGGCAGTTTCCAACAAAACCATGATCTGGGATTTTCTCTCTCTTCCCCCCTCCGCCTTTTCCTGACCAGCAAAGCAATGCTGTGATTCTGTGAAAGGAGGTACTGGAAAATAGATCTTTCAGGGTGGATTGGCCAAGTCTTGGCTGTAAGATCTTTTGATTTGATTTGATCTTTCCTTCTTCAGGCCCATATGTATTTACTGGTTTGTTTCTGCAGAGCTGGCTTTCCCATTCAGGAGAGGAGAGAATATGCAGCTTTTATTTGTGGTGTGCACTGAACTCCCATGGTGATTGGATTTAAATAGTTGCACTGCTTCTCCAGGCTGTAACAATGACAGAACAAACTTTGCAGGCTCCTAAAGAAAATAGAGGTGGATTTTTCATCTCTGCCTTCAAAGGACATTTTCCTCACTGTTTACTTGCTTAAGAAGCAGCATTTAGCAAACAAACAGCAGCTTGCACCTTGTGCTGATAGGCACTGAGTGCAAGGAAGCTTTCAAACCTATGACTGTTCAGGATGCTAGGTGGAGTTTCTAAGCAATGCTTTATTTTTAGAAGGTGATTTCTTTTTAGGCTTTTAATCTATGGGAAGTATGAAAAGTCTCTGCTGGCTGATTTTGCAGATAGCTTGGGTGGTGAATAATGTGTGATTTAATGGAGAGGATTGCAGAGTGATAAATATGCAGATGGAATTATTAAGAAGGGAGGCAAGAAATCTGGGCAACTGGTACTGCAGACAGCTTTGCTGGGTTTCTGGCAAATGAAAGAAGAATTGTAACTGATTGCCTAGAAATTCACTTGTAGCTTTAGCTTAGGAGAGCAGTTGATTGTGCACATGCCTTGCTGGCTCAGCACCCCAGCCCATTACCTGCACAGCCCAGCAGACTGTTGATCATTCTGAACCAAGCAGGTGTTAGGTGCAAATCCAGTCCAGTCCTTTGTCATTTGTGGTCATTGGGGTTGTTCTGTTCTGAATCTGGTGGTGAAGAGGAGATGATAGTCCTGAGGAATCACAACTTTGCTGTCATGGAAGACTTTTATCTTGGAGAAAAGCAGTTTTCTGTCTGCTGAACTACACATGCAGTGCACAATGCTGCCCAGCTGCAGAAAGCCACCTTTGAAGGTATTTACACTGATGCAAAAGATCCTGCAGTTGAAATGTAAATGACTGCTCCAGCAGCACTTCTAGGAATGCCAGCTACCTTATTTCTTCTCTTGAACCAAGGAGAGAAGGGCAGCAGGCAGTGAGGGTGAAGAAGGGCAGCAGGCAGTGAGGGTGAAGAAGGGCAGCAGGCAGTGAGGGTGAAGAAGGGCAGCAGGCAGTGAGGGTGAAGAAGGGCAGCAGGCAGTGAGGGTGAAGAAGGGCAGCAGGCAGTGAGGGTGAAGAAGGGCAGCAGGCAGTGAGGGTGAAGAAGGGCAGCAGGCAGTGAGGGTGAAGAAGGGCAGGAGGCAGTGAGGGTGAAGAAGGGCAGCAGGCAGTGAGGGTGAAGAAGGGCAGGAGGCAGTGAGGGTGAAGAAGGGCAGGAGGCAGTGAGGGTGAAGAAGGGCAGCAGGCAGTGAGGGTGAAGAAGGGCAGCAGGCAGTGAGGGTGAAGAGCAGCACACATTGCAGCAGTGCTTACCCCATGGGTGGTGCATTTATCCTGTCCTGTTGGTTTCTCTCATGACTCTGAAGTTTGTGCTGCTGTGTGTCGGTGCCACCTCAACTGTTTGCAGTGAACAGAATGCATTTAATAAGTGTCCCATGACTAATAAAGCAGTTAATGGGCAGCGAGGATCCTAATTAGTCCTGTTTATAACAGTCATGGCAAGTGCCAGGCTTTAGGCAAGTGAGAGCCCAGTTTGGCAGATGCAAAATGCAAAGGCAGAGCAGAGGTTTGGCTCCTGCTCAAGGAGGTTTCATGGCTTGGGGCCACAGAGGTAAGGGGAACCTTTTCTGTTGCTCCTGACTGTGGAAAGACAGGTCTGACAGGAAGATAGATCCCTGCTTTGGGAGCAGGAGGGATCATGAGGCTAGGTGAAGAGAATCTTCTGAAAGGTGTAAAACATCAGTATCAGCTGTGGAGCACACTCCAGCAGTTCAGTGTTGAAGATGGAACATGTGGAGCAGAGCAAAGAGAAGATCTGCACAGAAAAGGGAGGAAAGGCTCTGTCCTGCCTCAGCAGGTGAAGAGGGTGGAGAGCTGGAGCAGGGCTGGCACACTCCTTTGGCTGAGCTTTCACCTAAAAAGCCAAATCACACTTTGTTCATCCTCTGCAGTTAGTTTTAGCAGAGCCTTCAGAGGTGAGTGTTGAACTTAGCTTTAGGAGTAGTGAGCAGAGACTCTTCACTGACATTGCCAACAATTGTTACTGTTTTTCTCCTTGCTTCAAACCCAGTCATACTTTTTGTGACACAGATTGGAAGGTGTGTGGGGGCTTCTCTGGAGAGAGCACAGATGAAATGCATTGGAAGAGCAGATGAGCAGTTTTAGAGCTGGAGCTGGCTAGAGACAGCTGCCCTTGTATGTGGATTTTCATAAGCAGTTCAGCAGTTGCTGATTCACTTCATCTTCCTTAGCTTTAATAAACAAACATGGAGCATGGCTGGGCTTTGGTGGCTGTCCTTGGGAGAGGGTGCACATCTTGCTCTGTTGGCTGTTTTTCACTACTGTAGTTCCTTGCATCTTGATATCTGCCCAATGAAAAAGACAGATAAAAGGAAAGCTTATTAGGGCAAGTGCTACCCTTTCTAAAAGGGATGGCTTCCATGAGAAGGTGATTTTAAATCTCCTCCTGTCATCAATGTACAGATGCTACAGCCATTGCAGGTCATTGGTCAGTGCTCACTGGCTGGATTTCTGTAGTGCACCAGGGCAGGTTTGTAAATGCTTGATGAGAAAAACCTCATAGAATCAATCAGGGTTGGAAGGGACCACAAGGATCATCCAGTTCCAACCCCCCTGCCATGGGCAGGGACACCTCACACTACATCAGGCTGGCCAGAGCCTCATCCAGCCTGGCCTTAAATAGCTCCAGGGATGGGGCCTCAACCACTTTGGTGGCTGGGAATGCTTGCAAGAAAGCAAGGTGTTAGCTCTGCCCCTGTGTCTCTTCTCTGTGACTAACCTGGCAGTGCCTTTGTCACCTGTGTTTAGGGCTGTAGACAAACTAAGCATCAATAGAGGAGTCCTGAGCACTGCTCTTCAGAGTGCTGCCCTACCACATGATTTAAGGCATTATTTGGAGTGGGGCTGGGTTTGCTTTGGAGGTTTGCTTTGTGTGTGCAGATTTGATGTGTGCAAGCAGGGAGCAGGGAGGGGATTGTCCCCTTGTACTCAGCTTTGGTGAGGCCACACCTTGGATACTATGTCCAGTTTTGGATCAATGCAAGAGAGATGTGGAGGTGCTGGAGCTGGGACAGAGGAGGGCAAGGAAGCTGTGAAGGGCCTGGAGAATAAATCTGATGAAGAGCAACTGAAGGAGCTGGGTATGGTTAGTTTGGAAAAGAGGAGGCTGAGGGGAGACCTCATTGCTGTCTACAACTACCTGAAAGGAGGTTGTAGAGAGGCTGGTGCTGGTCTCTTCTCACAGGGGATTAGTGACAGAACAAGAGGGAACAGCCTCAAGCTGTCACTGGGTAGGTTTAGACTGGACATGAGGAAATTTTTTTTCCCAGCGAGAGTGGTCAGGGATTGGAATGTGCTGCCCAGGGAGGTGGTGGAGTTGCCACCACTGGATGTGTTTAAAGGTGGTTTGGATGTGGTGTGGTTCAGGGGTGACCCTTGCAGAGCAGGGTTCTCAGTTGGATTTAGTGATTCTGAAGGGTCTCTTACAACCTGAATGATTCTGTGATTAAGTGTAACCATCTCTGCCTAAGGAGATCTGTTCAAGTGGGAAGAGGTTTCTTGACTCAGGGTACAGTAGGATATAACCCAGCCTCCAAGATTAAACCCCAGTGGCTTATTAAGTGTTATTGTTGTGCCTGTGAGCATGCAGCTGATTTGCAGGTGTTGCACAATGTGATGTGTGGGGATTTTCACCTGCCTCCCAGCACAGCTCCTGCCAAACAGTAGTGTTACAATATCAATACTTAGAAAGTGAAACTAATTCTGCAATCCTTCAGCAGAGTAATGTGTTTGTTCTCTAAATGAGTCATTGCAGTTTGCATTACTGAGCCATAAAATCACTTATTTTTCCAGATAAATTGAAATGTTATTGTCTTCAGCAGAGGAGGGCTGCTTGCTTACATTCCAGTTAAAATGCAAACCAGATAAAAACAGTTCATTATCCATTAGGAAAAAAAAAAAGGGGGGGGGGGGGGGAGGAAGGCAAAACGAAAGGTTTAATTGGGAGGTCTGAAGCAGAGATGGTAATGGAAGGAATCTCATTGTTTTTCTGTAGAAGAGTTCAGCTGGTGCTGCAATGGTCTGTAGTAGAACTGCCTCTATTGCCTTCTCCTGGAGAGCTGAGAGCATTTACTGCTTCAGACTTTCCTTCAGGTAGTGGTGGATGGAAAACAGCCATCACTGTCACAGCCAGCAGGGTGTTGTCTTTGCAGCAGATAAAGCTGTCTGCCCTCTGCCTCTGTGGGCAGTGGCAGTAAGCATGGGGGGAGATATTTAAAACACATGGAATATTGATTTAAAGGACCCCCACAGGAGTATCTTTGCATTGCTGGGGGGCTTTTAGCACTAGGTCAGGTTTTTGATTTCTTCCAGTAAATAAACTCTTGAAAACTGATCTGGAAGGCAAGTTTTTAACTTGGGTGTTGTAACTTAGGCTGCAAGTCTGGCAAGTGTGGCAATGTTGTGTGTTCCATTTGTGTTCAATGGCTGGGTGAAGTTGTGCTTTCACAAAGCCATCTGTTAGTGATTTACATCCTTGTAGCAATGGAGAAACCTTCCTGTCCTTAGGTAATCCTCATTAATTACCCTGTGGCTGTTTTATTTCTAGTGTGAACTTTGTTGGCTTCTCCCATCAGATATAAATCTGAATTTTGTATCTTTCCTCCAGGCAGAGGGATGATGATATCTTTCCTCTCTGGAAACAAACAGAGGCTTTGTTATTATCTCTGTACCAACGTGGATTGTCATGTTGGAATTTGTTGCAGCTGCTTTCTGAAAGTTTATTCCCATTCATACAATTCTGTGATTCTCCCCAAAGTGTGGGTGCCAGCTCCATGCAGTGCTTGGGAAGAGCCTCCCTAGTAACTGTGAGGAAGAAGAAGAGGAAGAAGGGGAAAAACCCCACAATAATCTCACATTTTTGCATGCTGTCCTCACCTCTCACACTTAGGCCTTTTGACCAAGGTCCTCCTTGGGTCACTGTCTTGCATTAGGCTTTTTGCTGCCAGTTTGGCTTCTGGTCCTGCCTGTGCCGGGAGCTGCGCCCTGGCAGGCTGAGCAGGAGCACAGCCAGGCTCAGTGTGGTGCACACTGAGCAGCTCTCTTCCTAGACAGCATCTGGGGTGGGGTTTGGTTCCCCTGAATGCATCCTTTGAACGATGAGAGGTGTAGCAAAGCTGCAGCAGTGCTGCCAGGTTCCAGCACACGTTCCACAGGGGTCTGTGCGTGGTGCTTGTGAGGGGAGCAGTGTTCTCACTCACCTGCAGGGCTGGGGCAGAGCACATCTTGCACACCTGGACTGGAAAACTGAGGGTGCTGGAGCTGCTCAGAATGGTTGTGGAGTCTGCTTCTCTGGAGAGATTCCAAACCCAACTGGATGTGATCCTGGGCAAGCTGCTGTGGGTGCCCCTGGTGGTTGGAGTGGATGATCTCCAGAGGTCCCTTCCAAGCCCTGCCATGCTGGGGTTGTGTGTGTTTAATTGATGCATAGCTTGATTCAACCAACCTTTAGAGGAAAAAGGTCATTTCTGTTTACCAGTTAGTCATCACCCTCTTGGCCACATCTCTAAACAATGCCTTAAGCACAAGTGTACCCCTGACAATTCTTAAAATGAAAGTTGTCAGAGTCCAGAGGAAACTTTCTTCCTCCTTTGCTTATGCAATTCTGCTGCTTGAGTGCAACTCCAGAAGCACTGGGGAAGTGGGACAGTGGTGTCCTGGGAGAAGAGCAGCTCTGGTAGGAGCCTTGAGCAGCCTGGGTTGGGTCTCTGACCACATGGATTCATTTTCCATGTGATGGGAAAATATTTTCCTCTCTTTCTGCTTCATCTCAGTGAGGGAGAGTTTGGGTTTGTGGTGTTGGTGGTTTTTTCCCTTTGTTTATGTTTCCAGTGGCTGGTGGCAACTGAAGGAATGGTCCCTTTGGATCTGCACAAACACACTGCGGGGAGGGGGCAGCTATCTGGGGCTTGTTCTCTTCAGCTGTTTAGATGCAGCCTCCAGCCTGGAGGAAGTGATGGCATTCCAGAGATGTCAGTGAGCTCATACCAGGGACAGGCCAGCCTTGTTGAGTTCTGAAAACACAGTAGTAAGACTTCAGCAGAGATGGAGAGGGGCAGCCAGAAAGAGCTTGGTCCTTCCAGGAGCTCAATTCTTCATGCCTAAGCAAGCAGCATGCTGTTAAGTACTCTTACAGTTCTGTTGTCTAAAATCTGCTCTGTCTGAGGAGCAGCCTGTGTGCTCTTGGCAGACTACAAAACAAGGCTGTGAGCAGAACTGGGAAGTGTTTTGCCTTAACCCCCAGGCTACAGAAGGTGCATCCTGGGCTTGTAGCCCCGAGGAGGAAGAGGAAGGGGTGGCATTTATCCTGACTCCCAGGGATGTAACAAGTGCCTGTTTGGTACCCAGAGCTGGTTTGTATGGCTCTGGGAGGGGCTGGAAGGAATTTGGGTGGCAATGGCAGCAGCAGCCAAATGAGCTCTCTGCCCATTCAGTTCCCAGGCCTTTGGGCTGTGGTGCAGCAGCATTGTGCAGAGAACTCTGCTGAGATTTCTGTCCTGAGGGGTTCTGCTGAAGCTGCTGGGACTGTGTGTGGAGTGTGGAGATAAACATAGGGAGCTTTTTGACTTCTTGTCAGGATGAAAGCTAGCATTTCCCTGCTACAACCTGAAAACCAGGACTTGCTGGTAGAAAATACTCCTCTAAAAATAAGAAATAAGTTTCAAGCTAAGCTGCTTATCATAAGTAGCCAGTTCTTGGCCACCTAGAAGCCATCCAGTGCTATCCAGCCATGGAATCACAGGATTGCTTTAGCTGGAGGAGACCTTTAAGATTGAATCAACCATTGAGCCAGCACTGCTAAATCCACCACTAAACCATGTCCCTCACCACCACATCTGGACAGCTTCTAAACATCTGCAGGGATGCTGCCCCCACCTTGGCCCCCAGTGCTTCACACAAAGCTCAGCTCTGGATGGTCCTCACTCTTGCAGACTCTCTTCTCTGTTCACATAAAACAGGAATAATGCAACTCTTCCTCCTCTAGCTCTTAGATGGTGAGGGGTAGGCATTGAGGCTACCAACACCATCTGAGTAAATGCCATTTTTAAGGCACAGTTTGGAGGTTTCCAGAAGACATTATATTAAAATTAATTCCTCTGAATCCTGTTGGCTTTTTTTAGTCTCTTGATACTATGGAAACCTAGCTGGCAGAGTGGAGCTATATGAAAAGCAGTCCTTGTGCCTGGCATTTTAGGGGAGAAAATGTAATTTCTTTTAATTGCTGATGTTGCTACAAACCTGCAGGATTACAGGGGCAGGAGAACAGATGAGTTGCTTTAAATGGTGGAGAGTGAACTGACTCCTATTTGCTGCAGCAGAACTAATCTAATACCTGGAATTCTTTTAAAGGTGTAGGCATCTTCCAAGCAGGAGAAATACTTTGAAGTGGAGTTGCATGTGTGTGTGTGCATGGGGGGTTGATTTCTTTGTTGCCAGCTTGCTTTTTGTCATTCTGAGACCTGCAGTCACAGAATCATTTTGGTTGGAAGGGACCTCTAAGACCCTCAGTCTGTGTGGTGCTGAGTTCTCCTGCTGCTCATGTTTCATGAAGCACAAGGTTGGCCAGAAGTTAAAAGGCAGTTGCTTGCCATCCTGTCAATGGGATCCTGGGGGACACTCAGAGGAGTGTGCCCAGCAGATCCAGGGAGGTTCTCCTCCCCCTCTACTCTGCCTGGTGAGACTTCACCTGGAATACTGCATCCAGTTCTGGGATCCCCAGCTCAAGAGCGACAGGAATCTGCTGGAGAGAGTCCAACAGAGGGCTACAAGGATGATGGACTGGAGCACTGCCTGGGGAGGAGAGGCTGAGAGCCCTGGGGGTGGTTAGTCCAGAGAAAACTGAGAGGGGATTTAATAAATGTTTCTAAAGATCTGAGGGCTGGGGGGCAAGAGGGAGGGGACAGGCTCTGCTCAGCTGCACTCTGGGATAGGGCAAGGGGCAGTGGATAGAAACTCCAGCACAGGAGGGTCCACCTCAGTGTGAGGAGGAACTTCTTCACTGTGAGGGTCACAGAGCACTGGGACAGGCTGCCCAGAGAGGTTGTGGAGTCTCCTTCCCTGGAGACTTTCCAGCCCCATCTGGATCCTTCCTGTGTGACCTGTGCTGGATTCTCTGGTCCTGCTCTGGCAGGGGGGTTGGACTTGATGATCTCTGGAGGTCCCTTCCAATCCCTAACATCCTGTGAGGCTGTGATCTTGTGTAGAACAATAGATAATATCACTCCTTTATCTCTGCTACTTAATTTTTGCTTCGTGCATTCTGGCAGTAACTGGGGAGCTGGGTTCCCAGTTCTCCTCATCTTGTGGCAGAAGGTTTTCACTCCATGGTAAGAGTTTTGCTGTTAGTTTGCAGAACAGGAACTCCTCAGTAGTCTTCATGGCAAGTGGCAACTTCTCTGTTGTGGAGTTCTGGATTTGAAGGTCTCTGAAGGCTTTGCTGGTCAGGGCACTGAAAGCTGTCCCAGGAAATCTGTTAAAGGCTTAATGCAGGTTTCAAGATGGGTGAATAGGTTGATAGGATAACAGCAGGTAGCTAAATGTGTCCTGTTTGGTGATGAAGAGAAAACTGAGAAGCATGTATGCACATAATGGAAAGGTGGAAGAGTTTATTTGCACCCTGGAAGCAAAAGGGTTGGTTATGGACAAATACTGTGGTGGTTTAGGTACTCACTGGACTGAAGAAGAGCATTAAGAGACTCATGAGAGGCCTGGGCTCAGTGAGTGACTGCAGGGATCAGCTCCACATGGAGCATCCATGATTTCCCACTTGAGTAGCTGCTGGGGATCTGGCACTAGAGATGGCAGAAAGCCTCTCTGTAAAGGCTTGGCTTGGACTGGCACTGATGTCATGTAACAAAATATTGTAGCCTTGCATGTCTCTGATGCCAGCCTAGATGCTAAAACAGCTGAGGAGATGTGTGGAGGTCCTGCAGGGTGTCCTGGCTTGAGCTGACCCATCACAGGTGTGGGAGGCAGATGCTGCAGCCCTGCCTTAGCTCCCTTGTGTTTTCTCTTGAACTAGCCTAAGCTGCAAAAGCTTTTTTGCTCCTTCTCTCCTTCTCTCCTTCTCTCCTTCCCTTCTCTCCTTCTCTCCTTCTCTCCTTCTCTCCTTCTCTCCTTCTCTCCTTCTCTCCTTCTCTCCTTCTCTCCTTCTCTCCTTCTCTCCTTCTCTCCTTCTCTCCTTCTCTCCTTCTCTCCTTCTCTCCTTCTCTCCTTCTCTCCCTCTAAATCTCTCCAGTATTTTTATTGCCTTTTGGTTTATTTTTTTGGTCTTCTGGAATTGTTTTTCTAATGGGCTTCAAGCAACTGCTATTGCTTTTAGTGGCATGAATCTCTGGCTTGGCTTTTCATCACCAGCTAGACCTGTGAGAGGCAGCAGCCATTGCTGACAGGCATGGAAGTTGTTCACAGTGCTTCTGGTGTGTTTGTTTACACTGGGACTTGTTATGACTCACTTTAACTGCTAAGTGAGAGAGGGAACTGTTTTTAAATGACCAGCAAAACATTTATTGTAAGTGTTTGCTTCAAGTTTCTGCTTGGTTTTGTGTACCTAAATCTGCTTTATTGACCCTGCCTGGTGTGGAGCTGGCTTTGGCACAAAGCAGGGAGACAGGGGCTTGGATTCAGGATGGGTTTTGTCTGTGAGCAGGTATGGTCCCCATAATTGCCTGTGCATTTTTAGGATCCTGTTGGGATAGTCTGATAGAAGTCAAGTGTGCACTTAACAAATGTGTGCAGAGCTGGGAGTGCTGCAGGCACCTTGTTGTCCCAGAATCAAAGACCAGGGTTATCCATTCCCAAGTCTCATCTTCATGCAGCTTTTGCTTGCCATGCCTTTTCTGCCCCATGCAAACCTCTTCAGAAGTGCAGGTCAGTTCTGTAGTCCTTTTGCTGCTTATGATGTGGGCCCAGCTCTGGGTGCTTGAACTTGTCCCCTCTGGTGTCTCAGAGCTGTACTGCTGTGTTCTGGTGTGCTTTCAGAGCACATTGGTTGAGGTAGTTTTCTCTGGATAAACCTTCCTCTGCCTGTAAAGGTGTCAGAACCTCAGTATTGAGACCAAGATGCTTCTCCTTTGCAACTGTGAAGTTAAGGCAAGTGTCCATGTCTCAGCTGGCAGTCAGCAAAGCCAAGTGGGCTGCTGCTGCCTTCAGACCTCCAACGTGCTGGTATCCTCACACAGCAGCTGGGATGACTTGCAGCACTGCAGAGGCAGAGTTCCAGGCTCATATTCCAGCTCCTGTACTGGAAGTGGAAACATGGGACACAGAACTTTCCCCTGAGAGGTGAACACTCTGATGGCTGTGTGTGGTGGCTGGATCCTCTGCTCACATGCTCCTAAGCCAGCTGTTGTGAACCTTCTCCTTCAGGCACTGACTTCTGGAGTTGTTCCCTTCTCCAAGGGAGACTGAAATGGCAGCTGGGTTGCTCCCCTGCAGCTCTGATGTTGGTGTTGCCTGCACTGCAGTAGAAGAGCTGGGTGGATGGGGTTGTTTCCATCTCTGAAGGGCTTGTCCAGGGGCTTCTGAAGTTCTTGTGTTCAGCAGTAGAGAACAGGAAGGGTTTGGAACATAAAGAATGTGGCCTGGCACGAAGTGCTACCCTGCTGCAGAACCCATCAAGAAGAGGTTCTGGAAACAGGAATGGTGTTGGCTGTCTAACATCACAGAGGGGTTTTTAATAAGAGAAATTCCTCCCTCATCTGAGCACTAACCCAGATCTCATTGCTGGGTTGCTGCTCTTGTTTATTAAACAATTACTTGTCTACCATTGTAAGCCATTTTCTACACCACTTTGCTGCTTTTACTCTATGTATGCATGTCATTAATCCAATTTTGCACATGTTTTGTTAAAGATCTGTCGATGTGAGGTGGAAAAGTTGCTTCATTTTCCATTTTTTTTTTTTGTGATGATCTTAGATGCAAAAATGTTGCTGCTAGGCAATTATCCACCCAGAGAGCTTTCAGCCTGATTACTCACAACGAGCACCAGATCAGTGACACAGTGCTGGGGCTTGGCAGGTGCATGATGCCCTTCAAACTGCCATGGTTGTGCAGATCCACAGTGTGGGAAATGCTGGTTATTTGCAGATCCACAGAAGGATATAAACCTAGAGGAAGGCAAATACTAGCATTAAGTGGCCTCTTGCAGGGCCACTTCTGTGCTCAGTCAGCCAGACAGAATCAGAGGATGGCTTCTGCTTGCTCACTCCCAGCAAATGGTTCAGTATTTGAGTCTGAACTGTTGCAGAAGTCAGTTCAAGCAGCTGGTGTGTGAGCAGGTGAAGGAAACTCTGCTGTCACTCATCCAGCATGATGGATTTGCATGGGACTCAGCTTGGGAAAATGGTGACTGGAAAAGAGAGGCAGGAAACCTTTCTCCTTACCAGTCACTGCCAAAGCTGGTGGGGAAAAGTGTCCAGATGGAGGGCCATGAGGATGAGCAGAGGGCTGGAGCTGCTCTCCTATGAGGACAGCCTGAGAGAGTTGGGGCTCTTCAGTCTGGAGAAGAGAAGGCTCCAAGGAGACCTTCTTGTGACCTTCCGGGATCTGAAGGGGGTTACAAGAAAGCTGGGGAGGGACTTCTTAGGGTGTCAGGGAGTGATAGGACTGGGGGGAATAAAACAAAACTAGAACTGGGGAGATTCAGATTGGATGCTAGGAAGAAATTCTTCCCCATGAGGGTGGTGAGACACTGGCACAGGTTGCCCAGGGAGGTGGTGGAAGCCTCATCCCTGGAGGTTTTTGCAGCCAGGCTGGAGGTGGCTGTGAGCAACCTGCTGTGGTGTGAGGTGTCCCTGCCCATGGCAGGGGGGTTGGAACTGGCTGAGCCTTGAGGTCCCTTCCAACCCTGACAATTCCATGATTCTAGGAAATGCAGCTGAACCACCCAGGGTAGCTGAGGTGTAGGTTGTTGAAATATTTGCTGATGCAGGGTAGGGTTTAGGGCTTAGTTTGTTAGGTTTTTTGGGGTTTTTTTGTTTGGTTTTGGGGTTTTTTTGTGTGGGTTTTTGTTTGTTTGGGGGTTTTTGGGTTTTTTGTTTGGTTTTTTGTTTGGTTTTGTTTTTTCACTAAAACAGAGAGCAGATCTCTGCACATCTCACAGTCAATGGCTGTAGCACTGAGATTGCTGTTTAATAGACACTGAGTCACAGATTGCACTGGGCTGGAAGGGACCCTCAGAGCTCATCTTGTCCAACCCTGGGGACACCTCCAGCTATAGAACAGGCTGCCCAGGGCCACATCCTTCTCGTTTTCATCTTTAAATGTTGTAAATGTGTGCAGTAAGGAAACTGGTTCTCAACATTTTATTGAAATCCTGTGGTTGTCTTTGGTTAAATTCTGGGTTTGCTGGGCTCTGGCAATAGGGAGCAATACAGAAATATATAAAATATCCACAGTGCTTAACCTAGTGCTGAGCTGTGCTGGCACTGAGCAATGGCTTAGTACTGTGCTGCATTTGCCTTCAGCCACACTTGTTGAGCCTGTTGGTGTTCTTGGCTAATTTCTCCTCTGGTCTGGTTTGGCACTTGTCTGCCATTGCTGTCCTCAAAAGGCCCTAGTGGAAAACTACCCATGGTTTGTTGGTGTCTTCTTGCTTTGAGGTTGTTGTGGTTTTTCCTTCTAATATAGAGATGTCATCAATTTTTCTGTAGATTGGGAAGGGTTTTTTGCCCTCCCTTCCCCCCTTGTGATTTTGATTCCCAGTCCATAGGGTTCTGAACAGAGAGCCATTGCCTTCAATCAAATGTGCCATGATTGCACAGCAAGTTCTCTTGTTGTTCTGTAACAGCAGCTTTGGAAGATGTCTCTTTTGAGTTATGATTTTAATTAGTTTTGATTCACTGTGGTTATTGTTCTCTCCTCTGCATAGGGAAGGAACTGTCTTGCATCAAAGTTAACTCTGAAAACTGCCCCATTCCAATTATAAACATGAAAAAATGACATAGGAGTTCCTCTTGAGTCTCCTCACTGCAAGCAGAGGAAGATGCTTTGAAGGTTTATCTCTGCTCCAGAGCGTTGCCCCACTGGGCTCTCCAGCAGGGCTGCTGCAGACAGGAGCTGGGGGGGTCAGAGTTAAACCCACAACTTTCTCTGTAGTTGTGGGAAGGTTCCTGATTGTCTGCTCTTTCATATCCCAGAAGGGGATATTTAATCTGCACAGCCTGCAGAGCTGGGTGTCAGCTCCATGAGGAATGTGCACACATCAGCAGGGATAACTCAGGCTTAGGGGAGGCTCTGTAAACCTTCTGCCAGAGGACCCTCCTGGTCTCTGCAAGCCCTTTCTGTTTCTAGCACAAGAAGAGTTTGATGCATTTTGATGCTTTCAGTGTGTATAATCTGGATTTATGAGGTTTTGTAAGGTCCAGTGATGTCTTACTGCTCTCCACTCATCTTGGATAAGTTAAACTTTTGAGTGTTGTATTCTGATTTTGCTTCAGCAAGTAGCAGATGAACTGTAACCAGAAAAGCAGAGGAGCTGGGCAGGGACTTTTTAGGGTGTCAGGTAATGACAGGACTAAGGGGGATAAAACAAAACCAGACATGGGGAGATTCAGATTGGATGTTAGGAAGAAACTCTTCCCNAGACCTAACCAGCCATGTGAATGTAGTCTGAGAGATATGGGGAGGAGAGAAGAACATCAGGAAAAAGTTCTTCCAGTTTTTCTTTTTTTTACTGCTAGTGTACTGAGATGTTTGGATCCAATGGTTTTAACAGCCTGGGATATATTTCATGGTGCAGAATAAAGCTTCAGGATATCAAACTGAGGATTGTCTGCATGGCTCTGCTGGGTTTGGGGGTGCTGGGGGTGGGTGCAGGAGGAAGGATGTGTTTCCATCTTGAATGGCAGGAACTGAGTTAAAATGTAGCATCTACCAAAGCTGCTGTGCAGTGTAGGAAGTGACCTTCTTGTGGCCTTCCAGTATCTGAAGGGGGCTACAAGAAAGCTAGGGAGGGACTTTTTAGGATATCAGGTAGTGATAGGACATGGGGGAATGGAATAAAGCTGGAAGTGGGGAGATTCAGACTGGGTGTGAGGAAGAAGTTCTTCCCCATGAGAGTGGTGAGAGCCTGGAATGGGTTCCCCAGGGAGGTGGTTGAGGCCCCATCCCTGGAGGTGTTTGCAGCCAGGCTGGATGAGGCTGTGGCCAGCCTGATGTAGTGTGAGGTGTCCCTGCCCATGGCAGGGGGTTGGAACTGGATGATCCTTGTGGTCCCTTCCAACCCTGATTCTATGATTCTAAGTGCTCCAAGGAAGAGTAAACACTAGAGAGAGAGTGCTCAGGACTTCACTGGAAGAAGTGTTCAGTAGGTGAAGGTTTTTGAATCAGCCTGAGGTCCTAAGAGCTATCCCAAGTCTGGTTTTCTTCAAAAGCTAAAGCTTTACCAAGAAGGATTCTTTCTTAAGGACTCCAAGCCACAGCAGGGCCTTGAGCAAGGCTCTGATTGTCTCAGAGCAGGGACAGACTGCTCAGGAGGCACTTCAGACAAGCACATCAGCTGGGCTGGATAAATTCAGTCCTTGTGTTTCTGCAAACACACCAGCAGGAAGCCAGGGCCAGTGCCTGTTTGGAGAATTAAACACTTGAGTATTGTCAGATCTGTGGCTGTGCAGCAGGGCCCTGAATCACTCAGGGATCAGCAGCAGTGAAATATGCAAGCAGGGCTTGAAGCATATTGCTTCTATGTGGTAAACAGCATAAATCCAGCACTTCCAGCAGCTAGCAGTTCTGACTAAGCTGGAAGAAAGGATTTTTATCGTCTTCACTTCCTCATTTTTTAAAGGTTTCTCAAAAAGTTGCAAGCATGGATTGTGTTTGCAGAGCCCATGCTCTCCTTTCACCCTCCCATGGCTCGCCAGCATCATGCCAGCTGTGCCACCTGATTCTCCTGCCAGTTGCTGCAGATCACACTGCAGTTCAGGCAGAGGTATCCAAACTGCTGCCCCTTAGCCTGTGGTCACAGGTAGGCTCCAGAACCCAGCAGTGTTCAGACAGCTGGCACTGGCCAAGGAGAGTCCAGCCACCTGTCAGAAGTGCTGTCAGCTGGCTCAGGTGGTTGTGGATACTGCAGCCCAGACCCATCCCTTTCCTCTCTGCATTGCTGACAGGGCTGGTAGCAAGAGCTGGGTGTAGCTGTTCCTGCTACCATATGTGTCCATCCCTTCAGGCTGTTCATCTTCCATGGCACTTCTGGCAGCCTGCCAGGGGTTTCTGAGTAATGCAAGTGGTGGGGAATAATAAAATTAACTCCTGTGCTTCAGAGAAGGATTTGGTGGAGTGGACTGTGCTTTGTTCCTCCCCTGCTTGCCCTTTCCTCTCCTCTGCGCCCATCAGTGTCCAGCTGATTACGTGTTAGGAAGCCTAAGCAGAGGGATGGATATGGATGAACCTTCTGAGGAGGTGATGGTGTAAGAAAAGCAGGTGATGTGATTCTCCTCCTGCATTGTTTCCAGCAATTTGGAAAGGTGGTGTCTGGTTCTTGGTTTTCCTCTGCTCTCCTTCCTTGCCAAGGTCAAGTATGAGTGGCAGCCACAGTGGTTAATGCTGACAACCTTTCTCCAGCCTTCTCTCTCCTCTAGAAGTGGAAGATTTGCAGTAGCAATGTCATGCAGCACTTGCAGGCTTCTTTTCTTTGGTGGACCAAGAGAAGCTGATGCTTCCTCACTTCTCTGTGGATTGCTTTCAGATCATCAGAGGGCACTAATCCTGCACTGAGAGCTGGTGGCTGGGGAGGCTTGAGTTGTGGTAATGTTGTTAAAATATTGACAGCATGTCACTGCCTCAAGGGTAAGAGCTGTAACTTGATGGAGGCAGGACACTCAGAGTGTGGATCACAGAACTGAGTTGCAAGGGACCTTTAAAGGTTCAAAGAATAACAGCAACAATAACAATACTCTGATAATAATAATAATAATCTGGAAATAATAATCATCATCTGATATTTTTCTGTGCTATCTGTGGTGTTATCACAATATGATCTGTATCAGAAAACTATTGCTTTCTAATACAGGGAAACGAACACACCAAAAAAACCCAACAGAACTGGAGGCAGTGCTGCAGGTGGGGTCTCAGCAGAGCAGAGGAGCAGAATCCCCTCTCTGTCCTGCTGCTCTCCCTGCTTTGGATGCAGCACACAGCTGCCTGCTGGGCTGCCAGTGACTGTTGCTGGCTCATGGGGAGCTCTTCGTCAGCTGACACCCCCAAGTCCTTCTCCTTCAGACCACTCTTGAGCCACTCCTCACTCTTAAATCTTAATGATATTAAAGGTCTTTTCCCAGCAAAACAGTTCTGTGATTCTAAGTTGTTAGCTGTGGTCAGTGTGGGGAAGCGAGGGTGGGTATGGTTGGCATGCTGCAGCCTCACATCATGTGTTGTGCAGCAGCCCTGCACCTCCCCACAGCTGGTTAGGAGCTGCCCTGGGCTTCGTGCCTAGGAGAAAACCATGCCACTTAACCAGCTCTGGAGTCACCACTAATTGAAGCAGTGCAACTAGCAGACTCTTGGACTCACTCTGCAGCTGAGATAAACCAGCTGTGTTGTAATGTTATGATCAGATTCCTCCAGTGTTCCATCACCTGATAAATTAAGGGTTGGGAATCATGGATTTGTGCCCCAATCTATCACTAGAGTGCACCAGTTCCATCAGTGGTCCTTTGGATGAGCTTCTCTGAAGGGGTTCCTTCAGCTGAGAAGAATTGTGACTGTTCCATGCCACCACTTTGAAGTGGACTGAGTCACAGGTCTGTAGAAGAGTGATGGAGAAACTTGAAAGTAATGCAATATTTCTGTAAAGAATTGGCTTCACAGGGGCCCAACTGCCTCATCAATTTGGTGAGACACAGGCCAGCTCCTGAGAGCACTCAAAATGCTGCTGGGTTACTGCCCAAGGAGCAGTCTGGATACACTTCATGTGGGCTGATTGTTCTGGAGAGGGGGTAACAGCCTGCTGCAGACCAACCCTTGCTACAGCAAGCTCAAGGGGGAACATCAAACAGTTCCACTGTGGCTAAGCCAAAGACTCATTTCTTGTTTGCAAAATGGTAATTTGTTTAAACCAGAGGTGTTGAAGCATGCTTCTGAGTTCAGCTCAGGAAGATTTCTCTGAGCTGTTCAAGTGTTTGCATTTGCTTGGACTCTCTGCATCCTTCGCTGCAGGTCGCCCTTGCCTTAGACACTTGTCAGAACAAAAGGTGCCTGCTCTCTTCTCCCTCTCTTTCTTCTTTCTTATCTGTTAGGAATGCCACCACTGAAAAAAAAAAAAGGCAGGATAGTTAACTGGTTTCTTAGCAATGCCCCTAAGAATGATCACGTCTTACTTCAAAATTGGAAATGAGGACAAAGAGGAGAGGAAGGCCTGCAGACGCTGCAGAGTTACACCTGTGGGGTGGCTCAGCAAAACAGACCTTGAAGAAGAACCAGCTAGAGGCAGAAAATCTCCTGGTACTTTTGGGGGTTTTTGCCTTTGAAATGTATCAGGAATAAGAAAGTCTGACAGAGGCCAGCAGCCCTGAAAGATGCTGAACCTACAGAAGGTTTGCCATCTGAGACAGAAGGCCAGCACCGAGAAGCCCAGGGAGCTCTCCGTGGTGCTGTTGGAAATGGAGGCACTGGAGCCGTGGCTCCTTCCTCAGGAGCTCTGGCTGCTTCCTCAGGAGCCGTGGCTGCTTCCTCAGGAGCTCTGGCTGCTTCCTCAGGAGCCGTGGCTGCTTCCTCAGGAGCCCTGGCTGCTTCCTCAGGAGCCCTGGCTGCTTCCTCAGGAGCTCTGGCTGCTTCCTCAGGAGCTGTGGCTGCTTCCTCGGGAGCCGTGGCTGCTTCCACTTGGCTCTGGTCACTTGCAGTCCAGCCTGTTGGTCCTTCACTATAGCTGTGGTCCTAGGGTTCTAGATATTTCTCTTGTCCTATAGAATGACTACTTCCACTTTTTTCTTTTTTCTTTATTCTTTTTCTTTTTTTTTTTTTCTGGCATGACCATTAGAAAAGTGCTGTGGACAGGATTCAACCCTGAGAAATGCTCAGTGGGGTTCCCAGAAGTGTGTGTGCGAACGTTTGGCTTTCATACAAATGGTGGATCAGAGAGTGCATGAGGGAAGGACAGGAACCTTTCTGCAGCCTTCCCTCCTACAGACCTCAGTCTCTCAAGCTGCACGAGTGAGGAAGGGGAGCCCTGAGCAGGCAGTGAGTTTGAGATCTCTTCTTGACAGAGCAGAAGCAGTCAGTGCCTGTGGTGCTGCTCTGCAGCTTCGTAGCACAGCAACTGTCTCCAGGCAACGTGCGACCCACCGGGAGGAGCCAAGGGGGTGGCCAAACCCCACGCAGGGACAGGGAGCGAGCCAGACAGCTCTGCCAGGGTGCTCCCTCTGCACTGAGCCTCCAGGTCATGCCTCCTGCTGGAAGAGACAGGCTCCAGCTGTGCTGGAGAGGGCCCTTTTCAGCGAAGTGCAGCTATTGCTGCAGGTGGAAAATCAGATTGGGTCATCAGCTGCCCACGTCAGTCTTGCTGCTGAAATAACTCCAATGTGTTCATCAGTGCAGCTCTCTCATCTGCACCAGCAGTGCTTGTCAGAAGCTTGTTTTTGCAGCTAGCTGAATCTAAACAAGGTCTCCAACCCAAAACAATGTCACTGCAGGCCCAGCTCAATTTAGCTGTTGGTGTAGATTTAATCTCATTAGCTCCAAGCAATATACTTCCTAGAAAGAAAATCCATAGGTTCAGCTGCTTTATCTTGGTGCAAGCCTAGCAATGTATGGGTGAGACTTCATGGGAGAGGTAACAGTCTGCATTTGGTGTCCTTCTGATAAAGCATCGTTCTGTCATCTGTTGCTGAGGCTGAGAGACCTTTAGCCTGGAGAGGTCTGAGAGAGATCTTCTCAGTGCATATAAATACCCAAAGGGTGGTGGTCAGGAGGGTGGGGCTGGGCTCTTCTCAGTGGTGCCCAGTGACAGGACAAGGGCCAATGGGTACAAACCAGATCACAGGAGGTTTCCCTTGAACTTAAGGGAAAAATTCTTTACTTCTAGGGTGCTGGAGCAGTGGAGCAGGCTGTCCAGAGAGACAGTAATAGGCAGTATCTGTAGGTCTTATTGCTAAGCACTGTTGACATTTCATATTAGTGTTTACTTCTGGTTCCTGTTTATGAGTAACAGAAATGGCACAGAGGCAGCACTTGGTGCAGGCTCAGCAAGTTGCAACCATCCACGTTCTCAAGATGGTATCATCCCAATTCTTTTTCCCCCTCCACAGTGAGGAAGTAGCTGAACAAAGCCAATTGCTTGTCAGCTATCTCTTTTGGCAGGATGCACTTGGAGTGCAGACCTTGGAAAGATTTCATCTGAGCAGGGGAAATTTCCATGAACTTGGCAATATGGGTAAAATGTCTCTGCCAGCAGGGCTGCAGGATCCTGCTGCCCTATGTTAACCTTTGGAGGCTGGATTGATAGCTTGAGATATCTATATACAGACATAACATGTTGCTCTCTGCCTGACAAAGAGATCAGAGCTGCATCCCACCCATTCCATGATTAGATCTCCAGCCTGAGAGTAGGAGATATATATACATTGTGTTTCTGTGAATATGGATGAAGCTGCTGCTCCTCTCCTCTGCTTCATCCAGGATATTTTCCTGCGTTCAGAGGCAGTTTGTTCTCCTTAGCTCAAGGTAGCAGCAGGAGAGAGAAAGCTGCTGGCTACTCAGAAAGTCTGAGGTGCCCCAAACCTTTCCATGAGGTTGCTAAGGGATCAGGACAGCTTTCCCAGGAATGCAAGCTTGGGGCTGATGCTGCAGCAGCTCAGGTGTGAGCCTGTCCTGCCCCTCTGCTGCCTGAGGAGACAAATGCCAAAGGCACTGCGCCAGCAGCTCCCCAGGGCTGTAGTCCCAGAGTGTAGGTGACTCACCCTGAGCCCAGCAGCAGGAGAAGAGTTTTAACACTAGGCCTGTGGTTCTTCACACTTAAACCCCCAAAGCCTCCTCTGTCCCCCTCGAGTACAAATGGGATGTGCTGCTGACAGCCGGGGAAGAATTCTCTCTGAACTCATTATTTTGCCTTTTTTTAATTAGTATTTTTTAAATCACAGCAGTTAAAGAATGCATCACAATCCCCAGTAGTTTTCAGACCTTTCCATCCTGATGGAACTGAGAAGGGGGAAAAAATGTTGGTGTTTTCTGGGTTTGGGGTTTTTCTCTTCTTGGAAGGTATCACTTTTGCAGAAGAGCAAAATTGCACATTCCCAAGTGCCTTTTTCTGCTTATACTGCAATATGCAGCAGAACTGCTAAAGGTGGTTTGTTTTTAATCAAACAGGCTTTGGAAGGACATCAACACCGTGTCATTGTCTTCCAGGAGAGGGGGAAAGGGAGAAACAACAGGAGAAATAGCAGGCAATTAAAATAAGAGGAGGAATAGTAGACAATTGCTCAGCTACCATTTTGCTTTTGCTTAGCAAGAGGATTTTTAGTCTCTGACTGTGTGTGGCTCGAGACCACTTAAGAACAAATAGCTGAAATGTCAGCTCATGCTGACATTTGCACTTAAAAGCAGCCTCTGCCTGGTGTTGGTCTTACTCATAGCAGCTAAGGAAAGTCAAATCTTCAGATTGCAGGTTCTCAGCCTAGTCCTGAATTCTCTTTCTGGTTTTAATGTTGTAAAGGGTTTGATCCTTGCTGAACTTCGATCAGGGTTCTCAAATGGCTCAAGTAAAAGATTTGGAATCCAGAGACTGTTTCTTTTTCCTGAATATTCTTTGTCCAAGGATGCAAACCTGAAAGTCACAAAGGTCATCACTGGACAGGTGGGACAGGTTGGGACCTTGGCTCAGGTTTAAGTGGGCAGGTGGCAGGCAGCACTGAGATGTGCTGGCTGTGGAATTGAAGCGAGGTGGTTGTCAAGGCTAATCCTCTGCTGGCCACAGTCTTGTTGCTGTTGTTTAAATCCACTTCCCCATGTTAGAACAGGGCCTCACAGCACCCTAGAGGCCAGAATTGCAAACAGGCATGGAGGAAGTGAAAAGGAGCAGGTCCAGTGGTGAGTCTTTGACCTGGTTCAAATGCAGCTTCTGCATCACACCAGACTGAGAGCACGGGGAGAGGGCACAAGGGGTGCTTCTGTGTGCTGGCTTTTTCATGAGGTGCTGTGTGAGTGAGCTGCTGAATGTTGTTCCAAAGAGCAGGCTGGGAAAGCTGAGCTTGTGGTGATTCCTATAAATCCTGCTGACTCAATTTTAGCCCAGACAGGCAGACCCCAGTCTGCAGACAGGCATTGACTTACCTTCAGGTTTTGAAGCACTTGCATTTTTCTAAGCCCACAGTGGAACATTTGCTGATGTTGTTACAGGTACTTTCACTTACTGGTATCAATTTGCCTATCATGACAGCTGGTTAGATCTGGTAGTGTTGAACTGAAGTGGGTGAGGTCATTTTCAGAGGGCTGGCAATGACTTTCCAGGATACCAGAGCCATTAGGATGTCATGGACTCAAACCTAGATAGAGGAGTTCAGTATTTGTTCAGTAAGTGCTGTTCCCTCCCCAAACATACAGAACTAGCACTTTATTCTTTCCTCCACTTCTTGTTCTCATAATCTCTCAACCCTGACTGCAACACCTTGATGATTATGAACCTACAGTGTCTAAGCATAGAAGAAGAAAGCTGCTAAAGGAATACAAAGCTGCATACAAATAGGAAGAATCTAGTGAAGGAGGTGGTTAAGGAACTCTCCTTTGTACCTGGTTTCTATAAATATTCCTCTGAGCTGCCTTGCCTGGGACTGATTCTTCAAGGGCTTGGTTTCTATCAAGTGAGGCATTAAAAACACATGATTTAACTTGGGGATTTCGTGTGACTTTCTCTATCCACAGCCAAACATAACCTAAAGAATAACTTCCCACATTCAGTGTGAATCAAGTTCTTCAGCTGGGTGTTGACATTGACCTTATGCTCACCTACTGAGAAGCTGAAAGGAGGAGAAATGGAAGGTGTCACCCTTAGAAAATTACAAATGTAAAAGCAGTGTTAACTTGTGATTTTTGTGGCTGTTAGCCCCTGATTTTGACATTATTTCAGATGTCTTTATTTCAGGAACAGCAGCCCTTCAAAATATGTCACATTTAAAACCTGGGTGACAAAAGAGTTTCTATTTCCAGAGAAAAAATTAGATGTTTTTTAGATTACTCTGCACCAAAAAAAAAATAATCATATAACATTAAATCTTGTGTGTCACACCCTGTGATTGGGCGGGAGCTCGTTTGTTTTCACTGGCTTGGTTGGCAGCAGAAGGGAAAGTCTTCTGAATTCTATTTTTAACATTAGAATGGCTTTGTAATTCTTGCATTTAATTCACTACCTGCTGGGAAGAACATTGAATTTTCCCCTGTCGCTGTAGCGTGCAAGGTTTTGAATGCAGCTCCTCTGTGCCTTTCCTGCTCAGAGATGTCTTACAAAGAGTGGATGGGCTGACAGGGAGCTTGACCAGCTGGTTGATCTGGGGGGGTGCCCTTCCTTCTGCAGAGACAGAGCTGCAGTGGTGTGGGCGTGCACAGAGGGCAGGCACAGCAGCAGTGCTGCAGGCAGCAGGAGCTGCAGGGTTTGCCTTCTTCTGGCAACCACTGTGGAAAGGCAGTTTGGCTGTTTGATCACAGTATGGCAGCAGCCTTATCTCCAGGGTGGAAAGCTATCAAGAGGGAAGGAACTTGGGTTTTGAGACAGTTGGTACAACCTAATCATGCTTGAGGACTAAGAAGCTGACTCCATTTAGCTGTCTTCTCAGTTTGTTTCCATTGCCATTTACAGGCTGGAGATGGCTTTTAAGCGTTCTGATGTTGATGATAATTTGTGCTCAGGTTACTCTTCTCCAGTTAAAAAGGTGATTATTATGGTTTTCTGCTCTCTAGTTTTACCTGTGGCTGGGACTGTGCTAATGAGAAATGTCACTGAATGCTTTGCTTTCTAGAGCAAATATGGCCTGGGCTGTATTTCTAAACTTAACCATATGTCCCTTGGAGGGTTGCATGTGCTTAGCCAGTGTAGCTGACTGGATTCTCAAGCAAGTCTTAACAGCAATTTCTAGCAGAGTTTTAAATGCATATTAAAGTTGAGAAGATACAGGTATGGACTGAAATGTTGATAGTCTCTAGGTGGGGATGGAAGCAACTGAGAACCTGCCCCTTACATTTTGCTGGGAGCTGGACTGTGCAGCTCAGCGAAGTGGGCAGACACTCAGCATGTTACAAGTTTGGAGGAGCAGGAAGATGCCTGGTGGAGGTGGTTATAGACTGCATGTATCTTAGCTATAGCAAGAGATTTTTCTTTTTTTTCCTCCCTTTTCTCCTCCTCCTGTATTTTCTAACTGCTCTCTAAATAGATGTCCATGCAGCAGCTGGGAAGCTCTGTTAAATAAGTGAACAGAAAGGAAGGGATGAGTGGCGACTTCATATGCAAATACTTAACCTAAAGCTGAAGTGAACAGTCTATAAAACCCACAACAACTCCTTGTGTGATCATGCAGTGGATCTGTGTATTAGCATCAGGTCCTGGCTCTGCTAGGAGCCAGGTGCATTGAAACAAGGCCTTCTCCAGCTGAGAAACCTTCAGAGTCCTGGCACCAAGGGGTGGTTCTCATCCGCCGGCTGGTGTGCTGACTCTGGCACTGAAAATGTAGTTACCTCCGTGTGAGTGCCTTTAACTTGGAATTAGCAGGTCTTGGAGTTGAAGATCTTTGATCTCTTGCAGTTGAAGAGTATAACTGAATGAGAGGTTATTTAGTGCTTAGCCCAGCAGGTTTATACTGTGATAGGACAAGAGGGAATGGATTGAAGTGCGATGAGGAGGGCAGACTGAGACTGGAGATGAGGAAGAAATTCTTTCGAGTGAGGATGGTGAGGCACTGAAACAGGTTGCCCAGAGAAGTTGTGGAGGCTTCAGTCCTGGAAGTGTTCAAGGCCAGGCTGGATGGGACCTTGAGCAAGCTGGTCTAGTAGGAGTTGGGTTGGAACTAGGTGACCTTTGCAGGTCCCTTTCTACCCAAACCATTCTGTGGTTCTGAGATCTTGGTCCCGAGGTGGTGTTTGGGGCATTATTCCTGTAATGGCTACATTAAAGTTGTGCAGGTTTGTTTCTTTACAGCTTTTGAGCCTCATATTTTTCTCTAAGTGAAAGGAAAGTGCAAACTCCGTTAGCATCAGAATTTGGCAGCCAGAGACAGGTTTGAGTTTTGCTGTTGGATTCTTGTTGGTTGGTTGGTTGGTTGAAATGTCCCCTGAGGCAGGTGTGGTCTTTGTCCTGTGGTCTTTTCTGTTTTAACATGGAGAGAGCCACACCTGGAGGGACAGGTCTGATTCTGCAGAAAGGAAGGCTGGGGGAGATCTGTGGCAGCAGGAAATCTGTTCTGCTGAAGGTGGGGTTTGTAGTGACTTCAGTGGCAGAAAGCACACAGGCCTGGAGCTGTAGAGACAGAATCACCTCTAAAGCATGTTCCCCATCTAGGAAAAAGACTCAAATGTTCCCTTGTGTGCCAAGTGCTTCAGATTTCCTAGCACTGCTGCTGACAATGAAATGCTGACTCCTCAGATGCACCTCTGGAACTTCCCTGTTGGTGTGTCAGGGCTTCTACGCTGCTGCCCGATTCCCTCTGACCCCTCTGGGCTGTTGTAGCTTTGATTGTGAAGTTCAGGGCTCTGCTTCTCCTTTCACCAGGCAGGCTGACTTAAATCATCCCACAGGAACAGAAAGACCTTTCTCTGGAAGTGAATCTGGCAGTCCAAACAGATTAGTACCTTGATAGAACTGTGAAAAAACCCAAACCAAGCTGCTCCAGACCTGATATTTCCACATTCATTTGTTGGAGGAAAATACTTTACAGATGTCTACTTAATTCCTCTGGATGACATTTAGTGTTGGTCTACATTTTACACTTTTTGCTTGAGCTTTTCATGGGAAATTGAATATTATTCTTCACTGCTTGTGCTAGATTTGCCATTTTGTGGGAAGTGGAGAGGGGATGGCTGGGATGCACTCCTGGTTTATGGCTGTGGCAGTGGCAAAGGCTGTGTTGGATTGCATTTGTCACTGCTGTAGTAGTTTTTTAAACACACAAGTTGTTAAGCACTTGGTTTTGGAGGGGGGGGAAAGGCATTTGGAAGTGGTTGAGGTTTGGGTTGCTCCATGTGGTCACAGAGAAGCCCAGGGTCTGCTTCCATGCATCCAGACTGAGGTCAGGGATGTGTTTGCTGGGGAGCATAGCAATGCCTGCACTAACGCCTGGGTGAGCATGGGGTGGGAGCGGCAGTGGTGCCTGGAGGGAAGCTGAGAGGGGCAGGGTGTGAATGGTGTTTGTCACAAAATCCCTTCAGTCACTTTCTCACCTCTGCTGTGGGGTTCTCAGGATGTGGTCACATCCACTAGAGGTGGCAGATTCTGCCCCTTGCATGTGGTGGTGAAATTGTTGGTGTGGCCGCAGCTTCGCTGGGGCAAAAGAGCTTCTGTGGGCTTAGTGAGTTTATGCTGTTTGTTCAGAGCTGGTGCTCTGGTGCCAGCAGAAAAGCTCCTCTGGTCAGCACTGTCTGTCTGCTCAGAGGCCTCTGCTGACACAGCACTGCTGCCATAATATAATGCATGCAAAATTAACCTGAAAACTAGGGAATAATGAAAGGGGTTTTAGGGAAAGCACAGCTCGATGGGAAGTTGTGGGTTCAGGTCTGCTTTGTGCTGCTGTTCTGGTAGATTTAGCTGAGGCTTGTGTTGCTGCTGCTGCTGCTGTGAAATAGGTAATAGAGTGTGAACTAGAGCATAGAGGCAGGAAAGGCTTCTGCAGGGGTTGCTTCTGTGTGCAGAGGAGGAGAGAAGGAAAAATCCGGAGGTGTGAGAGTCAAATGGGAACTCTGAGGACGCCCTGTGAAGCAGTTTGTGTTCTCCTACTAAACAAAGAGAGGAATTGTCTCAAACTCTGCTCCTCTCCTGTTGGGACAATGTTCATAGACCTGTTTAAAAGAAGGAAATCGTTTGTGTCTGAATTACTGATCTCTGAGAACATTGGAAGTTCTCTGGTGATTTATTGGTCATCTGCTACCTCTGGGTGTATTTTCAGGAGGAAAAGTGGCAGCAGAGATCACTTCAGGATTTAAGGTGAAAGGCAGACAGGGATTTCACTATAGAAGCTGAATTACCAGTCCCAGTGGATGGCAAAAACATGATTTATGCTGAACTGGGCTCAGCATGGATGCTGCTTCTTTTCTGCTTATGTGACAGAATGGAGACTACTTTGAGCACACTTCAGATGTGATCAGACTTCCTCGAGCATGCTCCAGATCCTGCCACTTTTTACATCTGCTTTCTATGAACTATTTATGCACTGCTCCCCACAAAGATTTGTTAGCAATCCACAGTGCCAAGTGTGGAGTCTTTGGCTGTGCTCACATCTTCCATTTTAGCTAGCAGCAGGCTCACTAATTTAGATGTTTTAATGAATGAGTCATAACCTTTGTATAATAGCACCAAAATGGTAATTGTCATTTTATTGTATCCACGGAGGTATTTTTAGTCAACCCCCCTGAATTTGAGGTGGGGAGAAGCTGTTTTGCACACTGAGATCCAAAACAGCAAAAAAAGAGAAATCTGACCTCTTAGAAGGTCTTCCTAACATCCACTCTGAACCTATCCACTTCTAGTTTTGCTCCATTCCCCCCAGCCCTATCATTCTCTGACATTCTAAAAAGTCCCTCCCCAGCTTCCTTGTAGCCCCCTTCAGATACTGGAAGGCCACAAGAAGGTTTCCTCAGAGCCTTCTCTTCCCCAGACTGAACAGCCCCAACTCTCTGAGTCTGCCTCCATAGGATCACAAGGTGTTAGGGGTTGGAAGGGACCCAAAGAGATCATAGAGTACAACCCCCCCTGCCAGAGCAGGACCATACAATCCAGCACAGGTCACACAGGAGCACATCCAGACAGGGCTTGAAAGTCTCCAGAGAAGGAGAGTCCACAACCTCTCTGGGCAGCCTGTCCCAGTGCTCTGTGAGCCTCACAGTGAAGAAGTTCCTCCTCATACTGAGGTGGAACCTCCTGTGCTGGAGTTTCTAACCATTGCCTCTTGTCCTATCCCTATCAGGGTACAACTGAGCAGAGCCTGTCCCCTCCCTCTCGACCCCCAGCCCTCAGATCTTTATAAACATTTATTAAATCCCCTCTAAATCTTCTCTTTTTCCAGACTAGCCTGAGGTCCCTCAGCCTCTCCTCCTAAGGCAGTGCTCCAGTTCCCTAATCAACCTTGTAGCCCTCCACTGGACCTTCTCCAGCAAGTCCCTCTTGAGCTGGGGTGCTCCAGCCCTCTGCTCATCCTCGTGGCTCTCTCTGGGCACATTCCAGCACATCCAGATCCTTCTTGTCATAGAGGCTCCAGAACTAGATGCAGTACTCCAGGTGGGGTCTCACCAGAGTGGAGTAGAGGGGGAGAATCACCTCCCTTACCCTGTTGGTTCCACTTCTCTTGGTGCAGCTATTCTGCAGTGTGATGCAGTTATTTTACCTTTTTACCCTGTGCTAGGAAGCTTGATGATCCTAGGGCACCTGTGTGTTCAGGAAGACAAGTTGAATTAGTTCCTGAAATGATGTCCCCTCTATAGGTGAAGAAAGACTGTGCCCTCCTTGCCCACCAAAGAGTCCCATCAGTCCAGTGGGCATTGCTTTAACAGCCTGACATGGAAACTGAAGCAGGAAAAGATTTTTATTAGCAAGTGGGGTTGGGTTGTTTGTTTTCTGGAAAATAACTCCCTCGGATTCCTGACATCATTTAGGCAGAAAAAGCAAAGAGAGGTTCCTGTACCGTGACTGGTTCCACCATTTCTGGAAGAGAAGTTTGCAGGCTCTCAGGAATTTTGTGTTTTAGTAGGTTACTGAGGTAGAATTTTATGGGAAGGAAAAGGAGGGTTTGTGTTAATGAGCAGGAGAGGACCCTGCAGAAGAAGAGAACCGGCTGATTGCCTTCACACACTCAAGGGCTTCCTCCTCTGTTTCCCTGCCTGACCTGTTGGGTTTGGGGGATGGTGTTTGTTGGATTGTTTGATGCAGGGCTCATTTCTGCAGGAACCTGAAAATATGCAGTGCTGGGAAGGTGCCCACATGAGCCTCAGAGTGTGTGCAGGGTATCTCCCTTGCAGTAGGCAGCACTGAGACTGAGCAAGGTGCCTGTCTCTGACCCCTTGGTGATCCTTGGCTGGCACTTGCTGTGAAACCTTAGTTAAGGTCCCATTTGTCCCTGTCACTTCTTTAAAGAATTGCTTAGCCACATCTGAAGGCTTAACCATTTCTAATGACCAAACTCACTGAATTTTTATGTTCACAGAGTGATTTTTTTTTTTTATTACAGGACACAGTGTGGTAGGAAATAGACCATGCTTGGCTCTCCTCATAGATAGGAATGCATTTAATCTGAAGGCTGAAGATTTTGTGAGGGTGGTGGTTAATAAATGAGAGAATTACTATTAGTCTAGCAGGATTGTTTGGCTACATGAAGTACTTGACCAGAGCATTCACAGAGTTTCCTCCTGTGCAGCTCTTGGTGTTGTACATCTCATTTTAAAGATGATTCTCCTACCATCTGTATTTACATCCATTCATCAGTGAGAGAGAGGAGGTGAGAATTTCTCTGGACAGGAACAGTTTGTGATGTGGTCCCAGCCATGTGTGAGGTAGGTGGGAGTGTGGCATTCCTCCTCCTGGTCAAGCACACACCTTTTGCAGCCCAGGGTTTGTAACTTAGCATTGGAAATTGCTGCCTGGTGTGGTTTTTGCTTCCTCTGCTTACAGGAGGAAAATCAAAGGACTGAGAAAGAAGGGGCTGAACATTCAAACCACATCCCATTTGCTTGGAGATGGAGTTAGAATGAGAGGGAGGAAAAGAGGAGAAGTAAACCCTGAAGTTCATATTTTAAGTTCTCTCTCCTTGCCACTCCTCCATGGTTTCCATGGGAACAGGAGCAGAAACTGGGCCATTGGCAGCCAAGAATCCATTTACACTTTAAATTTACTGCTTGAGCAGCCATGCAGCTTTCCTGCCCAAATTAAATCATGGTGGAGTAACACATGCTAAGTAAATCGGGGATGGGATGAAAACACCAACTATTAAATACCCTTCCATGGATGTGTCCAAACCCCACCTTTTGGCTGAAAGACCTGAAAATGCCAACTTAGATTATAGCTGAAAGAGAAGCTCCTTAGGTATGGCCTCACAAAGGCGCCTCGGAGGCTCTTCAGGGCTGCTGCTGTGTTCTCTGGGTAATTATGGCATCTAATTGGGGATGCAGCTGACTGGCTTAGGCAGCTCGGCTGTTTCTGTGCTTTGGGTGCAGGAAAGAAACGAACTGCACCTTGCTGACTGCTCAGCCTCCGCGGAGTGCGGCGGTGGTGGAACCCTTCGGAGCCTTCCGCGCTGGCGCAGCTCCTGGGCGTTGTGTAAGCGCCGCTGTGATCTGGTAGGAGAGCAGCTGCTTTGTCCTGCTTGACGGGAAGATGTTAGCAGATGCTTGCCGCTGTCAGACGCTTCCTGAAGTTGCTAAGCACTTGCTGAAACTCTGATGGCTTGCAGCGATGGTTTCCAGCTTGGGCGATTGTCCCTTTGGTGGTGAATTTTCAAGTTCTTTTTCACTCTGTTGATCTTTGATTCTAAAACTGGTGGTGCTCTTGTGCCACGGAGTAAGAGGTTTTTCTTTTGGCAGTGTATCCAAGCCTTGAGTGCATTCTTTGGGCTGTCTTTGGTTCTGTTTCTCAGGGCTCAAACTGCACTCATTTCCTCAGATGAACTTTCAAAATCTGGCAGAAATCTCAGACTGTTTTTTTTTTTGCTCCAGTGCTAATGAAGCTGAACTGGTGGGACACCTGCTTAGAAGATTCTGAGTGAGGGAGCAGCCTCAGCTGATTGAGGAGTTTGTAAATAGCTGTGGAAGAGAAACAGGGACTAAAGAGAAGCAGTGATAAACTGGGAACCATATGAGTATGGTGGGAAGGAGGGAGGACCAGCTGGGGAAAGAGAAAAGAAGAATGGGGAAAGAGAAAAGGGAGTGGATTGTGAGGGGTAGAGGAGGTTAAATGACTGAAGAGCAACGAAGCATGAACTGGGGATGAGTGTATAAAGCAAGTGGGGTTGAGGGCAGGCTGGGAAGACTGAGACTGGCAGAAGGTTGAGGCTAAGCTTGTGCTGAGAAGTTTGAGGAATGGAAAATTGCCAAGGAATGTGATGCTGGAGTGAAGACAGAGCCTGAAATGGCAGCTAAGAAACATCCTGGAGAAGTATTTCATCTGCATTTGGGACCTCTCTTAGGCTGGTGCCACATTTTCCCTTGGTGCTAGAGCAAATGAGAGCTGGGGTCACTCAGCACTAGCAGGGTTACCAGCATGGACCTCAGCCTTATGGCAAAGCACAAGAACTGGGTTTGTCTTTGGGAGCTTCATTTCCATTCATACTTAAATTATTTTTTTCCAAGCAGTTGATGGCTTTGGGTATTGCTGACAGCAGCAGAATATGCCAGTGTGCAGGTAGTGAGTGCTGGCAGTCAGAGCAACTGTTTTGACAGACCATGAGATGTGCAAAGAAAATGTTCCTTCATCTTCTCCTTCCTTCCTGGTCATGGAGAAACCCCTGTGTGAAGACTCCTGCCATGTGGGAGTTCAGGAGCTGCTGCTGCATGTGTTTGGTAGTGGTGCATGGAGTGTGTTTCTCCCAGGAGATGACACTGGTTGATGGCAGTGGTTGTGTTGCCTGGTGGGGTGTTCCAAGAGTAAGGCCTCACTGTAGACTTATGAAGATGAGAGGCTGGTCCCCAGCCCTAACTAAGAAGCAGAGGTGGCTGATGCAGTAGGGATCAAAAACAAAGCAGCAGGTAGTGGGGAATGAGGCAGCACAGAGGGGAGGTGAGGCTGGTGAAGGAGCTGGTGAGGACTGGGTTTTGTTACCCATTTCCCTTAGAAGGAAAATGTGAAAAGTAATGCAGGAAGTGCCAGAATGTGCAAGCAGTAGAGGAGCAGAGTGCCAGCTGTGGAGCATTTGTCACCCCTGAGCCAGTGCCAGTGCAAGTTGTCTGCATGTGGTGTGGTGACTGGAGTGGCTGTGGGTGAGGTGATCCATGGGCCAGAAGTGTAACTGCAGGTGATGGTCACCTGGGTTTACCTGGCAAGGTTTGGGTAGCAGGGCTGTGGAGGGGGTTCCAGGGGTGGCCTCTGTGAGAAGAGATCAAGGCTGTCTCTGTGCCAAGAGCCAGTTCCAGTCAGCTCCACAATGGTTGAAGCTGAGCCTGCAAAGTGCTGCTGGTGGTGCCTCTGACCAAAGGTGTGAGTGGGTGAGAGAAAGGTCTGCAGACAGCCAGGTCAAGCAGCAGGAGAGGGAGGAGGCTGGTCAGGCACCAGCAGCAGGGATTCCCCTGCAGCATGTGGAGGAGGAGCAGCTTGTCCCTCTGCAGCCCATGGAGACCCCACACCAGAGTAGGCTCCTGGTGGCCTGTGGAGAGGAACCCATTCAGGAGCAAATTTTCTGGCAGTACCTGCACCCTGTGATGGACCCAGACTGGAGTAGTTTTTCCTCAAGAGGCCATGAAGAGGACCCACACTGGAGCAGTTCTTGAGGGAATATATCCTGTGAAAGGATCCAGACTGGAGCAAGGGGGAAATGTGAGGAGGAAAGAACGGTTGAGATGAGCTGTTCTGAAATGATCCTATCCCCAGCACAGGAGGTAGAGGAGTTGGGAGTGAAGCTGAGCCTGGGAGGAAGGGGAGGGTTGGGAAGAAGGTGTGTTTGGTTTGTATTTGTTCCTCATCATCCTCCTCTGCTTTTGACTGACAATAACTGAAGTGAATTTCCCCAAGTCGGTTTTTCTGTGATGATAACTGGCATCTTATTTTCTCTCCCTGTCCTGTATGACCAGTGAAAATAAGGTAAAGGAAGACAGAGTAGAACTGTGGGGCAGCTCTGCTGTTAGAGAAGATGAGAGGGGAGAGCCAGAAGCACCTGCTGTGTGGAGGGAAAGAAAGACCAGCTCACAGGGCTGAGGAAAAAAGCCATTCAGGGCTGAGGAAAAGCCACTCAGGGCGGAGGAAAAGCCATCCAGTGTGGCCAGTGTCTGAATGGCAGAAGTCTTTTGAGAGGTGAAATGTGAGGATGACTTTCCAGGCTGTTAGAGCCAGCTGAAATATATCTCCTACCAGAGAGCTTTCTCAGTGGGGGCTCCTGAAAAGAGGAGATGGATCTGTTAGGAGAAAATCTAGCTCATGATGTTGACAGAAAAAGGAAGCAATACAAACCTGTGTTTGAGGAAGAGAAAAGAGACAATCTATTGCTATTACTGCTGGAAAAAATAGTACAGCCAGATTCTTGCTGGAACAGGTGTGCCAGGGTGTGAAAAATGCTCCAAGTCCTTGCAGATTAGGTGAAGTTCAGTGGGATTCCTCTAGAGAAATAAGTTAGAACCATCAAATGGTTTTGAAAATAGTCTCAAGGGAATGATATTGCCAGGAGAGACTTGGGATGCTGGGCTTTATTGAGCTTTTTTGTGGCAGAGGGCTGGGTATCACCAAGAGAGCTGCAGGACTATTAGGCACCAAGACTAAATATGCAAAGCAGGAGGAGAAAGTTGGCAAAGAAGGATGGAAGAAGCTTGCAAGTGCACAAAGACACTGCTGGCAGCTGCATGAGAATGCTGAACAAGACTTTTGCCAGTCAAAACCACAAACCATCCTGCTGTGGTTGAACACTGGGGCTTCAGAAGAGCAAGCTTGGAGAAGTGAAGAAGATGAAGCAGAGCACTTAAGTGGTCTGGAGAGCTTTGGACACAGAGGAGACAGGCTTGTGGCTAAAGCTGGTAGAAAAGACTGGAGTTTTACTTCAGAGCAGTGAATCAGCTCTTTGAGGAGGGTACAGGGAAGTAAGAGAACCTGCAAAGATTCGAAAGAGGGTTGAACAGCCAGGAAAATTAAAAATAAAAAGAATGCAAAGCAGTGAAGAGCTGCTGTCACCTGCATTTTGCAAGGCACACAGGCACAAGAGGAGCATGTGCTCATTCTTGCTGACACTGAGACACTACAGCATGGTCCCTGCTCTTCCAACATGTGCTGCTACCTCTGCTGTAGGTCTGGACACAAAACTAAACAAAAAGTGCTTCCTGTGTGTCAGCTTCCAGCAAGGTCCATGTGGGTGATCAGGGAACTGCTGGAAACGAGCTTGACAAGCAGCTCCAGAGCTGCTGAGCAGTACTTGTGTTGCTTGGGCTTCTCAGGAGGCCAGCAGGAGGCAGAACTTGGGGATTCAAAGTGATACCTTGTGAGACCCACAGCCAGCAGTTCTGCTGCTGCTCACCTCTGCAGGAAGCTTTGGAAAGGACAGGTAGGCAACCCAAAAGCAAGTGGGAAGTACATGGGAAGAGGCAAAAATGGCAGTGTGGGTTTTCCAAGCTCATCTGTGAGGGTTTCTTGGGCAGAGATGAGCTGTTCCTTAAAGAACGTTCCTTAGAGAAGTCTGGACTGAAACCAACCGTGCCTGAGCATCCCCTAGGAAATTACTGCTGAAGGTGGGAAAGGTTTGCTAGGAAGATGGCTGAGGAGACATCTGGAGAAGCTATGCACCAAGCAGAGCTGTCAGGATGAATGGGAAGTGTGAGTGGTTTGGCTCCATGGTCAGATATGTTCCTGGGTCTGTGCTTGTTCAGCTTCAGCTGCTGTGGACTGGAGTCAGAGGAAGAGTTGCCCTGCTGCAGGGCAGAGATGGTCAACTGAACCAGGGATATCAAAACCTGGTGAGAGGCACAGCTGCACCAGTGCTAAGAGCTGTGGACTGGGAGTGCTGGGAAGGCTCCCAGAGATCCTGCTCTGTGTGGGATGGCTGCAGTGGCAGAAGCTGTGCAGCAGGGTGAGGTAAATGCAGTTCCCAGCTGCCCTCTCTGAGAGGCTGGAAGCTGGGAGGCAGCAATTTCATCTAATGACAGCTCAGCATCTGCCCTGCCTGGCCTCTCTTTCTCAGTCTGAATGCTGGGGGAAGGCCTTGGTCTGCCCTAGCAAGAGCTACTTTCATAAGGCTTTTTTCCCCATATACTTTCAGTTTAAGGAACACTAACACCAGAAGGGCTCAGAGCACCACTGCACTCTGCACAGAGCTTCAGGGCCATGCTGGTGACAGCCTGCACAGGATCATCAGCTCAGGAGCAGACTGACTTTGCTGCTGTTGTCACCTGTTTGCCTGTCAGCAATAACTGTGGAGACTTTGAAGTACATTTCCTTTTGATTTAGATGGAGGCTCAGTTGTTGTGCAGTGTGGAAGTGCCTGCCCAGCACAGCGAGGGGCTCTGGCTGGCAGTGCTGGCTGTCCTCTGTTCCCACAGATCACCTTTTCCCTGGCACTGGGCTTCCTGTTTCCTTTTTCCTGCTAGGATGATGTTGAAGCCTGTGAGCTCAAGCCCTGGCTGGGCATGGCTGTCTACTATGCTGCTTTGCCTTTTTGCTGCTCACTCTGTCTTTGTTGCCAGTGTGGAAGTGTGGGACATGACACCTTCTCCCAAGGCACTGAAAGGCATGACTCATTCCTTCTCCTTTGGTTCTTAACTAGGTCCTGCCTCATGGCTTTACCTCCTGCTTTAATAGTCTTCTGCATGGAGCTTGTCAACAGGGCTTTGGCAATCTGAGTAAACTGTCAAGCAGTTTCAGCTCTCTGCACTTCCTTCTCCTCATACGCTCCAGAATTAGGTTGGACACATGCTGGGGGGGTTGTGGCTTCCCTTTCCTGGTCCATGGTGCTTCCATAGGTTTATCCCTCATTATTTCAGGCAGGGCTCCTGGCACAGGTGGGCTGCAGGGGACTGTAGGCTTGGGGGTGCCACAAATGCTTCTGGCTGGGCTGGAGGGGTGCAAGGTGTTAATGGGTAGAGGTCCTCATCAAACCATCACAATCACTCCTGCAGATTTCAGAAGCTGTGTAAATACTTCATCTGCACAACCCTTAACAGGTGAAAGCTGTGGAAATCCTGCCTCCAGGTCTGGTGTGCCCAGCAGAAGGAGGACACAGAGCTGCTGGAGTGAGTCCAGAGGAGGCCACAAAGATGATCCAAGGGCTGGAGCAGCTCTGCTGTAAGGACAGGCTGAGGGAGCTGGGGGTGTGCAGCCTGGGGAAGAGAAGGCTCCAGGGGGACCTTAGAGCTGTCTGACAATAGCTGAAGGGATCCTGCAGGAGGCTGGAGAGGAACTTTTCCTGAGGGTGTCTGGAGACAGGACAAAGGGGAATGGTTTGAAGCTGAGGCAGAGCTGGGTTAGACTGGAGCTGAGGAAGAAGTTCTTCAGGGTGAGGGTGGTGAGACTCTGGCACAGGCTGCCCAGGAAGGCTGTGACTGCCTCCTTCCTGGGGGTGTTCCAGGCCAGGCTGGATGAAGCCTTGAGCAGCTGAGTCTAGTTGAGAGGTGTCCCTGCCCATGGTGGGCAGGTTGGAGGAGATGAGCTCTGAGGTCCCTTCCAGCCTGAGCCATTCTAGGATTCTCCCACAGCTAACTTGTTGCTCTCCTAGCTGGAAATGTTCCCCATGGTTGCGCTGCCATTGAGGAAATCCACATCATACAACTTTTGATACTCATCTTTACATCTCAACACAAAAACAAACCCAACAAAATCTGGGTTTAGAGTTAGTAGCTTAGGGTTTTATTTTTTTGTAAGCAGAAATAAAGCAAACACAGTTATGTGAACATGAGACACAGGAACACATTAATTTGATTCCATCTGCTAAATATTTTTGTGTGAATTTAATTGCACCTCAGTTCTGCTAAACAGGTTAAGACATATGTTCATAAACTAATTGAATATAGCTTCTGGTCTTGGCAGCCATCCCAAATGCTGCTAAATCAACATCAGCAGTGGCAGGGATTATTTCAGGGGTAGGATGCTAAATGGTCTTTCTTCTCCCCATTTTCAGTTTGGAAAAAATCTTGTGACAAAATGAAATCAAGGTGTAGGAAAAACCCTGGGGAAACATCCCCAATTAAATAGTAGTTTCCAGTAGGCTTTCTGATTGGAATGCTGCTGTTCTGTCAACCTGTGTGGGCTTGGGACGTAAATGTAATATTGTAGCTGCTTTCAGGGGTGGTGGTTGGGTTGCTGGATGTGGCTGCTGTAGCCTGGAAGAACTTCTGCTTTGCATTTCTGTTTGAAAAGCACTTAAACAGCATAAAATGTCTTGTTTTGTGAGATTGTGCAGCTGGTTATCAAGGCATGTGCAAAATCTGCTTCTGAAACCAAATCATAGAATCATAGATGGGTTTGGATTGGAAGGGACCTCTAAAGGTCACCTGCAGTAAGCAAGGACCTCCCCAGCTGGTACAGGTTGCTAACCTTGTTAGGTTGGTTGGAAGATTTTACCAGATCCATAAATCAGGACAGCTCTGCACATCATGGAAGATGCTTTTGGTGGTGGTGGTTTGGTTGGTTTGTGTTTTGTTCCTTCCTCCTTACCCCCCCTTTATAACTTCAGTGATCTGCTGAGCTTTCTGGCAGTTGCCTGTTGCAGGACCTTGCAGTCTGCTAGGACTGACAGCACTCTGAATAGCCTGGGGTGAACCAGGAAGCTGGCATGTGGAGCAGGGGTGGGAAAGGTTTACTGCTGTTTCCCAGCAGGTTGATCATAGAATCAGGGTTGGAAGGGACCACAAGGATTATCCAGTTCCAACCCCCCTGCCATGGGCAGGGACACCTCACACCACATCAGGCTGGCCACAGCCTCATCCAGCCTGGCTGCAAACACCTCCAGGGCTGGGACCTCAACCACCTCCCTGGGGAACCCATTCCAGGCTCTCACCACTCTCATGGGGAACAACTTCTTCCTCACATCCAGCCTGAATCTCCCCACTTCCAGCTTTATTCCATTCCCCGACTCCTGTCACTACCTGATAGCCTAAAAAGTCCCTCCCCAGCTTTCTTGGAGCCCCCTTCAGATACTGGAAGGCCACAAGAAGGTCACCTCAGAGCCTTCTCTTCTCCAGACTGAACAGCCCCAACTCTCTCAGTCTGTCCTCATAGGAGAGGTTCTCCAGCCCTCTGCTCATCCTGGTGGCCCTTCTCTGGACACCTTCCAGCATCTCCATATCCCTCTTGTAATAGAGGCTCCAGAACTGGATGCAGTACTCCAGGTGGGGTCTCACCAGAGCTGAGCAGAGGGGGAGAATCACCTCCCTTGCCCTGCTGGCCACACTCCTCTAATCCCAGAACCTTTTCCTCCTCTGCAGTTAGGACTCAAGGGCAGCTGGTGAGCCCCAACTCACCTGTGTGCTTACTAACTGTGTGTTAAGCCACTGAGAGGATCTCTTCTGGTAGTGCTTTAGTGCAAGTGTCTGATCCAGAGAGAAGGAGCAGGAGCCACTGCTTCCTGCTTTGGAAAGGGAATGCACAGCTGGAAGCCAAGGCACATCTGGCTGGTGCAGGGAGCTTGCAGTGATCTTCAGCCAGCCACTGTCATTGCTGGAAGGTGTGGAAGTGCAGCTGGGTACTTTGCATACCATGAAATGAAGAAGCATGGCAATTGCCCCTGAATTTTTCACTCTGTGCTGAGTATTAAGTTAGTTTGACTGAACAGACAAATAAGAGTAATTAATGCAGTTCGTATTTGAAGGGCAGGGGCTGCTTGTAGTGCTTGGTCACTTAAACCAGTTGGTAAAGACACAAAAATTTCACCTGTTGCATTTATCTGCTTAAATATTTATGGACTGGCTTCTTCTCAGGACAGTTTGAAGTCATTCTATCTTCTGACCAAAGGATTGCTGATGAGGTGCAGTGTGAGCTATTAATGCTTCCTTGCACAGACTCCCAAAACATGTGAAAAGTGTCCTGAATGCAGGAAAAATGCCTTCAGGGCTTCACCTCCCCTCAGAGGGCAGCCTGTAACTCATCCCTCTCTTCTTTACCTGTAGCTAGTAGCAACAGAGTTAAACCTACTTCTGCTAGTAACTGATTGAGTCACCTGAGCTGAAGGGTAGGGCAAACATTACAGGATCACACAGGATCACAAGATGTTAGGGGTTGGAAGGGAGCCCTGGAGAGCATGGAGTCCAACCCCCTTGCCAGAGCAGGACCAGAGAATCCAGCACAGGTCACACAGGAAGGCATCCAGAGGGGGCTGGAAAGTCTCCAGAGAAGGAGACTCCACAACCTCTCTGGGCAGCCTGTCCCAGTGCTGTGTGAGCCTCACAGTGAAGAAGTTCCTCCTCATGTTGAGGTGGAACCTCCTGTGTTGGAGTTTATATCCATTGCCTCTTGTCCTATCCCAGGGTGCAGCTGAGCAGAGCCTGTCCCCTCCCTCTCGACCCCCAGCCCTCAGATCCTCATAGACATTGATCAGATCCTCTCTCAGTCTTCTCCTCTCCAGACTGCACACCCCCAGGGCTCTCAGCCTCTCCTCCCCAGGCAGTGCTCCAGGCCCTTCAGCATCCTTCTAGCCCCTCCTTGTACTCTCCCCAGATCCCTGTCCCTCTTGAACTGGGAAGCCCAGAGCTGGATGCAATATTCCAGGTGAGGTCTCAGCAGGGCAGAGCAGAGGGAGAGGAGAACCTCCCTGGCTCTGCTGGGCACACTCCTCTGAGTGCACCCAAAAGGCAAGGCAGAACACAGAATCATTTCAAACTTTCCAGCAGGGGGATGTGCAGAGGAGGTTTCCAATCATAGTCTCTTGCCCAGAGGAAGGCTGAAAATCTACCTAATGATAGAGGAAACACCAGGCATGAAATTGAACTGAAAGCCTCCAAGAAGGATTAGAAGATCTCAGGCTCTTGAGTGTGTTGATGTGGTAGCACCCAGGAGTAATACAGCAGAACTTCAAAGTGGCATTTCTGCGGGAGGAGCAGGAGGGGTGTAATGAGGCAATAATTCCCCTATTGGCAAGATCCAGGGGCACTGAAACAGCAGCTCACTGCTCATTGCATGCTGCTCAATGGCAAAGAATCCCTTCTGTGTCCCAGCTCTGCCCTCAGTAACAAACCTTTCCTTTCTCTCCTAGCAGAGCTCCTAGCAGCTCCTAGCTGCTCCTCTCCAGTGGTATCTGAAGAGAAGCAGAAGGACAGACAGGCCACAGACTGAATCCAGAGTCCCCTTTTTAGCATAGTTTCAGGGTTATGGCAGTTAGCTCTCGTTGTTTATGTTTTCCTGAAGTCTGAACAAGAAGAAGACACAGAAGGAGGCACAAGCAGGCTGTTATGTTCAGCACTTGGGAATACACCTTGAAAGTGTCCTGTCTTGTACACTGCTTTGCCTCTGGGGTGTATTGGCCAAGCCCCCAGCAGCTGAGGCTGTGGGGCTGGAGTGCAGTCAGGGGCATCACTTACCTGGTGCAAGTTTGCAGGCAGTATTTATTTTGACTGATCTGTCATAGAATCCTAGAATGGCTCAGGTTGGAAGGGACCTCAGAAATGACCTCTGGCCAGCCTGATCTAGTGTGAGTGTCCCTGCCCATGGCAGGGGGGTGGAACTAGATGACCCTTGTGGTCCCTTCCAACCCTGACTGATTCTATGATCTCCTCCAACCTCCCTTTCTTGTACTGAAGAACTTCTTCCTCAGCTCCACTCTAACCCTGCTCTCCTTCAGCTTCAAACCGTTCCCCCTTGTCCTGCCTCTAGACACCCTCAGGAAAAGTCTCTCTGCAGCCTTCCTGCAGGATCCCTTCAGCTATTGGCAGGCAGCTCTATGGTCCCCCTGGAGTCTTCTCCTCTCCAGGCTGAACACCTCCAGCTCCCTCAGCCTGGCCTCATAGCAGAGGTGCTCCTTGAACTTGTTGCTCTTAAATCCTGCTGGTCTTCCTAGATTTGTAGATTCATTATGTATCTTTAACATACAAAAGAAATGTAGTCTTGTGGGTTTTTTTTTTTTCCCTAGGCTGCCTAGCTAGATGAGAATCAGATCAACACAAAGAAAGGCTTTGGTTGTGTGCCATGGCTACTAAATAACCTCTTCAGTTTTGCTTTGCATTTCCAGCAAGGTGGCCTTTAAAACCTTGCATAGAATGTTTATTAACCATCTCAAGTTTCCTGCACTGAATGTGCATTAATAAGTCACAAGGATTAATAATTTACACTGGAAGACAGATAAAGCACAGTTTGGCTTCTCTTCAGCTGTGTATTTCAGCACTTCTGTGTTGTATAACATCAGTCTTTACCCAGAAAATTCAACTTGGTTCCTCAGCACAGGTTGATGAAAGAAGCCACAAGACAGATCTAAGGACTGCACAGGGAATGGCTCCATCAATCTTTGCTCTTTAGACTCTGTGGTTCCCAATGGATAGCAAGGAGTCAAATGGGAAAGGCCACCAGGGGAGAAAAAAAACTAAACAAAACAAACAAAAAAAAAACCCAAACAAAAAAAACCCCCAAAAAAAACCCAGAAAAAGAAAGAAAGAAAGAAAGAAAAAAAAAAAAAAAAGAACCTTGCTTGCTTTTTTGGGAAACAAAGAGAGGACTTTTCTAGAAAGGCTTTTTTAATAAGGAATGTTGTCCTTCCAGGCATCCAGCCTGGCTACCTGTGCTGTGCCAGGATGTAATGGGATTAAATGCATAACTAGATTTTCAGCTGGAGCAGATCTAATTTCTGGCCATTAATATTAGACAATTCAACTGTGCTAAAATGGCAACCTGGAAATCTAATCCTTTGAAGTACACTTTCAATTCTGAGGGAGCCAATTAATGGAAGGGCTACATGGATGAGGCCAACTGCTTCAGACCATGCTGGTTTTGGCCACTCTTCTGGAGGTATCCTTTGAATTTCTGGCCTCAAAGCACTACTTCAATCCCTTCTCCTTGCTAGGAACAGACCACCTTAGAATTTTCTTTCTCAGTCCCAGGTAATCAGGAAGTCTCCCAATGTGTGTTTTGCTCTAGACTCACTGAGACAAGCTTTCCATCTGCAAGAGTTACATCCTGAGGGCTTCAGAGGGCATCCAAACACTTTCTCCCCCTTACTCCCAGATATTTTGTATTTTCCAGCTTGGACCTTGTCTACTGTGAGTGCCTCTCAGGAGCACACTTCACAGGTAGCTGACCAAGCAGGTTGTAACATGCAGATAGTTGTGGTGAGCCCTGCAGGTGTGGAGCTCCTCCAGGCCTTGGGTGCTCCTGAAGGTCCCTACCTCCTCCTGCAGGGTCTCTCCTTAGTTCTTCCATCTTGACTGACTGCCACCACCACCTCTCTGGGTTTGCAGGCTGGGAAAGAGAGTGTCCTCCTGGAAGCATGTCAGGGATGTAGCTGTGTTTGAGGGAAGCCCTACTGTAAGCTCACTGCCTGGGTGTGACCCTTGGCTTCTTTACTTCTTTGTGGGAAGACCCTTCCTGCTTGGAACCTGCTTTCTTGATTGCACATCCACCTTTGAAGCCCACATCTAACCTTTTATTAGCACAACAACAAAGAAGGCTCCTTCCCAGGACTGCTCATCTTCTCCCCACCTAGGATTGCTCCAGGACTTGACTGAAACTGGGGATTTTGGTGAGCCTTTTGTTAGTCTTTTGGTTGAGACAGTTAACATCAGTAAATTACTCACCATGCACCAGAGCCTGATCTGCTCAAGTTTGAACAGAAAATCTCAGCAGCAGTTCCCCCTTTTCCTCACCTGGTGAACATGGCTTTGCTCACCCACTTTTGGGCAGAAGTTTCTTTGTTTTGGTGAGCTCCTCTCTAAGTTGCAGGCCAAAAAGCTGACAAAGTGGAGTTTGGCATTCCCAGCTCAGAAGTATTTACCTTTTCACTGAATCACAGAACACTCAGGTTGGAACAGAACCTCAGGATCACCAAGTCCAACCCAGAACCCTACTCTACAAGGCTCACCTCTGAACCATATCCCCAAGCACCACATCCAAACCATCTCTAAACACATCCAGGGTTGGTGACTCCACCACCTTCCTGGGCAGCACATTCCAAGGCCTGACCACTCTTGATGGGAAAAATATTTCCTACTGTCCAGTCTAAACCTACCCAGTGGCAGCTTGAGGCTGTTCCCTCTTGTTCTGTCAGTAATTCCCTGTGAGAAGAGACCAGCACCAGCCTTTCTGCAGTGTCCTTTCAGGTAGTTGTAGAGAGCAGTGAGGTCTCCCCTCAGCCTCCTCCTTTCCTTTTGAGAAGGAAGGGGCTGGGGTTGGAAGGAATACCTCCAAGAATACAAAAGGAATCAACACTTCAGCTCCACAATCCAAACCCAACTTCCAAAGTGATTGCAGAGCTGTATTGCTAGGTCCCAGCTGCTGTCACATCTTGGTCCATGAGAGGGATTCAAATCCTTCTGTGAAGAAAGATCTCTGAGAAGTTGTGTTCCTGGGGGAGTGTTTATGGGATGGCATTGTGTTGGGAAATCCCATTTAGAAAAAACTGCAGCTCAGAGCCAGCAAAGCCTTAACCCAAACCTTCCTCTGAGTTACTACTTCCAGCAAGTAACCTTTCCAGTGCCTTGTCTCCTGTGGGGGGAAATGCTCATTAAAGCTCCCTTTAATTATGGTGGTAATGATGTCATTAGCTCCTCCCCATGTTTCATGTGAGTCCTCCCCTACATCTGCACTCTTTTTCCCAGTTTTCCTCCATTCACTTGCTTCCCCAGTTTGCCTGTCCCCAGATCTTCTGCTGTTGTGCTAGCAGCTGCCAGGGAGAGGTCTGCCTCCAGAAGTGGTTTCTCTGTGGATCTTTGCTGGGCTCCTTTGCTTTGGCAGCCAGTGTCAGGGTGCTGGGAGCCAGTCCTGCACCACTCTGGGCACTTACACAGTCTGTTCTTCCTGACAAGGCTTCTTCCTGCATCCCAGGGGCATTTTTCCACTGATCTCTTTCCTAAGCCTCAGAGAGCCTTCACCTGCTCTCCAGACTACAACTGAACTGTGACATCACAGAACTGCTTTGGCAGGCAGAGACCTTTAAAATCATCAAGTCCAACCCTTGCCCCAGCACTGCCAGGTCACCACTGAACCATGGCCCTCAGCACCACATCTCCATGGTTTCCAAACCCCTCTGGGGCTGGGGACTCCACCACTGCCCAGGGCAGTGCTAAGCTCTGGTATCCCTTCTGGGGAATAGAATTTTCCTGTCTAAACCTCCCCTGGCACAACTTGAGGCTGTTTCCTCTAGTCCTTATGCTTGACCCTCACCTGGCTCCAGCCTCTTTTCAGAGAGCCAGAAGGTCTCTCCTCACCCTCCTGTTTTCCAGGCTAAGTATCCCCAGGTCCCTCAGCTGCTCCTCACCAGCCCTGCTCTCCAGACCCTCCACCGGCTTCATTGCCCTTCTCTGGATGTGCTCCAGCCCCTCAATATCCTGCTTGGAGTGAGAGGCTTATAACATATGGTAAGAATTTTCAGTCTCTGTCCTGCTTGACTGGGGACAAGTGAGGAGCAGACAGTGTAAAATACTCCCTGCAATGAGGAAGAGTGGAAAGACTCAGAAATAACTAGGTTGACTTAATTCCTGCTAAGAAACTGCCTTTGGTTGAGGCTTGTTTGCTAGCACTCTTTGCTTGTGGAGCCAGTGCCATTTCTGAAGATAAATGGTTATCAGGAAATTTCAGAGTGCTTGTTCACTTAGGTATTATTTATTTTTATTTTTAGCCTGGCTTCCTAAGGTTTTACAAGTCTCCATGCCTGCCTGTGCAGCCATTTATCAGTGCCCAACCTCTTCCTTCCCCATTTCTCAACACCTGGGTTAATTTCATGCAAATTTGACAGAGCCAGAAGTCATTAGACCTCATTATTAGTCATAAGATCTAGTCATTAGATTGAAGTTATTAGTCATAAGATCATCATTCCTACAAATGTAATAAAAACTGGTGGCTGATTTGATGAGAGGCATCCAAAATAGTTCTTTCACTTGGGGGACAAGGCAGGCAGAGCCTCAGCTTGGCACCAACCACTTGGCTTGCTGTGGGCACCCTTGTGAGGGCTGATGCACAGTGGGTGCCAAGTAGAGAGTCCAGTTACAGCTCCAGCCACAGAATGGTTTGTCGTGGAGAACCTGCCTGGGAACACAGGCAGGCACTGCAAGGAGAGCACTGGGGAGGGAGAAGAGCTTTAGTGGGCAGGTACTGTGCCCTGGGGGTGGTTCTAAACCAGAGGAGGGCAGATTTAGAGGAGCTGTAAGGAGGAAATGTTTTACAATGAGGATGTGAGCCACTGGCCCAAGCTGCCCCCAGAGGTGGGCTGCACCCTTCCATGGCCTGACTGCAGAGGGCTGCATGCCAAGCACAGGGACAGTGTCTGCTGGAAATCCCTTACTTGGGGTTGGCATCCCTGCTAGTTTGTGTTACTAAGGGACAAAACAAACTGCCCTCAATTCATTGCTTTGAGCTGTTCTTTGCCTCATGAATCCAGGTGTCCTGGGTTAACATCTGTCATGCACATCCTGACAAACAGCAGTGGGAGCCTGGCTCCTCCACTCCAGTCTGTGACAGATGAAGGGAGCTCACATCTTCATTAAGTTTTTTTTCCATTTGATAATTAGCCATCTTGCTTGTTCTCAGGTATTTCTGTGGTCACATTCAGATGCTGAAAGGCAGTGAAGAGTTTGTTTGTAATACCCCAAGCCCTTTGTGCTCTGAGTGTGTCACAGATCCCTGGAATTACCAGCAGAAAATAAAACATTAAATGACCTAAAGGAACTGAGACTGCTCTGTGCAGAGCCTGGCCCTGCTCTGCAGACTTCAGGGAGCCTGACTTGCTCTCTGGTTTATGTAATTACAGCTGAGGGGCTCTGCCAAATTCCTAACCCAAACTCTGCTGAAACATCTACACGTGACAACTTAAATATGCTCCAGTTAGCTCTGTTAAAAGGAGGAAAAGGAACTTCTGAGTTGTCTCTTCTGCCAGTTCAGCTTTTAGAAGGGGGAGCTTTAGGTTGGATATTAGGAAAAGTCTCTTTGCTGCAAGAGTGGTCAGGCATTGGCACAGGCTGCCCAGGGAGGTGAGGTGGTGGAGTCCCCACCCCTGGAGAGGTTCAAGAAATGTGTGGCCATAGCACTTGGGGACATGGTTTGATGGCCATGGTGTGGTTGGGTTGGTGGTTGGACTGGGTGATCTTAGAGGGCTTTTCCAACCTTAATGATTCCATGATTTGATGATGTATGCATAGGAAAAGAGGAATATTCCACTGGCTCTTCATCAGTGTAGTCTCCATGAAGTTTATGGACAGTTAGAGCTGATCAGAAGTACACTGAAACTAACAGGGGATTTCTTTTTTCCTTCTGTTTATAATCCTTTTACTGTTCTGTCTGATTATCCTATACATTGGGGAGAAAAAAAAAAAAGTAACCCTCCTGAAATTGTTGTGAATTCCAGGCAGATTAGAGACCAGTTCATGAGAGGGGGTATGAATGAATCCCTCTGTGCTCTTTGTAGCAGGATGCTATAAACCACCACTCCCAGCTGGTTTGTTTATCCCCAAATTCAGGTTTAAGCTCACATTATTTCCTAACTCCACAGTGATCATACAGATGCTGGGCTCTGTTTGTGCTGCTGTTTGGAGATCTCAGCTAAGCTGGCCACAGGGTATTTTGTCTTTCTGTGAAGGTGAGCTGTTTGATGCACCATGGTCCTGAGCTTAAAAGAAATCCTGGTGTCAGCACCCAAGCCTGACAACGTGTTTAGTGAGAAGATGACATGTTGGGATTTGAAGGGAATCTGAGTAACAATTTAAATGTTGTCACTGAAGAGGAGAAATGGGGAGGGGAGGGAAGCTGAATTCAAGCAGAAGCCAGATGGATTTTTGTGGTGGCTGAAGTTCTCCATGTAAAGCATGGGATTCTTCTAGTGGGGCTGGGAGAGATTTCTCTGCTGTAAGAGCAGCAGAGGGGGAAGAGGAGCAGCAGGGTTCAGTAGGACTGACTCTGCAGCCTGTCATCAGGTGTGGAGTCAGCTTGGTTGTACATTCAGCAGATGCCAGGGAGGCAGCTGACACATATCTGAGTGCTGTGTGGAAGCCTGTGCCATGATTCACTGCTCACTTACATTTTCATGGGGAGATCAAGGGCATTATGAACTATTTCTTTGATGGTATTCAAAGACCTTGTGGCTGAATAGGCAGAGAAATTACAATCCCAACCTGTTTGTCCAAGTAATTAAAGGGACAGTGGAAATCAGTGTTGAGGCTCAAGGGATCAAATTAATTATTCACATTCACTTGTCAGAACCTGAAAGCAAGAGTGATTGCTGCTCTCAGGAGTGGCTGTGATTGAGCCAACAGGGATAAATTGTTAACTGCCTGTGTGGGCTGCAGAGGGATGTGGTTTGTGCAACCATTGTCATAGAGATGGAGGCTGAGGTGCAGCCATCAACAGCAGCAGGAGATGAAACAGAACATGAAGTACCTAAAAGGAAGCTGTAGTCAGGTGGGGGTCAGGCACTTCTCCCAGGCAACCAGTGACAGGACAAGAGGGCAGGGCATGAAGCTGCACCAGGGGAGCTTTAGGTTGGATATTAGGAAGCACTTCCTCACAGCAAGGCTGATCAGGCACTGGGATGGGCTGCCCAGGGGGGTGGTGGAGTCACCATCACTGGAGGTCTGTAAGGAAAGCTTGGATGTGGCACTTGGGGGCATGGTTTAGCTGATGGCATGGTGTTAGGTCATAGGCTGGACTTGATGATCTCAGAGGTCTTTTCCAGCCTCAATAATTCTGTGATTCAATAATTCTGTGATTCTGCATGTTCTTGGTCAGCATCCATTGCTCATCTTTGCCATAACTGGAAGTGAACAGGTTTGTTACTGTCATGTGGGTTTGCATCAGGATTTGGAGAACACCATCCTGAGAAGATCTAAAGTGGAGAGAAGTTGTTAGAATCCGGCAGAGTTGCTGGAATCAGGAAATTGTCACATAGGGAATTTTTTTTTTTGAATGCTAAGCACTTAGGCTTGAAGACTCCCAATTTGTACTCAGAGAGGGCTAGTTGAGGTGAACAGTGAGAGGAGAGGAAATGGCCTCAAGCTGCACCAGGGCAGGTTAGGAAAACTTTCTTTGCTGGAAGAGTGGTCAGAGATTGGAACAGGCTGCCTGAGGAGGTGGTGGAGTCCCCATCCCTGGAGGTGTTCAAGAAAATGGCATGGTCTAGTGGGCATGGTGGTGTTGGGCTGATGGTTGTATCCAATGATCTTAGAGGCCCTTTCCAACCTCAGTGATTTTATGAAGAGCAGGGAGAACAAAAAGCAGCCAGCATCCAAAGCAGCATTCTGTAGTGCTGAGCACTGAGCCCTTCCTTTGCCCAGCTGCATCAGTCAACACCTTTCACAAGGGACTGGCGAGCTGAGGGCTCTTCAGAAGCTTCTCTCTTAGCATACCTCCTCACCTTTATACAGCTGCATGGAAGAGATGCACTTGACATTCCAACCTTGGTTTGCAAGGCTGATTTTGTATGCTTGCTAAAACATCCAAAGGTACTGCAGTGAAGTCATCTCCTTGGTGGTTCAGCTACAGGGCCTCGACCACACTCTTTGGCACACACAAAGAGAAGCCTCTTTGGGAGTGGTTTTTCTTGAGCTCTGTATGAAAAGGGAACAGCAGTGCCTTAGTATGGGTGGCAGCAGGTTAGACTGCATGTACCTGAAATATATTTGGAGCCTGTAAACAGGAGGTGCAGCCTAATGAGTTTAATTATGGTCATTAAGTGCATCCCCAAACTTCTTCGTGATTGCACCACTGGTAACAGTAGAGGCTTGATTGGTTCCTCTGACTTGCTTCATACAGATGTCCTGCAATGAAGGAGCAGTGTCTGGGTGTGCCTAGCCTGCAGTCAGAGCAGCAGCTGGAGTAAGGATGTAGTAACAATTGGGGTTTGAAAAAGAAAAGGTGAGGCAGGGCACTGGCTGCAGTCTCACCATGGCAGCCTGGCTCAGTGTCTCTTCCTGGAGGTCCATTCTGCTGCAGGTGTTGATGTCACTTCTGGACCCAGGCCTCCTCCTATTAAGATATTAGCAATCAAGCTTGTTCAGAAACCATAAAATGATGGCAAACATGTGTGACAGCAACAGATTTAGAAATTACAGCCCCAGAGAGCTCCATACAATAGATGCAGGTCAGGCAGTGATTGGGGTCCTCCTAGACAGGTTGTTGAGGGAATCATTTCAGGAGCTCTCAAGCTCTTCTCCTCTCTGCCAGACACAAACCAGACAGGGAGAATGACTGGTCCCAGACTGGCTTCCTGCTCTCCCCAGACTCTTAAGCAAAGGCTAATTTAGCTCTCAAAATCTACACATCACCAAGTACCTCAGGGTCTGGTTTAAATGGGTTTTAATAGCAATAATGGTTATGAAAATCTTTGTCTATTAGTAAATAGACTCTAGCATTAATTTAAATCAACAAATAATGGGATTAAAGGAGTATTTGCATTGAATTCCTAGAAAAGAAAGTTTATCTTCTGGAAGTGATAGGAATCATGAGGGGAAGGGCACTGTGAGGAAATGATCTCTGGCTGGGACACATGGGGGTTATCCTAACTCTGGAATGGGCTTTGCAGGGAGCTGGTGGAATCCCTTCCCTGGAGGTGTTTCAAAGAGGCAGAGATGTGGTGCTGAGGGGCATGGTTTAGCACCAGCCTTGGTGGAGTTAGGGAAGGGTTGGACTGGATGACCTTGAGGGCCTTTTCCAGCTGAAATGATTCTATGACAGTGAGGCTGTTTTCTGCAGCACACTAATTCAGAGCTTCATTTCTATGGATTTTTTTTTTTAATGGCTTGTATCTCTATGATTTTTTTTAAAAATGCTTAGGAATTTGGCTTCATTCATTCTAAACAAGACCACATGCAGTTACCACCTTTTGCCACCAGAAAGTGACTGCTGTCACTCACTTTCTTAAATTCTGTTGCAAGTGGTCTTGAGGCAGTTGAGTGTGTTCAGGAGCAATAAAGGTAATGAGGTTTCCTTGAACGGTGTGGTGACTGCAGCAGATGATGTGAAACGCTGACTGAGCTGCTCCTGTGCTCCCTGGGGCATTTTTGTTGCTAACTTTCAAGAAGTCACCATGAGTTGCTCCTGATGACCAAGTGAGAACAAGCTGTGGAGATAAGCAGCTTGGAGGACAGGAGGGAGATGTTTAACCTGTGGGTGCTAGATAGCAGCACAGTGTGGGGTGAGGATCTGTTGCCATCTCTAAGCCTTGCAGGAAATGAGAGCACAGGGTAGTTTTCATCTGTTCCAGACATCAGATGGGATTTTCAGCAGTTGACCAGTACAGGTTAGAGGCTGCCCTGCTAGAAAGCAGCTCCATGGAGAAAGACCTTGGAGTCTTAGTGGACAGCAAGTTCTCCATGGGACAGCAATGTGCCCTTGTAGCTGAGAGAGCCAATGGCATCCTGGGGTGCAGCAAGAAAAGTGTGGCCAGCTGGGCTAGGGAGGTTCTTCTCCCCTCTGCTCTGCCCTGCTGACACCACAGCTGCAATCCTGTGTCCAGTTTTGGGCTCCCCAGTTCAAGAGAGACAGAGACCTGCTGGAGAGAGTCCAACAGAGAGCCAGGAGGATGAACAGGGGACTTGAGCATCTCCCCTGTGAAGAGAGACTGAGAGCCCTGGGGCTGTTTAGTCTGAGGAGGAGAAGGCTGAGAGGGATCTGATCAATGTCTATCAATATCTGAGGGGTGGGGAGGGCCAAGCTCTTTTCAGTGGTGTGCACTAATAGGACAAGGAACTGTGATACATTGGCAGATTGCAGCATCTTCAGTTATCAGATGCAGAAATACAACATTTCAGTTCTTGGTGTGTCTGTAGGTGGTGATAGCAGCAACTGGAATATGAATTATTTCTACAGAGGTAATTTGGAAGGGGAAATAGGACTCGGAATATTACCCATGACGTGATGCTCTCCAGCTCCAGTGGGCAAGAAGACTCCACACAAGTGCACTGACATCCTTCTGTGTTTTCTTCAAACACAAATTAAGCAGAATTTCAAAGGATTGAATTCTTCCTAGCTTCAGCTAGAGAGAAGAAGGGTTAAAGCTCCACAGAGCTAGATGGAAACATTGCTGCTGAAAGCTGATTTTTGCATCAGGACTTTGGTTAATAAACTGATCTCTGTGCAAATGAATCTCCAGTGAGCAGATGCAATAATCTGAGATGCAGTAGCTGTGGGAAATGAAAGATACAACAATCAGTGGCACTTGCATGGAGTGTTAAATTCCAACAGTTATGAGCAGAAAGGAGAAGCTCACCTTCAGATCCTCTGTATTTACAGAGATCTTTTTGTCCAAGGTGTTGAAAAGACAGGCACGTGGTTAATTGTAGGGCCCAGCACCTGCAACAGAGAGCAGGGTAGCTCTGGAGATAAAATTCCATGTTGCTTGCTTTTTATAGCAACAACATCCTCCTTTTATGTTCAGTGCCACAGTCTTGAGTGAAGTTCTCTACAAAATGTGTTCCCAGCCATGATAGTGTGGGGAGAAAAGATACAGGTTAGCAACAGGCCAGAGTTCATCCTCCTTAAATGCCTCTGGATTAGAAAGAACCTAAATTCTGCTGCTGCTGTGAGTGAGTGACTCCTGGAGTGGATTTGATAGTGCCTGCAAAAATATTACCAGATCACAGAATCATGGACTGGCTTGAGTTGGGAGAGACCTTAGAGATTCACAGATTCAGATGACTCTCAGAGGTCATCTTGCCCAACCCCCATGCAGTCAGCAGGGACACCTCCAACTAGAGCAGGCTGCCCAGGGCCACATCAAGTCTGACCTTGAATGTCTCCAGGGATGGGGCCTCAACCACATCCTTGGGTAGCCTGTTGCAGTATTTCACCACAAGATCATCTAGTCCAGCCCCACTGCCATGCACAGGGACACCTCCCACCAGACCAGGTTGCTCAAAGCCTCATCCAGCCTGCCTTCCAGCACTTTGCAGCTGGGTGGTATTTCAACTTAACCTATATCTTGGGGAAAAAAAAAAAAATCTCCTTTATTCCATTGACTAAATGGTTGTAGTTTGACATCTGTTCCCTACAGCAGAGTGTGTGAAACCGATGCTGTTTCTCTCTTTATTTCACATGGACTTTGTTATCTTTTTTTCCCCCCTTCTTGGACTCTAAAGACCCATTTGCTGTGACAAATGGTATTAATTTCAGAACATTTGGGGGAAAAAAATCGTAGAATCATAGAATTAGTCAGGGTTGAAAGGGACCACAAGGATCATCTTGTTCCAAGCCCCCTGCCATGGGCAGGGACGCCTCACGCTGCCTTGCTCCTTCAATCCCCTCTGTTTCAGTGTGTCCTTCTTATGGCAGTGTTGGTGCTGGTGTTCATCCTTTCCTTTCTTCCCATCTCTCCAGTGGTTCACATTCTGCAGTTGCAGGACAGGCTTTAGATTTGTCTTTGTCACTTGGATTGAATCCTCACCTGGGAAGATGAAACAAGCTTCCTGATGCAAATGGAGATGTCTTTTGCTCACTTTCTTTCAGTAATTCTGTGTGTCCTCCATATTGTTGCCCTGATAACTCTGTTCTTTCACTTGTGGGGCACACCCCAGCAAAGCTCTTCCTTTTCACCCCTAAATGTGCTGAAGTCTTTTTTCCTTTATCTTGACTCTCACAAGCTAAAAATTTCATTTCACTTCCTTTTTTCCTAGCCTTTGACTTGTATCCAGAATAGTTCTTGCTTGACACTATTTTCAGAAGCTAACTATTTCTTAGATTTTTTTCCCCCTCTATAAGCAGTTTCTGTGGCCCAAATAGCTTTTTTTTGCTGCAGCAGTGCTGTGCTGCCCAGGGTCTGTGTGCAGCTCAAGTGCTTTGTCATTTGTACACTTCCAGCTTTGCTCTCCAAGCAACCTTCAGTTTTTATCAGCCCTGTTTGTGTTTATCCCCAGTGACCAGCTGGATTTCTGCATGCTCTCCTTTATGCTGACCTTCCCCTTCTCCTGAAGGGACCTCTCTTTTCTCTCTCAAATCTGCCACTTGCAGCATTTCTATGCTGACAGCATGACTGCAGCAATGTCAGGTGGGACTCCTCCTTGGACTGGTTCTGTTGTGTCTGTGTTTATGATGTTTCTTGGGTAATGGCCACTCTTTGATGTGAGTGTTGTCCAAGAAATGTGCTCTCATATGTGAGGAGTTGCTTCAGACCTTTGCATAGGTGTCCAGAGGTTTATGCCATTGACTTCTGCCCTTGCAAGAAAGCTTGAATGTCTTGGTCCTGTGGGCATGGCTGGTAGCTTGGCTGAGGAGGGTGGGAATCACTGTGGTTTAGGGACCCAGCTGCTGGATAAGGCTGCTCTGGCCTGTTTGGCTTAAAGGTCTTTGTGGAAAATGCTAAATGGTGAGGAGTTTGTGTTGTTCCCTTCTGACATGGATCTGATCAATACCAAAGGAAACTCAATCATGTTGTACCCAAGATAGGAGCCCTTCTGTTTTCCTGTCTCTTTTGCTGCTTGGTACAGAATCACAGAATCATTTAGGTTGGAAAAGCCCTTTAAGATCATCCAGTCCAACCCTTCTCTAGCTCTACTCAAGGCTTCTAACAGGACTGACAAAAGAATACTTAATAAATACTGCTGCTATCATCTTGAAATGCTACAATATGGTGTTGGACTTGATGATCTCAGAGGTCTTTTCCAACCCAGTTAATTCTGTGATTCTGTAATGCATTCTATGTGCATGTGGATTCCATGTATTATTTCATGGATTCCATGGATATCCATGGATATCCATGATGTATCCAAAGCTCATCATGTAAGAACTGATACAGGTGGTGGTTTTCGTAACAGACATGGGTGCATAAATAGCTGAGGCATTGTGAGCAAGCAAAGCCTCTTCTCTGCTTAAGGGAGAGAGTGAAAATGCTTAAGCAAAGTGCACCAGGTGAGTTCTTTCCCCTGCTGAAGTACAATCAGTGTCACAGGATGTTAGGGCTTGGAAGGGACCTCCAAAGCTCATCCAGTCCAAACCCCTGCCAGAGCAGGATCACCCAGGGCAGGTCACTCAGGAGCACATCCAGGTGGGTTTGGAATGCCTTCAGAGCAGGAGGCTCCACAGCCTCTCTGGGCAGCCTGCCCCAGGGCTCCAGCACCCCCACAGGGAGAAAGTTTGTCCATCTGTTCCCATGGAACCTCCTCTGCTGCAGCTTGCACCCATTGTACCTTGTCCTATCAGAAACTAAGAGAATTCCAAAGAGATGCTCCAAAAGGGAAGGGTTTTTAGCATTTCTTTGTGGATGGCTTCTACTCTGATACAAAGGCCTCTAATATGGATACTAATTGTCTAGATGCTGCAGAGATGGATGCTGAAAATTGATTGCCCATGATCTGTGTCTTCCTGAAAGGCCACTGTAAAATGTCAGTCTTTTATTATTGGGTCAGTAATGAGAAAGAAAAAACCTTAAAGGAATTTGGGAATGTTTTAGTGATGGAAGCTGCCTTCTTTGGTTTATCAATTAGAGAGACTGTGGAGAAAAAGGGGTGAGGAAACTTCTATTAAAAGAAGCCATCACTAAGAAGCAAAATGTATCTTCTTTTACAGCTTGTTTGTTGTTCTCAGAGAGGCACAGGGCTTTACTATTCCTTTCCATGTTACTCACTTGACATCCATCTGTTCTTACAGAGAAGAGCTGGAAAAGAGGTCACATAGCATCAGTGAAGTCTTAAATGACGATAGAAGGAGGCAGAAATCTGCATTACAAATTTTACTCCAATTTTCTGCCATCTAGCAACCAACATTTTTATGCCTATCCCAAGTAATTTGTACTTTAGAATGTTGGTTTTTTTTTTTTCTGATGTGCAGCAGTGAGGGATTTGGAAGGGTCTCATTTGCATGAGCAAGTCTCTCTGTAGCCTCTCCTGTGGTGATGTGTGGAAGCTCTTGGCCTTTGTGGGCACTGCTTCTGTGGCAAGAGGAGATGTGTTTTTAGAGTCATCCAACCATAGGTTGGAAAAGCCCTCTAAGACCTTGGAGTCCCAACTATCAACCCAACACCACCATGGCCACTAACCCATGTCCTAAAGTGCCTCATCTACAGGTTCTGCACATACCTCCAGGGGTGCTGACTCCATCTGGGTGATGCTGTGTTCAGGAACCACAGGGACTCACAGAGCAGAGGTTAATACAGCTGCAAAACTTTTTCTGTCTCTGGCAACTTGCTAACCTGTGCAGTTGGACTCAGTGTTCTTGGAGGTCTCTTCCAACCAAAACGATTCTGTGACCCTCAGAAATCTGGGCTGGGGAATTAATGAGCCCTTTAAGCATCCCTCTGGGGTATTCTGGGTGAAGCATAGGGTGTGCTGGGGGAGACCTTTGGGGAGGCAGAGACAGGAGGGCAGTCTCTGCTCCTGCCTGCATGCAGTTGCCTTCCTGCTGGGAGAGCTGTAGACCTCCCTAACAGCTGACCTATTAGTGATTGAGTGGAATACCTCCACTCTGATCTTCATCTTCCATTCTGCTTCAGCTTTGAACTGTGAGAAAGTTTCTAACAGCCTATTAACTTATTTTGTGGCTTAGTTGATGAACTTAAGAGAGTCTGTCAAGTAAGTCTCTGCTGTGACTACTGAGGGCAGCTGCCTTCCTTCTCAGGTGCTAAGGGGAGGGGGCTCTGGAAGGTTGTATTAGATGCAGTTGCTGGTTCCTTTTATTTAGTAAGGAAATTCTCCTTTCATTCTTGCTGTAATCTGCTGAAGGATCTTGCTTTTGTGTTGTGAAGGAAAATCTGCCAAGTCAGCTTTTCTGATTCACTGGGTGGAAGAATCTTGTCCAAAGCAGTCTGTTAAAACCCAGGATAAGGAATTCCACCTCTTTAAGCATGGAGACCAAATTCTTTACCCAGTCTGTTTTAACAGACTGCAGTGTGACACCAAAGATAGATGTAAAGACACAAACCAAACTGTGCAAGTGTGAGGGACGCCCAATTCTTCCACTAGAGAAAGGGCTCTCCTTGTACTGCTTCCCTTCTTTCACTACATGATAAGGAATCTGACCTTCACTGCATCTGTATGGGCAAAGCATCCTGCATGAGGAGGATGTAGCTGTGCTGCTTCCTGGGTTCCTGTGTCACACAATGAGTGTGGGTGGAAAGTATTCCAAGTTTTCATATATATATATAAAAAAACCTCTCATATGTAAGTTTTTATTGCCTTTTTTATTATTATTATTTAAAGCCTAGGAAGAAACTGCTGCCAGGGCAATTAATTTTCTAGTTTCAGTAGCTCTCTTTGCCAGAAATCATCCCAAAGTGCAGGAGAAAGAGGATGAAATGATTTGGAGTGTCTGATATAATGCTCATAATGTGGCAGGATTATGAGAGCCATCAAAGAGTCTGTTGTTGCTTCACCCTTCCAAGTTTGCCTCCATAATAAAGAGTTTCACAGAGGAAGCTAAAAGCTAAGTGGAGGGTTTAAATCTTAAGAGAAGACCACTGACAATGCTCTTCTCCTAAGAGCCACCCTTAGCTGTCAGTTTTGAAGGACAAAAGGCAGTGACCTGACAGCAATCCTGTCTGAGGCTTGCAGCAAAAGATCAGTTGTGTTGAACCTGCAGGGCTTTTGCTTGCTTTTCTACAGAATGGTTTTTCCTCTTGAACAATTAGAAAATGTGCTTGAAAAAGATCACACTGCCCATGTCTGAATAAAACAAGGCTGAGGCCGAGGTAGGTTCTAACTAGGATAAGCCTTCACTGCAGAGAAGGCTGATCAAAGCCAGAAGTGGTTGATCCGGGCTCAGATAATGGCCAGGCTGTCCTGAGGGTAAGCACCAACACATCAAGGCCATTGTTTTGCTGCTGTGTTAATAGCTCAGAGGAAGGAGCAGGAGGTGATTGTTGTTGTGGAGAGAACGAAGAGCTTGGCAGCATCTGAAAACTATCAGCTTGAATCCAGAGAAGCATCAATCCCGCAGAGCTGTCTGCTGCAGGCTGGAGCAGGAAGAGCTTGTCCCTTGGGCTGAGCATGAGCAGCTCCTCCTGGTCCAGCTGGAACTCGGAAAGTTTGCCTTTGCTTTTGTTTGTGGAGGTTTGCTGTGCTGTGACAGGTTTCACCCTCAGATGCAGCTCCCGTGCCGTGCTCTGCTCTTCACATGCATCAAATATTTGAATTTGCTGTCTGGAAAGCTTTGGAGATGGTTAGACTCATTCTTACCCAGTGACACATGAAAGACATGTAATGCTTTAATCGTTTGTTCAGTGTCAAAATAGAATTGGTGTGTTTATTATGGGATGCAGGCATTGAAAATTTCCTGCCTTTGTCTGGAGCAGTTCACAGGCAGAGGGTTTGTGTTTCAGAAGAGGCACTGCTCCTGTTTTCCAGGTGAGCACTGCAGGCAGGCAGCTGGCTGCCTTTTGGCATCACTGCAGTGCAGGGGGAATGGCTGTCTAAAGCTTTCCACAGCACCTGCCCCACTCTTGTGATGGGTTGACCCTGGCTGGGCACCAGGTGCCCACCAAAGCTGCTCTATTTCTCCCCTTTTCAGCTGGACAAAGGAGAAAATGCAAAACAAAAGGCTTGTGGGTCGAGGTGAGAACAGGGAGATCCCTCAGCAGTTCTTGTCACAAGCAAGACAGACTACAACTGGGGGGAAACTTTACTATCCATTAAATCAGAGTAGGGTAATGAGAAAATAAGACTCACAACACTTTGCCACCACCCTTCCCTTCTTCCTAGGCACAACTTCACTCCTGCTTTCTGTCCCTCTTCCCCTGCAGTGCAGGGGCATGGGGCATGGCACATGGGGGTTGTGGTCAATTCACCACACGTTTTCTCTGCTGCTCCTTCCTCCTCACAAAGAGGACTCCTCACATTCTTTGTGTGCTCCAGCACGGGTCCCTTCCACACAGGGTAGTCCTTCAGCAAAAGACTGCTCCAGCATGGATCCCTTCCATGGGGTCTCAAGTGCTTCCAGCAAACCTGCTCCAGCGTGGACTCCTCTCTCCACGTGTCCTGCAGGAGCCTGCTCCAGCATGGGCTCTCCATGAGGTCACAGCCTCCTTTGGGCATCTCCCTGCTCCAGCTTAGGGTACTCCTTGTGCTGCAGGTGAATACCTGCTCCACTGTTCACTCTGTGGGCTGCAGGGGAACCTCTGCTCTGTGTCACCTGGAGCAGCTCTTCTGCCTCCTCCTTGGCTGACCTTGGTGTCTGCAGATCTGTTTCTCACACATTCTTGCTCCTTTGGCTGCAGTTGCTGTTGTGCAGAAGCTTTTTCTCCTTGTTAAATATCCTGTCCCAGATGTGCTACAACCCCTGTTGATGGGCTAAGCCCTGGACAGCAGTGGATCTTTCTTGGAGCTGGCTGGCATTGACTCTATTGGACTTAGGGAAAGCTTCTAGCAGCTTCTCACAGAAGCCACTCTGAACCTGCCCCCCCAGTCCCAAATCCTGGCCACACAAACCCAATGCAGCTGTCTAGTGTGAATTACTGAGTTTGATTTTTCTTTGCTCTCTGCAACTGTCTGAAAGGAGGATGGAGTGAGGTGGGGCTTGGTCTCTTCCCTCAAGTAACTAGCGATAGGACATGAGGAAATGGCCTCAAGTTACACCAGGCGGGGTTCAGATTCCATACTAGGACAAATTTCTTTGCTGAAAGAGTAGTAAGGCATTGGAATAGGCTGCCCAGGGAGCTGGTGGAGTCCCCATCCCTGGAGGTGTTCAAAACATGCATAGCTGTGGCACTTCAGGACACAGTTCAGTGGCCATGGTGGTGCTGGGTTGATGGTTGGACTTGATGAGCTTTAGAGGTCTTTTTGAACCTGAATGATTCTAGGATTCTATTGTATACTATCATATGAAAATAATGCTCCAAGGTGAAATCAGCAGAGGTAAAATTCAGCTCTGAGTGTCCACAGCAAGGTCCATAGCAGAGTTTTACTAAGAGAACAGTTCCAGCTGGGGGAGACTCTGAAGACGTAGCAGCTATTATTAGCAAGCCTGCCTCGAAAAAGGTGTTTATTTTAGTCCTGTGTGACTCATTCTTACATAAAAGACAAGACAAAGTGCAGTACTCTGACCACTAATCAAAATCCTGGCAAGCCCTCAGAGTGCTGCTGTTTCTTTCTCTGGCTTTTTCATCTGTGTCTTGCTGCACGGCAGCAGGAAAGGAAGTAAGTGGCCACAGTTTATTGTTTCTATGACTATTATCTAGGAAGCTTTTAACTAATATAGCATCTGCAGTGCCAACAGTTGTGATGCTCAGTGAGGTTTTCATCCTTTGCTGCTTTTTACTTAGCTGCCTGTATTATTAGTCCTGTATTAAATCATAGCTTTCGGCCACGTTAGATCTCCTACAAGCTTCCAGATGGGCTGCAGTCATGTCAAACAACATCCTTCATCTGTTCTTGATAAATTATGGGATAACCCTGGGGTGAGGCAAATAAAGAAATACACCCAGTTATACATAGTTAAGTGAGGGTGTTCTTCAGTAACCTGAGGGCCAGTGGTAGGAGTGCTGAATTAAGGAGGCAGCTCAGAGATGTTTCAGTAACAAGCAGCCTGCTGCTCCGAGGGAGGGGTTGCCCATGTAGCTGTGCACACACCTGGGCACCTGGCTTTGAAAAGCATGAAGGGGGGGGAATCAAAGTAGCACAACTGCTTGAAGGCAGAATGATTGTAACTCTTCCACTGAAAGCAAAAAGCAAATTGATAATCCCTCAAGTCCCACTTGGCAGATAATGATTTCCCAGTGGAAAGGCTTTGTGGGACTTTGCTGCTCCTTGGAGCTGTGATGAATGCAGTGAACAAAATCAAATATGCTACAACTGCACTTCCTGCTTACAAGACAAAGCTAGATGTGGAAATAGGGAATCTAGGACTTTTCCCTGTACTGGTTTGTGTCGGTGTGAGCTGAAATTCCCCCCCCCACCGACAATAACCAGGATAGCCCAGTCTGGAAGCAAATGAAAGCTGTATTTACAAGCAGAATCTACAATCTAGGATGAAATGCAATGAATATGTACAAATATACAAAATTCACAACACTCACAAATATATACAGTGAACAGAAAATCACAACCAATCTCCCTTTGCTTCCCCCCAAAGGGACCCTTCCCGAAGGAGCCTCCCTCCCAGGAGCTTCCCCCTCAGACCCCCCTGGACAGAAAGCAAAGTTAGTTAAGCAGAAAGGTTGTTAACTTAGCTGCCAAGGTCAGTGTGTTATCTTCGGCGAGAAGAGAAGAAGGAGAAGAAGGAAACCGCAGTCACTGCAGAACGCAGAATGCAGAGTGCCCCACTTTGTTTTGGGTAATAGTTCTTAAACATTTCTCTCTATCCAATGGAAGTGTTTAGAACAATCAGTATTTTGCTTTCTTACACCCAATAGTGACTTATTTATATTCTTTCACTTTCTCTGTTTTGAACTTTGCAAGGAAAAATTAAAAATACAGTTTCAAACCATCACAGGTTTGGAATGAGATTGCTTCATCTTGTCCAGATGGAAACTAGCTTTTTTTTTTTTTTTTATCAGAACCTGCAATCCATCCTTCCTTTCTATTTTTGGCTTTAAAAAACTTCAGTGTCACCCTCTTGTTTAGGAATATTTCTGTCTGGCTGAAGACAAGAGACTCTGTCCTACTTACCAGTGATGCTTTGTTAGCTAGGGGCTTAACTCAGTGCCATGAGAAACTTTGCCCACGATTAAAGGACAGAGTTTGATCCTAATCCTTACTTCACCCTTGTTCTGCTGTTTAGTTGATGTTACTGAAGTGAGTGGGATAGAATCATCAAGCCAGAGATTTTTTACAGAGATCTAGGGTAGAGAATCACAGAATGATTTGGGTTGAAAAGGACCTTTGAAGGTCATCCAGTCCAACCTCCTGCAGTCAGCAGGGACAGCTGCAACTAGAGCAAGTTGCTCAGAGCCCCAAACAACCTGACCTGCAGTGGTGCCAGGTATGGGGCACCTCCCAGCTGTCTGGGCAACCTGGGCCAGGGTCTCACCACCCTCAGTGTGAAAAATCTCTTCCTTCTCTCCACTCTAAATCTCATTCTTTTAGTTTCAAACCATCACCCCTGCTCCTGTCACAACAGGCCTGCTAAATTGCCTGTCCTCGTCTTTCCCTCCCCCCTTTAAGTACTGGAGAGCTCTTCCAGGTGAAGATGAGGGAAAACGTTTTGTATTTGCAGTATTCCTGCCTTGTAAGAAGGATCTAGAAAAGGATCTAGGCTTTAATGAAATACTTAGTGAAACCCTTTCTTCCCTGAAAGGGTTGTCAAAGCCTGGCCCAGGCTGGCCAAGGCAGTGGTGGAGTCCCCATCCCTGGAGGTGTTTCACACCCACAGAGATGTGGTGCTGAGGGCCATGGTTTGGTGGTGCCCTGGCAGTGCTGGGTTGACAGTTGGACTTGATTATCTTCAAGGTCTCTTCCAACCAGAACAGGTCTAGGCATGAGCTGACATTTGGCTTGGGTCTGGAAGAACTCTTGGTGTATTTGCTATCCATAGCCAAGGGGCAACTTCCCAAGGAGTTTGTGCTATTTTTCCTTTGGAAACAAAGCTAGCCAGGAGAGTGTTTCTTCAAGATCTTCCTCTCATGAACACAGCGGCTCAGCTTCTTAAAACATCTCAGCAGCCTTTTTCTCCCTAATGCTGACCTCTTAACCTGAAATTCATCTTTAAGAATGATTGAAAGTCTCTGACCTTTAGAGTGGGGCTTTTGTCGTTGTTGAAGGAAAGAATTGCTCCATAATCCAAGTGTGACTTCTTAAAATGATTTCTTAATGCTGGTATGGGAAACAGACTGCAGGTGATAGAGACCTGCTACAGTCACAGCACTTAACAAAAGAAGGGGGAAAAAAAGGGAGGGGGGGGCACACTCTGGATAATGAATAATGCAAGAAGCAAATCATTCACATTTTTAGTCTTTCACAGGGAAATGTATCACTTAGCAGGGACATATGTCTCAAATACTGTCACAGTCTAAAGAACACTGGGGAAACAGAAAAAAAACCTCAGCTGAGATAGGTCCCATGTAGGCAAAATGGCATTGTAGTTGCCCATCTGTATTGCAGTGGGTTGTGGCAAATGCAGTGCAATTCAGAAAATCCCTGGTTGTAAAGCAGAAACCAGCAAAGTGTGCATTTGCTAGCTAAATGAAAGCCTGGTCTGGGATGTCTCTTTCCACATTATACTTATAGTCTCTTTGAGCTCTAAAATGCAGATTGCGTGGGGGAAAGCATAATTTTGCCCAGTTAATGACTAGGAACTATAGGCCTAAGGGTGTCTTTGATTCACTTCTGAGAACGTGAGTGTACTGGGAGAGGGAGAGGTGGGTTGGGTAGCTTCCCCTTTCCCTGAGCAGCTGGAGGTTGTTCTGGAGTGTACTGGGAGAGGGAGAGGTGGGTTTGGTACCTTTCCCTGAGCAGCTGGAAGGTGTTCTGGAGTGTACTGGGAGAGGGAGAGGTGGGTTTGGTACCTTTCCCTGAGCAGCTGGAAGGTGTTCTGGAGTGTACTGGGAGAGGGAGAGGTGGGTTTGGTACCTTTCCCTGAGCAGCTGGAAGGTGTTCTGGAGTGTACTGGGAGAGGGAGAGGTGGGTTTGGTAGCTTCCCCTTTCCCTGAGCAGTTGAGTGTACTGGGAGAGGTGGTTTTGGTAGCTTCCCCTTTCCCAGAGCAGTTGCAGGTGCAGTTGGAGGTTATTCTGGAAAGCCAAGGAAAACTGGTCACAGAAGGACACTGCAAGAGCAGAATTCCCAGCAAGGAAGAAGTTTAGCAGTCACATACTCACATTTATCTTTCTCTTGTAGCAGATGAGGAATAACTCCTGCCTGCCTTAGCTAATGCCTGCCTGCTCCTGAGGATCCTGGTGTCATTAGTGCACAAAAATCACACTGATTTTGATGACGCTTGGGAAACTACACTTAGCACCTCCAGCAGCAGTCTCCCCGTGTCCTCTCTGCCCCCTGTGTTTGATGTGAGCAGTGTGGGTGCACACATTACCACTGCGGATGGCCTGGTGAGCTGGCACCGAGTCTGGGAAGTGCCTAAGAGGTGTTGATGCGGTGCTAATTAGCCGGAGGGCAGCCCCTCGCTGAGCCCCTGCGGCTGCTCTTGTGCCGGCGCTCAGGCTCTTGGCTCTGCACCGTGCCGCTGGGGCGTGCCGGATTGCTCCCTGCTAGCTCAGCTGCACCTTTGCTCACACAGCTTTTTCTTTCCCTGTCCTAGACATGTCCTCAGAATAAATTATAGAGAGGTAAAGGACGAAGTGCCCTTCAATATTTTGAAATCAAAATGAGAGGAATTAGGACATTGGTTGTGGGTAGAATGGCACATGGCATTTCCACGTGGAACAGGGATGTCAGGAGTCCCGCTTCAACAAACTCCATCAAGCTCACAGGGGTAGCACAGGAATTCAGGAGTACCTGAATACTTACACCTGCTTTGACACACAAACCCAGTGAATTTTGCCACTTAGGTTTTGCCAGATCTGGAGAAAATCAGTTTCTGAATTAAATGATGAGATCAGTCTCTCCAGGAGCATAGCATTTCCAACTCTTTCCTTCTGAGCAGGAACACTGAGGGCGAACTTCCATGGAAACATGAACAGAATTGCTTTAAAGCTTTCTGTTGGGGTGATGTTAAAATAGGGCCAGGCTGATGTTCAGCAGATTGAGTTATTTTCCTGGTCCATTGCCCTTTTGTGTTACTTTCTTGCAGCCCTTCCCTGGTATCAAGAGTGACTATTTGGTGGACTAAGTAAAGGCTGTATTGGTTCATAGCTGCTCTTCCCCATTCAGAAAACATTAAGGAATAATTAATGGCATCTTTTGTCTGCTTTGTTTAGTTAGTTTTCAAATGCTGCCTCTGAACATCATGGGGTTTACAGTTTCCATGCCTCTTACCAGTTATTTGGGGCAGATCTGTCCCTGGTGAGCTGCACAGCTAAGTTTGTCTCCATTCCTCTGGACAAAATTTGCCTTCTTTGGTGAGAAGCAGCTTGTTAGCCATAAGCATATCCTTCAGATGTGTGTGTGAAGGAAAGTATCATAACCATTGATCACTATTTCACACAGCATGGATTTAGAATGTCTAAAAATACTGTTAGTTGCAGCAGCTCTCAGGAGTTTTGGGTCAGGCTCAGGAGTGCAGTTCACTCTGCAGGGAGATGTGAAGGCTGACTGACAAACATGCAACCATGCAGCCCCAGGCAGAAGGTAATCTCTCACAGGCTGTGACTGACAAACATGCAACCATGCAGCCCCAGGCAGAAGGTCATCTCTCCCAGGCTGTGACTGACAAACATGCAACCATGCAGCCCCAGGCAGAAGGTCATCTCTCCCAGACTGTGACTGACAAACATGCAACCATGCAGCCCCAGGCAGAAGATCATCTCTCACAGTCTGGGGTGATTCCAGCAGTGCTGCCTGTGCAGGGTTTGGGGTGCATATTAGGATGAGTGAGTGGCACAGGTGAAGGTTACTTTTGACATCAAGTTTCTTAAAATTGAAGCTTTCCTGTTACCATAATGAGACTTTGGGATCTAAATCACTTGGGTTTTTTTTCTGTGTGGCTGTCTTCCTTAGAGTCTCACCTGGAAATCAATAAAAAACATATTAGGATATGCTAAAATTGTCCCTCTGCTGTTGCCTGACTGACTTGACAGTGTCAGGAACTGGGGCAAAACTGATTTAGGTCAAGGCATTTGCAGAGAAATAGGTTTGTGATGCTGCTGCAATTTGGGCAATTGAGCAAAGAGGCTGGGCTTGAAAAAAAAGACAAGATCCCATTCAGAGAGAATCAATGACTACCTTAAAGCCATCTAGATGTGTAGATTAGCCTGGTGAGTGTACCTGCTGCCCACACTGTCTCCATGTGAGTGCATCACATGGCAAGGCCATGTGAGCAACATGTCACTAAAGAATTTGTTCTTGCCAGTTATGAAATTAAACCAGTAACTACTGGTAGGATTGCTTGATGTGTGTTTGGCAAAGCACAAAGTTCTTTTTCCCAAACACCTCTCTGGCATGTAAAATTCACGTGCTCTAGTAAATTAAAGTGTGAAATGTTTTCTGGCATGGATGGAGCAGTGCACTGCCATACAGCTAGCATCAGCCTCCAAAGCAGAGCAGCTACATCCATCCTTTCTCCTGGAAATGGTCCGTGTCCTATGCTGATTCCCAAACCCTTCAGTGGGTCTGGTGGGAGTGCCCTTGCAGGTGCTGGCCAAGCAGGATTTAGTAGCCCAGCAGGGAGTTCAGTGCTCGGGAAGGTGGCCAGGTTGCAGTGTGCAACTTGCCATCTGCACTGCCGTCAGCAGTGAGTGTTTGACTGGCCCTCACTGATGATGGTGATGAGTTACCATTAAGTTTTGGCACATCATGTCACCCCAGCACCTTGAGGAGCTGTCTTTCCTTTGCAGTGGGATGTAGGTTGCTAAATACTTCAGGAATTTGAGCTGCTAAGTCTCACTGAAGGCATTCACTAGTGGTGGAACACTGCAACAGGTTGCTCTGGGAGGTGCTGGTGCCCTCATCCCTGGAGACATTCAATATCAGGCTTGATGGGGCTCTGAGCACTCTGATCTGCTTGGGGATGTCCTTGCTGTGACTGCAGAGGGGTTGGAATTATGACCTGTAGAGGTCCCTTCCAACCCAAACCATTCTATGATTCTATCTCACATTCAAGGGTAGAATACAAGCACAGCTTTTGCCAGTGCTGACTCTGGGAACTTCTGGCTCTCTCCACAGTGTCTCCAAGTTTTAATCTTTCGGAGGAGAATTTAACTTGACAATTACATTCAGTTCTACAACACTTATTATAAAGCAATTTAATTTAAATGGTAAGGGATTTGCATAATGTTTGGGGGTTAAATCCAAGCTTCACCTTTCTGCCCTTCAGTGTCTGGCACCATCATCCCTTTCTGTTCTTCCTTTGTTGTACACACTGTGTGTGTCTTTTCTGATCTTTCCTTGCTTGCTTTAGACTTAATTCACATTCCAAAATAGATAACAGGATTATCTTACTGAGATTTTGCTCTCCATGACTATTTTCAGTTTGTTGTTTGTGGGAATTTTGTTTTGTTTTGTTTTTTAACATAATGCACATTCTGAAAGAGAGGAGGCTGAGGGGAGACCTCCTTGCTCTCTACAACTACCTGAAAAGGCATGGAGAGGTTGGTGCTGGTCTCTTCTCACAGGTTAGTGATAGAACAAGAGGGAGTGGCCTCAAGCTACGACTGGGTAGGTTTAAGCTGGACATTAGGAAAATTTTTTTTGTGGCAAGAGTGGTCAGGTTTTGGAATGTGCTGCCCAGGGAGGTGGTGGAGTCACCAATCCTGGATGTGTTTAAAGGTCTTTTGGATGTGGTGCTTGGGGATATGGTTTGAGGGGTGAACTTTAGAGTAGTTATAGGTTGGACTTGGGAATCCTGAGGGTCTTTTCCAACCTGAATGTTTCTCTGATAATAAAAGCAGCAAGGGAAACACGTCAGCAAAACTGCTGCTGTTGCAAACCAGGCTGCTGGTTTCTGAGTGAGGAACCTTTTCCCTTCACCTGGGCTTCATTGGTCTCCCTCTCCTTAGTGCCTGTGCTGAGTTCTGTGGCATGTTCATCTCAGTAACGTGCTCCTGGTGGCTTGCTGCATTCTCACATGGTGGTGGAGCTGCTCAGTGTGTTCCTAAAATGTCAGTGCCTGAGAGCGCTGATTCATCCCATCCATCGCCCAGCTGACTTCTCTCTGGGAGGCAGGCAATTTGATTGCTAAATTCAGGTGTTGAAAGAAAGGAGAAGGTAGGTTTGGGGTCCTCTTGGCAGCTAGAAGGAAAGAATTGTTTCACAGCAGTATTTTCCCCTTGTTTTGATAGAGAATTTGACTGTGGAGCAAACGTTTCCAAAGGCCGGGCTGCATCATCTTGCTGCTGCTGCAGGCACTCACAGACTACGAGCAACACAGAAGGCAAAGCACTGCTCAACTGGTTTTGCCTTTTGCTGCAAGGATATTGCCTCAGGACAAGTGTTCTGTGTAGGCTAGGTGGAGCCTCCTTAAAGGCCAGAAAATTTCCTCGTGCTTCATGAGTCATCAGATCATAAAAAAATAGATCGTTTTACTTCCAACTATTTACAAATAAAATCAAACTTAATGAAAGCTTGGTTGATCCTTATTCACTATGACAAAATGCTCTGAGGAGTCTGCTGTTAGCCTTCTGTGGTGCTGGCTCACTAACCAGAATGCATCATCTCCTCTTACCAGAGAAGCTTTTTGCACTTCCACTCTTGCTTGAGACGCTATGAAGTCATTCCGTGTGGCTAGTATGTAAATCAGAACGTTGCTTTGGAAGTGGTAACAAAAAGACTTATTATAAATGAATGAGGTTGCTCTTATAAAGAAGTTTGTTTTCCTTAAAGAGCATTGCAGAAATTTGTCCTGTGGTGCTCTTGAGTTTGGGTTGAGCTGAAGCTGTGGAGCTCTTTGCGTCGGTGGTCGGCGTCTGTCCTGCGTTAGAGTTACGAACAGCCAGGGCTCTGTGCTGGTGCAAAGTAGGAGCAGGAGGATTTTTGTTAGTGCTCCTCTGGGGGAATCTGGTGAATTCTAACACTCCTCAGCAAAAGTAGATACCAGAGGATTAGCATAGGGTCATTAAGGTCAGAAAAGCCCTCTAAGACCAAGCCCAACCATCAACACACCACCGTGGCCATTAAACCATGTCCCAAGGTGGTTTTGAAAACCTTCAGGGATGGGGACTCCACCACCTCCATGGGCAGCCTGATCCAGTGCTCAGCCATGACTGATTTTTGTAATGTGCTGTGCTGCCTAATCAAACCTGTCAGAGTTTTCCATCTCCATCATGGCTGATGGTTGGTCAGGTGTGTGGCAGGGGGTTAGGTGCTTTCCCCTTCTCCAGGCTGCTGAACCGAAGCACAAGCTTACAGCTCTCAGGCTGAACTGGGATGTTTAATGCAGTTTTTAGATGCAGGATTCCAGGAAGAATAATTTTGAAACAACCAAAAAAAAAAAAAAAAAAGGAATTCTATCCGGTCTTCTCAAAGAACCACAACTATTAAGAGCAGGTTGAACATGAATAGTTGGGAAGCAGAGCTAGAACAAACTGCATCTGCTGTGCAAGTGATGCATTCACACATTCAGATTTGGGGGGCTGAGTTTCACACCACATAGTTGGAGTTCAGGAGCTGTTCTTCAGAGGCAGAGGACAATCTCTTGCTGCAAACAAGCTACCTCCTCTGGGCTGGATCTTGTTTGTTGGTTGGTTTTTTAACTTCAGTAATTCCAGTTTATCCTTTGCTGATAGGCAGTTTCACCTTTCATTTCATTTGGTTGGTTATGTGAAACTAAACATTTCCACAGAAATTGGTAGATTCTAGAAATAGAAATGGGGAGATTCAGATTGGATGTTAGGAAGAAATTCTTCCCCATGAGGATGGTGAATCACTGGCACAGGTTGCCCAGGGAGGTGGTAGAAGCCTCATCCCTGGAGGTTTTTGCAGCCAGGCTGGATGTGGCTGTGAGCAACCTGCTGTGGTGTGAGGTGTCCCTGCCCATGGCAGGGGGGTTGGAAGTGGTTGATCCTTGAGGTCCCTTCCAGCCCTGACAATTCCATGATTCTATGCTTATGATGACAGTCACAGAATGACAGCATCATGACTCTTTGGGGGTTTGTTTTCCATTTCAGAAGTCTCACATGAGACATGGACATTCTTTGGGCAGGTGGTAGAAAATTGCAGTGTGATTAGTGCCATTTGCAATTTTCTCTTTTAGGGTGGGACACTCCTAACATCACCAAGTTCCTGGCTCAGCTGACTGCTAGGTATTTCTTACATTTCTAATGCAAAAAACATTTTTGTGTGTGAGCTATGATTATTCTGCACATGCTTAAGCAGTCCTTAAGGCCAAACTTCATTTTCTGTGTGGGAGAGGGGAATCTAGATTATCTGTACACATTCTGTCAGTACAGCTTGGTAATCTCTGCAGAGGTTTGAGCTGAACACCACTGACATGTACAGAACCCAGCAGTTGGTATTGCCTGGGTAATGTTCCATTTGAAACATCCAGTAGGGCAAGAGGGAGGATTCTGCCCCTTTGGTCTGCCCTGCTGAGACCCCACCTCCAATCCTGCCTCCAGGTCTGGTGTCCCCAGCAGAAGAAGGACACAGAGCTGTTGGAGTGAGTCCAGAGGAGGCCACAAAGATGATCCAAGGGCTGGAGCAGCTCTGCTGTAAGGACAGGCTGAGGGAGCTGGGGGTGTGCAGCCTGGGGAAGAGAAGGCTCCAGGGGGACCTTAGAGCTGTCTGACAATAGCTGAAGGGATCCTGCAGGAGGCTGGAGAGGAACTTTTCCTGAGGGTGTCTGGAGACAGGACAAAGGGGAATGGTTTGAAGCTGAGGCATAGCAGGGTTAGACTGGAGCTGAGGAAGAAATTCTTCAGGGTGAGGGTGGTGAGACTCTGGCACAGGCTGCCTAGGAAGGCTGTGACTGCCTCCTTCCTGGGGGTGTTCCAGGCCAGGCTGGATGAAGCCTTGAGCAGCTGAGTCTAGTTGAGAGGTGTCCCTGCCCATGGTGGGCAGGTTGGAGGAGATGAGCTCTGAGGTCCCTTCCAACCTGAGCCATGCTGTAATTAAATCTTGTTGCCTGTCTGCTGTGTGCTTACCTAATGAAAGGAAATACTCATAGAGAGATCTGTATTTTGACACATGCTTTAGAATTCCTCCCCTAGTAGCCTTCAGTGCAGGGTTTTAAAATAGAAGTGCGCAGCCTGCTCTCTGCTACCTGTTGTAAACGCTTAGCAAGTGGTTCATTCAGAATTCACAGAAAGGTCTATTGTCTTCTCAGCACTTGCATAATGCTGTTGCACTCCAGATTTTAAGCAGGATGTATTTTTAGTGTTGAGCAGCCTCATGTTTATAAAGGGTTGCATTGGGAATAGTTTAATTAGGGTCTGAAGCATTTAATCACTTCACAGGTCAGAGAGCAGCCCAGGAGAGCTGCCCAGGGAGGTGGTGGAGTCACCATCCCTGGAGGTGGGTTCAAGAAATGTGTGGAGAGGGCACTTAGGGCAGGGTTTAATGGGCATGGTGGTGGTAGTTGCTGGTTGGACTCAATGATCTTAAAGGTCTTTTCCCACCAAAATGATTCTGTGGTTCCCAGGCTGTAATCAGGTGAGCATCTGTAGGAGTAATGCTGCCTTCAGCTTCCTCTGCACCCCATTCCTGTCCCCTCTGCTGCTCAGGTGAAGCTGGGGGGGAAGCTCCTGCAGGAGCCAGCTCCAGGAATAGCTTAGAGATGCTGTCTGTCCCACACGGAGCCAGTTCTTCATGCTGCCCTGCAGGAAGTTGTGCCAGAGGAGCTGAGGGATGCAGCAGTGGTGTGTGGTGGTACAGTGCTGCCAGTCAGATGCTCATCCACAGCTCCCAGACCGCATGGGCTGCCACTGGGCCCAGGGTGCTGCCCAGTGCTGAGCCAGCAGGCAGCTGTGAAACCAGGCAGTGGGAACCTACTGATGGAAATGATCCAGACTCAAATCGTCCTCCTTTCCCCAGCCCTGACTCAGCTTAGCAGAAGGGCCTCACAAAGGTGACTCTTTCACAGGGCGCTGCAGTGTGCTGCCCAGGGAGGTGGTGGAGTCACCAACCCTGGATGTGTTTAAAGGTGGTTTGGATGTGGTGCTTGGGGATATGGTTTGAGGGTGAGCCTTGTAGAGTAGGGTTCTGGGTTGGACTTGGTGATCCTGAGGGTCTGTTCCAACCTGAATGTTTCTGTGATTCTGTGACCCTGCACCCTGTTGGTAAACTAGGATGGGGGTGAGTGGCCAGCAGAGGAGAGTAGAGGGGTGAGAGTCTGTTGAACTCCTGTTCCCACTGCAAAACCACTGCCTGAATGTGTGGCTTGGCTTGCCTTTTTTTTTGTTAACATTAAATAATGAATTTGCTGAAACCAAAACCCAACAGAGGTGGATGACTCAGGGCATGTCAGAGACATGAGGAGATTGCAGCTCTGGTTGCAGTGGTTAAGCAGTTTTGTATTTTCATGCATGCTTCCATCTGTGAAGGGCAGATATGCTTGAGATGTTTCATTAGGATATGGGTGATCTCTCCTTGGCTATTTCTGGCATCCTATTTTTGGTGCTGGCTGCATACCATAATTTATAGGCTATAATAGCATCTGAGAACAAATTAAACATAAGAGGCTTGGTCATGAAACGAATGCTGAGATATTCCCTGTTGCACTTCAAGCCTCATTTTAATTTTACTGAATTTTAGATGAGAAAATTTTTTTAAGCATTGGGATTTAAAGGAAAAAGATCTTTAGTTGCCAGTTTACTTTCACTGAGTATACTTCAAGGAGAAAAAGGAGCATGTGTGTGAACTGTCAGGTGCTACTGGCACTCAGATATACAAAAGAAGTACATGCTGAAAAGCAAAAGGAGCAGCAAACAAGTACAATGCAAACAAAATTAGGGCAGGGGGTGAGGGAAATGCCAAGTCCAACCTCTGTGATTAAATTAGGCCAGCCTCCTCTGAAGAATCACCAGCTCTTGCATGCTCCTGAGTTATCAGAACAAAAGAGGAAGGAAGAGAAGAAAGATTTGTTAGAGAAAGGAGATCAAATCATAAGCTGTGCCCAGGCTCTCTTCCTAGCTATGGACCAAACTGTGCCCAGGCTCTGTCTGTGGACCTCCAACACTCTTTACCTAGTGCAGCTTTCCTGTCTGATAGCTCCCCTGAGCATGCAGGAATGGAGAACTGGTCAGGATCCACCCCGACCACTGCACATCTGTTCATCTTTGGCATTCCCAGACCATGACATATCCAGTGAAATTAAGTCATATTCTGTGAAAACAGGTCACAATACAAAGGGGAAGTGGCTTCAAGCTACACTGGGGGAGGTTTGGGTTGGAGGTTAGGAACAATTTCTCTGCTGCAAGAGTGGTCAGGCATTGGCACAGGCTGCCCAGGGAAGGTGGTGGAGTCCCCATCCCTGGAGGTGTCCAAGAAACATGTGGCCATGACACTTGGGGTCATGGTTTGATGGCCATGGTTGTGCTGGGTGATGGTTGGACTGGGTGATCTTAGAGGGCTTTTCCAACCTTAGTGATTCTGTGCTGATATATTGCCAGGTGGGTGTAACACTGTGCTGAAGATTCCTTAGAAATGGAAAGCTCTTCAGCTGTGTGCTTGAGAGAGCAAACCAGATGTGCACAAATCACTTGATTTTTTTTAAATTTATTTTTTTTCTTCCCCCTAAGAGAAGTTCTGGCATGACAAACTGCCACCTCTTGCACCTGAAAGCCATTGGCCAACTCATCCTAAGTGTATGTTAATTGTGGTGCACTGCAGTTCAATCAGCTGCAATAAAGTTAATTGAACCTCTCCTAAGAAATGTGACTAAGACCAAATGATTCAAAATAGCAACAGGTACTGATCAATGGAGACAATTATTTTTGGTAGGAATGGGCCCAAGGAACTGAGTGGTGTTGGACTTTTCTGTGTGAGGGAGCCTGAGGAGGACTGGAGTTCCTTCCCTTCCCCTGCTTTCCCATTAGATACAGATATGCAAAATGCAGAAGTTGAGATGGAAGTCCTAATTTAATGTGGTTCCACCTTTTAAACCATGGCACAGGTGGGAGACAAAGAGCAACCTTCAGCTCTGCTGCTTTTCCTGTAGGGTTTCACCCTCGACCCTTCCTGTGTGACCTGCCCCAGATTCTGTGGTCCTGCTCTGGCAGGGGGGTTGGACTCTGGTCGCTGGAGGTCCCTTCCAACCCCTAACATCCTATGAGCCTGTGACCCCCCCTGAACCCCTGAGCTCTGTACAGAGGCAGTGCTGTCCCTTGTGCTCTCTGGTGATGTTTGTGGTGGGCCAAAGCAAGGTGTTTTCCAGGCACCACGTGGATATCTCATTCCCTCGTTTCCAGCCAGGCTGGGCTGTTGTTGAATGCCCTGAACTGCAGTGAGGTGGGCGAAGGGGAGCAGCTCTGTTCAAACACCCAGTTGTGTGTTCTGGTTATCCTCTGGCTGTGTGCATGCATGTGGGCACTTGAGCAGAGTCCACAGCTTGACTCTAGCGGAAAAAGGTCAGAGCTTCTACAGCTCTTCACCAACATCAGGACCAAATGTTTTGTTGCTGAAAGAAAAGTCTGGCTGGGTGTGAGTAGCTCTCTCAGGTACTCTGTGCTCCAGGTCACTGACTATGAGGAAAGGTGTAGTGCAGACATTCCCCACTTGTAGCTAGTAAGCTATTAGTAGAAGATAAGTTGTGGGGTTCTTAGATCAGACACTGACATGGGTGCAGTGCAGATGAGGTGGAACACAGCTGAAGCTCTGACCATCTTTAGAAGCTAGTTTGACTGAAGTTAAACCCATTAAAAACCCAAATCAAAACTGGCTTTGAAATGCTGGACAGCTGTGGTGCTCCACTTGGATGTGACTGTCATAAAAGGTTCTTAAGATGCTTGTTTAGCTGAGATGTTTGTAGAATGGAAGGAGGGAGAGCAGGAGGCTAAATTGCTGTTTAGGCTATCAGCAGTTTGGCATAGGAAGAGAAAATGAATATAGACCAGTCACACACCTAGGATGGAGGGGGGTTATTCATTCATTCATTCATTCATTCATTCATTCATTCATTCATTCATTCATTCATTCATTTAAAAGGTTCTTTTCAGAGGTTCTGGACCTAGCAGAAATAGTAAGGACAAGAAATCTAAGAAGTTCCAAGATGGAGCTTGGCTAAATGTTAAGGAATGAATTATGTGATGCAGTTGCCATGACAACAGAGGAGTCTGGAGTTTATGATCTGAGATGCCTCTTCATTCCCATGCTTCTATCAGAAATAGATGTTACTAAATGCAGCTGAAGATTTACAGTGCTGGTGCTACTCAAGGGGATGAGGAGATGCAGGCTAAGGCCTTCCTCAACAGCGTGGCTCAGCTGTCTCCAGGCAGAGACCAGACTGATGCTGCAGTTCAGATGATGACAGGTTTGCTGCTGCTGAGTCTATGCTGCTGCCTCTCCTGCTGCCCTTGCTGGGAGCAAGCAGCAGGCAGCAAACCTTCCCTTGCCTTGGGAGCTGCAGGAGGAGAGGGACAGCATCCCCCTCTCTGCATAGAGAGAGGAGTGTGGTGCCAGCATGAAGCACAAAACCTCAAGGTGTTATCATATCCACAGCATGCCTGAGACCTTCTTTGGTTATCCTAATCCTGGAGCTTATGCAAAGAAATTTGTACTGTGGTGCTGCTGCTGAGGGACATGGCTTAGTGGTGACCTGGCAGTGACCTGGTTTGCTGCTCACAGGCTTCATCTTCCTCTCAGCCTCCCATGCATTAGGGCCACCAACCCAGGCAGTCTGTCAGCAAGTGGATGGATGTCAAATGCTTTTCAGTGCAAGATTTCAGCTGGAGTTTCCACATGCTTCTGCCCCTGGTCCTGGGAAGCTGGGGTTTGGGGTTGTGCCTCTTAGGTCCACAGGATGAGTGAAGCCTCAGAAGCATCTTTCTCACTCAATTAGTTTGAATGGGATAGGGTCAAATGCTAACAGTTGGAGCTGTGTGTTGGAGATCAGTGTGCAGATGAACTTGCTGCTTCTATTAGCAAGGAATTCTTTATTTTCAGGAATTTTCTAGACTGTTCAAGGCCAGTTGCAGGACCTGCTCAAGTAAGGAATAGTTGAGGCTTAGCAGGCTGAAGCCATCCGCTTTTCTCTCTCTCCAGGCTCCCATGGTATGATGTGAATTAATTTGGTTTACAGATGCAAGTTAATAAGCTGGTTTCTGTGGTGGGATATTCTATTGTTACTTTCTCTGTTAACCTAAGACACAAATTAAACTCCTCTGTCAGCTTCTGGAGACAAGGAACCTGGGAATCATTTGTGGTTAAATGCATTTTATATAAGGACATAAAACCTTGTGTCCATCTGAACCAGATCAGACTTGCCTCCTCAAAGCCTGTCAGCAAATCCAGCCCTTTCCAGCAACACTCACGGAAAAGTTTGCTGGCAAGAGAATTTATTACAGTCTGCTTTGGACATAAACCTTTCTAGGTGGACTGTCCACCTGGATGCTGTTCATCAGCCTGTTGGTGATGCTGGCTCACAAGGAGCTGGTGTGCTCCTGGCTTTGGTGGTGCAAAGCGTCCTTGGGTGAGGGTCCTTGTGTTAAGGGTTTACAACAAATGGAGGGTTGTCCAAAGGGAAGGTGTGGAGCAGCCCTGGGGGGCTGTTGGCTCTTGTTGAAGCAGTTCAGTGGCTCCAAAGAGCTTCTGAGAAGGTGATTTGGACAAAATGTGCACTGCCAGCTGCAAGGTGAACCTATTGACCGTGGCACCAGTGGTCACTGTGAGCAGAGCAGTTGGGTTTGCTCAGCCCCAGTGGCTGCTGAAAATTCTGTACTATGTTTTCCACTAGGGGAATGTTTAGATAATGGAAGGATTAGGATGATGCACTGAAGAAATCAGGATTTTTTTTTTTTAAGTTATTATTAACAGAACAAACTCTGCAAAGGTCTCTTTCTCTGGTAGTGCTTTTTCTTTTGCACCTTCCTACGGGAAGGCTGCTCTGGGGAATGTGTTCCAGCTGATGCATCTGCTACCCTACAATGTGCAGGTTAGTTTAGGTTTGGTATATTTTATGTTCTATTTATTCTGTATTTTTAAAATTTTCTTTATTTTATTAATTGTTTTAAATTTTAAAAGTTTATATTTATGTTTTAAAATTATTTTTTACTTTTTATTTTATATTTTTACTTAATTTTTATTTTTCAACCCCAGCCACTGCCTAGTTCTACATTTGAAAACTTACTTTTATGTCCAAGAGAGTGACATTCATGACTGTCTGTTGTCTTTGTCACTAGTTTACTCTGTGTTTTTGAATCATCTCTTGAGACAATAGCCAGGAAAAAAGATTTTGCTGAATAATATCAAACTAAAAAAAAGTCAAACAAACTTGCTAGGGCTCTGGTGTTTGATGACCATTTCTGTAGTCATTTGGCTTATCACAGAATCAGAGAATCAGTTTGGTTGGAAGAAACCTCCAAGTACATCAAGCTCAGCCATTGCCCCAGCACTGCCAGGTCACCATGGCCCTCAGCACCACATCTCCATGGCTCTGAAACCCCTTCAGGGATGGGGACTCTACCACTGCCCTGGGCAGCCTGGGTCAGCTTTACAACCCTTTTGGGGAAGAAATTGTTCCTCATGTCCAACCTAAACCTCCCCTGGCACAACCTGAGGCCATTTGCTCTTGTCCTGTTACTTGTTCCTTGAGACCAACCCCCACCTGACTCCAACCTCCTTTCAGGGAGTTTCTCCAGGGTGAACAGCCCCAGTTCCCTCAGCTGCTCCTCAGCCTTGTGCTCAATATTTTATGTAAAAAATATTGCAGAAAGTCAGAAGAAACAATGAATCTGTCACTGAGATGCTGGATGCTTACCAGCTCCTGCAGTTCTGATGGGACTGCTTGGTCATCATGCTATAGTTTTATCCCCTGAGCTGCTGAAGCTAGTGAAGGTGAGGAGCTGCTCTGCTGCTTTCCTGCTTTTGGTATCAAGTCTTTCTGCAGACTCCTGGAGTTCAATTAACCATCAGCTCTCCTAGCAATGGTTTTATTTCTGTGGTACCAAACCTTTGTGGTACCAGCTTTTGTAAGGGGGCCTTTGGACCAAGGCTGCTGTAAACATTGCTCTCCAGGTTCTGCTTCTGAGGCAGCCTTGGAAAAGTGTGCTGCATGTAAAGGTTAAATCTCATTGCACACAACCCTGCTGACAGATGGCGTGCTGCATGAGCTGTTCAGCATCTTCCACATTCATCACACTGCACTGCTCTACAGGGGTTTGATTAATATTAGCTTTTGGCTTATTTGGAGGTCTCTATTTTTTGACAGCATTCAGGGGTTTTGTTGGAATCCATCCTGGCTTCCAGCCTGAAAATTTAATTCCAGTAAAGAATTCCAGAGTAGATGCATTCTGAAGTTCTTAATTACAGGAATGTTTTTGCTGTGGATAAGAATTCATAGAATCATAGAATTGTCAGGGTTGGAAAGGACCTCAAGGCTCATCCACTTCCAACCCCCTGCCATGGGCAGGGACACCTCACACTACATCAGGTTGCTCTGAGCCACATCCAGCCTGGCCTTAAAAACCTCTAGGGATGAGGCTTCTACCACCTCCCTGGGCAACCTGTGCCAGTGTCTCACCACCCTCATGATGAAGAATTTCCAATCTGAATCTCCCCAGTTCTAGTTTTGCTCCATTCCTCCCAGTCCTATCACTCCCTGACACCTTAAGAAGTCCCTCCTCAGCTTTCTTGTAGCCCCCTTCAGGTACTGGAAGGTCACATTAAGGTCTCCAGGGAGCCTTCTCTTCTCCAGGCTGATGACTGAATTACCTGGTTGAGGTTTTAATACTGGGAGGAATTTGGAAATAAATGACTAATTCCCATTTGCTACATGTTTTAGATGAAATTTCGATGCCATTGGTCCAGATACATAAATACTGTATCTTGAAATTAAATACCAGATGCTAAGAAGGTGTAGAATAAAACAAACCAGCAACAGTCCTATCCAAATCAATATTCTTTTATATCCTCCACCTACAGAAGGAAAGAATTTCATATTTGCCTGCTCAACAGGTTCTGGATGTTCAGCATGTGCTACACCTACATCCCTGTGTATGAAACCAAAAAAGCATCTCAGAAAGCATGCAAGGCTTGTGAGCAGAGCTTGGGGACTATGCTTTGAGGCTTCTGGAACCTGTCAAGAGAAGGGCAACGAAGCTGATGAGGGTCCTGGAACACAAGCCCCATGAGGAGAGGCTGAGGGAGCTGGGGGTGTTTAGCCTGGAGAAGAGGAGGCTCAGGGGTGACCTCATTGCTGTCTACAACTGCCTGAAGGGAGGTTGTAGCCAGGTGGGGGTTGGTCTCTTCTCCCAGGCAATCAGCAGCAGAAGGAGGGGACACAGTCTCAAGTTGTGCCAGGGGAGGTACAGGCTGGGTGTTAGGAGGAAGTTCTTCACAGAGAGAGAGATTTGCCATTGGAATGGGCTGCCCAGGGAGGTGGTGGAGTCGCCATTACTAGAGACATTCAAGAGCAGACTGGATGAGGCACTTAGTGCCATGGTTTAGTTGATTGCTTAAGGCTGGGTGATCAGTTGGACTGGATGATCTTGGAGGTCTCTTCCAACCTGGTTGATTCTATGATTCTGTGATTCTGACCATAGCATGGTGTTAAAAATGCAGTTGACCCAGGTGTCCTTTCATCATGATGCATTTTGTCTCACAGCTAGAGCCTGAAAACAGGCAACATTTGATAGAAGGGATGGGAAAAAAATGGTTTCCAGTTGAAGTGGGTCTGCTTGTGCTTGCTGTTCAGCTAAGTGGCAATAATATTTAATGAGTGATTTTGCTCTGAACAGTAAATTCTTTAGTGTGTGAGGTGCCCAGCCTGTCAGAATAAATAGAGGAGGCTCCAAACACTTGTTTGGAGAGTGACTGTTCATTTTGGAAGGCACTGAGTGATCTCAGTGAAATGTAACTGAGTCAGTGGAGTTTGGATGGAGATCAACCTCCCAGCATGTATGCTGGCAGCAGCTCTGCACTGCTTCTGTTCCTCGCTGTCTGTTGTGCTCCAACAGCACATGCAGCACTTGGGTCCGCTCTGCTCCTCTCACTCCCAGGGCAGATGGCCCTCAGTGACTTCTTAGGGATTGAATGAATGCATAAATGACTTCTGTGCATGGCTATCACAGGTTTTGTGTCAAAGCCTTGCTTTCTGTCTCAGTTAATCTTATAGAAAGGTGTATCTGAGGAACAAGCTGATGTAGCCCTGGGAATGACCCAGAGAATGCACATTTTAAAGCTTTGTGTTGCAGTGCAGTTTAAGATCCAGCTGGCATGACCACAAGAGCTGGTCAGGGCTCTGTTGTTCCATTCCAGGGCGTTAGATCCTTCCAGAAACTTGCAGAAGGAAAATGCTGAGAAATGAGTGCAGAGAACAAAAGAATGTCTCTTGAACATGAGAGTTTCCTTCAGGAGTGAAAGTCTTTGTTCCTTCATTACCTGAAAGGGAAAGCTTCCTATTATCTCCTGGTTATGTTAGAGAGCATAAAATGCACATAAAGGTTTGTGGATAATACAGCCATGAAAAATGGCTTTCATTTAAGAAAATATTTTGAGTGTATGAAATGCAGAGTTGCAGCACAGTAATTGCTGGAAATAAAACGTGTAAAGGGAAAGATTTGGTTGAACTCATTAGCTTTTTTTGTTTGTTTGTTTGACACTGGTGATTAGAAGGAAATGAGTTAGATATTTCATGAGGAGCTGGCTTGGTTTTCCTGTTGCTCTGCCTTAACAATGTGTTTTTATTGAAAGACAATCGTTAGACCTTCGATATCCTCCTGCTCCTTCCCCAAACCAACATGAGGGAAGTTTTCTGCCTCTGGATCTAAATGACTGCTTGCTTGCTTTCTTTGCAGGTTAATAATGAGAATGTAGTGAAAGTTGGCCACAGGCAGGTGGTGAACATGATTCGCCAAGGGGGCAACCACCTCGTCCTTAAGGTCGTCACAGTAACCAGGAATCTTGATCCAGATGACACAGCTAGAAAGAAAGGTACATTTTTCTCTTTTCCTCATGGATTCCTTTTTTTTGCTTGCTCCACAGAAACTGATGGTTTAGATTTACTCTGATTTATGTACTTCACTTTCAATATTTGAAATAACCTCCTCTTATTTAATTGAATGGAATTGAATTCTGTTGCCACATGCATTAATGTGTAACACAAGTGATGATGCTCTCTTGCCATGCTGGCCATGAAATGTCCTCTTTATGGGGTCTTTACACAGCTGTACCTTTGGAGGTCTTGTAGTAAACTTTCTTACAGTGTGGAGAGGGGGAAAGCACAAAGAATGGATTTTCTTGTTAGCTCCTTCCAAATGGAGTTGAGGTGAGGCTGGACTCCAGTTGAAATCTGTGCAAAACATGTTCTTTAGAAGGGACCTCTGTAAGAACAACAAAAGTAAACAATATGCTTACACTGAGGGTTGGTAGAAAACAAGCAGATTTTAAGGGGAAAATGCCTCTGGATGAATTCTAAGTGGGGGGCTCATTCCAGCCAGTAGGAACTGTGCACAGAAGAAGAACTTCTTTCTTCTGCCACTTGGCTGCTAGCAAGAGAACAGCTACCCAGAAGAGCTGAGGATAGCATCATGTGCCACAAAGACTTTGGGAAAGAACTGTCTGGGTACAAAAAGGAGAAGGGGGTTTGTCATTAATTCATATCATAAGATTGGGCTGCTGCCAGCAGAATTTTAATTCTGCACTATTTCCTTCACCTTAGATGCCCCTGGGTTTCTCAGGTAACAGTTACACAGGGAAGTCATTAGCCCTCATCATTATCATTAAGCAGAGCAGGTTGCTGCTGCTAACTGGTGTTCAATACAGCAGCACCACAGCATCACAGATGTGAAAATCCCTCTTCCTCCCACCAGCTTCTTGGAGCTGTCACTCACAGCCATGTGGCTCTTCAGCACTCAAGGGCTCCCTCTTTGTCCATGAGTGAAGCTGGCTGGCTGCACTCTGAGTGTTCTTGATATCTACTGCTTATTCAAAAGAAATAAAAAGATGAAAAAAACCCAAAGCCCCTTGAGGGGGAAGAAGGCTATGTAGAAGTAAATTGTGGCCAGACATTGCTTTTAGCTTGATGAAATCACTCTTCACACATTTTACACAAACCTTTCACCTCTGCCTTTTGGGATGTGTCACACTGGCTTTAAAGGAAGAAAGTGCTGTTGGATACACCCCAAAGGGGATTGGCTTCTGCAAAACCAGCCCCAGTTCTCTGTCATCATTCCAGAGCTTTCTGTTGATCATGTGCTCTTTGCTAAAAACTTGCACTTTTGGACCTTGCCTCTTTTTGATGCAAGTTGGTTGCCTGCCTTGTTATACCTGGCAGTTGCCATTTTACATGGGGAATTGTGTGGAAGGATTTTCTGGCCATCAGCCTCCTTTATGGTGAAGCCAGTGAGGGATACCCAGCTCCCTTTAACCAATATCAGATACCCAGCCTCCTTTAATCAATGCCAGTTATCCATCCTCCCTTTAACCAATAGCAGATACCCAGCCTCACATAACCCATAGCAGATACCCAGCCTCTTTTAATCAATGCCAGTTGCCCAGCCTCCCTTTAACCAGTATCAGATACCCAGCCTCACTTACCCTATATGGGATACCCAGCAGAAGGGAAATGCTGGGAAGTGAGGAGATTGCTTGTAATAAAAGGATGTCTCCTGAGCACGAGAGAAAGAAGAAAAAAGTTAAGAATCCTTATTTTTTTCCTGTGTGTCAGAGCCATTTCTGTTTACTGGAGATCTTCAACTTTCCAGCCAACATTGGCATAATCTTTTCTGATCTTAACATCCTTTCCCACTTCCAGAAATACTGACAGGACACTAGAACACAAGCAGGATTTTTGGCTTTGTGCTTAATGGTTGCCTTGACAGTTTAAGATTTAATTTATTCTGAGGATCACCTGTTTTCCCTAGTCTCACTGTAACCATTAAGATAAATTTGAGTCTTCTTTCCTTCTGTTTCTCAGATTTAAGTGAAAGCTGAAATTAATCTGGCGGAGGCTGGCTGGTCTCCAGGAGATTTTTAGCTAGGTGCGTTTCTTAGAAGGAGGAGCACAACTGCTGGGAGGCACTTTTGCTAGAAAGTCTGTTTCTTTTTTCCTGCTGGAAAAAAAGATAAAAATAGAAGAGCAGAGTTATTTGGGCTTTAAATGTTTCTCTGCATCCTGTTACATAAAAGCTTGCTGATGTGTCAAGCAACCTACGCTAGAAGTAGAAACGGTACCAAAATTCAGCACATGAAAAGCATCTTGGGTTGTTTTTTTTCTCCCCTTCTGCATGTAGGTATTGATTATTGACATAAAGATGGGATTGTGCATGTGAATGGGAGCGGGTCAGAGCTGTGTGTTGACTTACACTTGTCTGTCCTTCTGTTTAATGCCAAGCCCCACCACCTCCTAAGCGAGCTCCAACCACTGCACTGACCTTGCGGTCTAAGTCAATGACCTCAGAGCTTGAAGAGCTTGGTAAGAAAGCGTTTTTTTGACAAGCATGCTGGCATAATAGAACTGTGAAACTAGCTGTAGCTCTTATCTCTGTCTATCTGTTAAACTGACTAAAATAGCTGCACTGTGTACTCTGTAGGGGAGAGAGGAGGGTTTAAGAATGCTGCATCTCTGGAGAGTTCAGATCTGCATGCTTCGCATGGACCTTCTTTTTGTTGTTGTTGTTGTTGTTGAAGTTGTGCCTTTTCCTGCTGTGCAAGGGAATGTTGAGATATTTTATTGCATCATCAAAGTTTGGCACATCTACTCAGAAGTAATGCCGTGTCGTATTTTTGTTAGCTTTGCTGCAGAGGGTTTTCAGTTCATCTAATGCTGTTTTGTTTTAAATTTCTGTGGCCTCTCATTAGTGGACAAAGGTAAGCTGCCAGAAGCTGTTGTTAAAAAGCTGACAGTCTTAAAGCAGCTTCGGCTTCCACTTGTTTTCCTTAGCTTCTGATATGAAAAGAAAAACCCAGAAAAAACCCCAAAAAGTGCATATTGTGATCTCCCTTTGACTTCTGTGCATGATATCAATGTAGTTCTCCTCACTAATGGTAATCAGAGCGTTCAGCATTTGGTCTTTTATTTGCTAATGTTAAGAAATGTGATTGTAGATTCCTTTGCTTGATCATCCCCATTCTAGCTATGCATAATTCTTTGGGAATTGTGATTGATTGTGTAGAAGTGAAGGGAGGGAATAGTTCTTTTCTTCCTGGTGTTAATCTGTCAGGTCACTTGAAAAGCAGAATCTTTGCAGCCAGACTAATAAATGTTCTGAATGGAGCAGAGGAACAAAGAGAAGAGTCCCAGGCATGTTTGTATTTGGCCATCACCCTGAAGCAGTGTGTTTAGCAAGTGATAACTGGATGTGAAAAGCAAGCAGGGTAACATGATCACATAATAAACCCATCTGGCCATGTAACCCTACATTGATTTAAATGCTTATCTTTTACAAGCTTTTTTATTTCTGGCATGGATCCATAAGAAGGACAACTTCAGAAAGAATCAGAGCCCCTTGTAGCTATGTTTTTTAGTTTTTTTTGTCCTCTGGAAGTCAGTGTTTCCTGGGGCAGATGGACCCCATCCATCCTTTAGGGAGTCAAGGCACACAGCTTCAGTAGGACAAAGGGATTCTGAAGTGCTTACTGCCTTCCCTGTGGCATGACAACCAAATGAGGACCAAAATGGAACAGTTTGGTTATTTAGCTCTTATCAGCTCTCAGACAATGCAGGGTTTCTAAGCCAGGAAGTTCAGGAGCTTGTCTAAAGGTTCCAGCAGTTTGTGAATGCTCCACATTTTTTTTTCCAGGATTACAATGTTAAATAATATTTCTGGAGCCACTTTTTGGGTCAGGGTGTTTTTGTTTGCTTTCCTTTCATGGAGCACTAAAAAGGTGTAAAATTTCACTGGCTTGTCAACAAACTTTCCCAAGGGGACAGGAATACTTAGGATACTTAAGCACCATTCCACCCCTTCATTATCCCTTTCTGCAAATCCCTTCCAAACTGAGGATATTCTTCCATTTCTCTTTTCAATCTTACCTAGTAGATGCTGTTCTTAAGGCAGAGAGAAGCAGCACCAGGGGAAATAGCTATTGAAAAGTGATGTCACCTCTGTGGTGAAGACCATCATATTTTAGCTTTCCCCCCACACTGCTGAGGTTATGGCACTGGATCTGCCATTTGTTCCCCTTGGCTGGCAGAAAGCTCTGCAGCTCTTGTGCCCAGCAGCTGGGACATACTGGAAGCTTTGAGCACATTTCCCATCCCTGTCTTTAGCTGGATGGGGTCAGTGTTACAATGGCAAAGACTTTCTTATTCTGATGGATAGTCCAGAAGCACGTTCCAGAAGTGGATGTCCCCTAATAAAGCTGTAGTGATACCAGAGCATGGCAGAAATTTGTCTTCTTCCTAAGCAAGCCTGTAAATCCCAGCTCCCTGCACTTTTGCCACCCTAGTTGACAATCTGACTGCTGTTAGAAAGGGCATCTCTGCTCAACCTATTGGAATATTTGCCCTGTAAAAGGGCTTTTATCATGAAGAGCAAGAATTCTTTAATTGCACAGCAACCAGCCAAGCTTCCACAGAGGAAATGTTCTCACTCTCATCAGTTAAAAGGTGTCTCCTGATGCAAAGCAGAGCTTGTGTGTGTGTATTTATAGAGAATTGCTCTCTCTGTGTATATGTGTATGAGCTAGGAGGACACCCACATTTGTATCTCTGTGAAACTTTCAAAGGAATCAATGTTTTGTTTCATGAAATCCACTGCAAAGTAGCCAGGATGCCCTAGATGAGCACTGTGGGTTTTCTCCTTGGCATTTCTGTGTAATCCCTTTGCTGAACTGAAGCAGCTCATGGTCTCAATAATGTCTCGTGGCAAGGAATCCCACAGGCTAATTCTGTGCTGTGTACAAATGTATTTCCTTTTAATTGGTTTTTAACGTGATGCCTTTAATTTTATTAAATGTCCCTTGTTATGGTGTAGTGGAAAAGCTAAACAGAAATTCCTCATTTGTTTTCCCTTGGAGTCTATATTTTTTGCAATTTCTCCTAAGCTAAACTAGGAGGAATGATTTTTTTTGTTTGTTTTTGTTTAATTTCCATATCTTACAGTCACTTCCTTTGTCTGGCTCTGAACTCTGCTTGTGGTTTTATTGACGTTTTTAGCTACTCTCTTCTCCATCATACAGAGCAGCCCATCCCAGCAGCTGTTCTCCTTCAAATGAGTTAATCCAAAAGTATGGGCAGATAAGGTGTGCTAAGGATGCCTTCCCAAACTGCAAAGCACTGAGGCACCCCAGCATCATCAGCATCATCATCACCACCACCACCACCATCTGACAGCCCTGCTAGCAATATGTTGCCCCAATTTCTGCTTTTAAGAGAGAATCTAGAAAAAAAAAAAAAAAAGCCAAATCTGTAGCTGTACCCCCAGCATCTTGCAGCTGAGGTGTGAACCCTGATGAGCTCTGCTCTTGCCAAGCTGTTTGTCTGCTGAGGTTTGATGGATACTTGTGCAGTAGAGGCACGCAGGGAGAGAGTAACTTCTTAGGTGGGAGAGAAATGTTTATGCTCAGAATGACAGTCAAGGATTTAGTGTGTGAAAATTACCTTCAGAATTGATTCACAGTTCATTCCCTTTCTATTTCCAAGCTTCAGTACGGAAGAAGAAGGGTAAGGGGAAGCATTTTGTCTCTTGTTTAACCTGTTTCTCACCTTTCCATAGTGAAGGATAATAACATAATGTAAATGTTGGCATATGGTCCAGTTTCTTTTATGGTGTCAAACGTACATTAATTATTGTATTTGTTTTTTAGTTACTTAGTTAACAAATTACAAACACACTTAGAACTCAAACAGAAGACTACATTTGAAAATATTCCTCCCCCTTCCCTCCTCCCCCTGCATCCATCTCCTCCTTTTGTCTCCTTTCCTTCATCTTACCTTTTTTTTTTAGTTCTTTGTATCCAACTCTTTTCCAAACCCTTCCATGCCATCTCCCCACAGTTACAGTGCTGCCTGGCAGCCCCAGGGACTGCGTGGCCAGTGCCCTCCCCCAGTGTAGTCCCACACTAGCAGGTCCAGCCCTCGCTCCCATAACCACCCAGTCTCTGCCTCAGGAAGTAAGGGTCCTGCACACAACACTTCAGCTTTTGCCCTGGAGGAATGCTGCTCTGCAGAGGTGTAACTCCTCAGTAGCACAGCTGCCATGCTGTCCCCTATGCATGGAGTACCCTCCCTGAACTGATCCATAAGGCTTCCTCCTTCTCCCTGAAACCTCTCCTCCAGACCCACCTCCCTCCTGGTCCCTGTTAGCAACCACCTGATGGCTAGGCAGAGGGGCAGGCAGAAGCAGTGGTGCTCCCTGGAGAGGCTTTCTTATCGATGTCTGTACATGTGTGCAGAGTTTGTTTGTGCTCAGCTGTATTTTCTCCATGCTTCTGTATGTCATTTTTGCTTTCTTAGATTGTAAGCTCTCCTGAGCAGGGCCTGTGTCATCTGCACGTCTTCATGGTGTCTAGCCCAAGGAAGAGTCTCAAACCTCCCTGAGCCCCCTGGGTGATAGCTGGGGGAAACAGGCTGCTTCCTGCTCTCCAGCAAGGTTCAGTGTCACAGGAAGGAAAGCTAGGCTGTAGGCAGTGTCTTCTCTCCACAGGGAAGCTTTTACTTTTTAACGTTAAACAGGACAAAAATGGGTTATTTTCTACTTTTTTATGTTTCTGCTCTTTCCTGACCTCATTTCAGGTCACTAACAGAGGTTCCAGCTAGTTCCATTCTCCATGCAGAGAATATGGCAGGAAAAATATAAAAAAAACATTGCTGCTGGTATTGTTCTGAAAAGTATCTGTTGGCAGCATATAAAAAAAAAAGCTTTATATTATTTTAGAGTCTTCTGTCAACCAAAAATTCAGTTTTTCTGGGTGGTGGGTGAGGGAAGCATTAAGATGGAAATACTGGCTTCTGTGGTTCTGTTTGCCTGGTTTTGTTGGTTATCTCTTGAGAGGGGCTCTGGTTCACTGGAAGGATAGGGGAAGGGAAGGGCAGAGGCTGGATCTGCAATGCTCAGCTTGGGTGATGGTGTCTAAGGAGATGGGACATAAAAGCTTAGGTTCCCAGCAGCGTGGCATGGGCAAGGTTAGCATCTGACTGCAGTTGTGGAGCACAGATCACTGAGATGTAAACTGGACTTGATCTGTGCCAAAGCCTTTCTGCTTCCAGTAGCTGCCTGACTCAAGGATAGCAACCACCTTTCAAACCTGGGGGCCTGGGGGGGGGGGGGGGGGTTNAGCAAAAAGCCTTCCTTATTTATTTGTTTGTTTGTTTTTATTTTTTTTGTGACTTGTAGGTTTCCAAGAGTTGTTGAATGAGTAAATTATGGCGATGTGTAAACTCACTAACAGTCAGTTGTAACAGCAGTTCTTTGGAGGCAGTACTGAAAATAGAACTCCAGCTTAGTGCAGAGTGAGCCCATCCAGGCTGAAGAATAACCAAAATATTCCTGTTGCAAATTAAAAGGAAGATCTGAATGTGGCTTAAAAATAGAACATGAAAAGTAAAACCTTTTGGTCCTAACTTTTCATCCTTGCTACAGCAAAGAGGTATCATTAGCATTTCAAAGTGAACATTTGGAAATGACCAGTTTCACTATGTTCATGAAAAACAACCAACCAACCAACGTTCCTGTGGCTCATAAAAAGCTGCTTTGAAAGGGGTTTTCCTTCAGTTTTTGTTTCAACTTGCTTACCTGTTACTTCTTGTGGATGGAGGATGTAAAAATGGTTGCAACACTTAAAGAGCACATCCATAAACTGGGATCTGTAGATGGCTGAGAGACATCATTTAAGACTTGCCTGCTCTTAAGGTGCTGGGGTTGTTTTCACTGCCAGGGAATGGGTTTGGTTTCGTCACCTGGGATTTTCAGTGATAGCTGAAGTGGACAGAGTTTCGTTTTAACAAACATAATACAGAACTTCTGGAAGAGAAAGTATGGAACTAAGAATAGAGCAGGTTCTGTTTTCATAGTGCTGTGAGAGTGGCAGGATAAATAATTCTTCTGTGTTGCTAAATGTTACTTCAACAGCGTCACACAAGGGTCAGTGGTGAGCTGGGGGGCAGGGGGGGTTGATTCGGTTTTAGATTGGATGCGGTCACTGATATGAAATAATCCCTCTCTGTGTGTGGGTGCTGATCCTTTGGGGTTTGATGTGGGCCTCAGCACCAAGCACAAATGTAGGATTGTCCTGCTCTGAACAGTTCAGCTGTGCTAGCACCACCTCTCAGGTACAGAATAACTGTGATATCACCAACACAGGTTATTGTTACCTGGCACCAAGCCTCAGTGGCTTTTGAATAGAAAAAATATCAGTTGATGGCATTCAAAAGAAATATTATTAGCTCTGACTGCAGTCTGCATCCACGCTTCATCCCATTCCTGTTGTCCATTGTTTCAAAGGTGGCACATCCTAATGGCATCTGAAACAATGAAACTGCAGAGCAAATAGATATCAGTGAATGCCAGAGCTCCAGTAGCTCATGGGGCTGTGTTGTGTTTGAAGAAACCGCTCACAAAGGTCTGGGTTCAAAAGCCATGTTTGTATTTGACTATGCTGGAGTTGATGATGGAGATTTGTCTGCAGGAAACGATGGGAATGCCAGCAAAGCAACTTTCACAGCACTCACAGCATCGGCTCCACGGGTAGCTTCCAGCAGCTGCAGTGCTTCTGAGTAGGAAGAAGGTTTTCTGATCCTCAGCAGACTCTGTATTTTAGAAGATGGGAACAAAAGGCGATGGACTTAATGAAGAATTCTTGAAGGGTACCCTTGTAAGTAATTGATTTGCATTCTGTATTTGGAATTCTAACGAGCTAGCAGTATCCTGGTGAGCTAAAGACTGCCATTAGGTTCTTCATCATACTTCCCAAGTGTAAAGCAGGGCCTCTGGGTGGAATCTGCAAAGATGAACCTTGTTTGCTGTTGCTGTAGGAGGGTTAGAGGTTGTATGAGTTGAAGTCTGACTTGTAGGGAGGCCACAGCACTGTAAGAAGGTACAGGATTAGGACCATCCCTACACATATGTGCTCTTAAAACACTTGGCAAGACAGGAGTATTGAAAGTGGGCATGTTCCAAGGAGAACGACTCTGACTTGATGTTGGCCACAAAAAATTGGCACCTAGCTGGCAACATGCTGAGTAGCAACCTTTGGCACAGGATTTTCAGTTCCCAGGTGACTCCCAGCATTGCACACTTTTGCATACCAGGGCTTGTGTCATGTTCTGAGGGGTCAGCTTTAGCAGGTTGAAGTTGCTGGGGTCAGTTGAATCTCTTTGTAGGTTTCCCCTCCTTTTCACTAGGACCATCTGGAATTATCAGCTTGTTCCTGAGCGTGCAGCGCCCTGTTGTGATACTTGTTTTTCTTTACTGCAGGACAGTAATTTGAAAGGTTTTCAAAACCTTTCTGCATCAGCCAAACCAGACAATGGTATAAAAGAAGTTGGAAAAGGAATTGTAAGTGTTAAAAGGAAACGTGGGGTTTGGTAGCATTTGGAGACAAGACGAATTCAGTCCGTGGGGAAGAGCGAGTGTGGCTGGCTGTACTCACAGAGTCCTAGTTGAAATCCAACCACATCACCAAAACCAGGAGGAGCAGGAAGAGTTGCATGTGTTTCCCAACAGGGTACAGTTAGGGCAGTGGAAAACCTTTTCAACACTTTTAATGTGTTCTCTCTCTCTTTCAGGAGCCAGGGAGATGAAGGACTTGTCTCCCTCATCTCAAAACTCCCTTTGCTGCTATTTCTCTTCTCTCTCTCTCTTTTTTTTTTCCAATTTATTTTTATTTTTCCCTTTCCAATGTTATATGCCCATGTTAATTAATTTCAAATATAACCAAAAATAAATGTGTTTAGATAATTAATCATAGTTTGCTTGGTTTTTCCCCTTGGTGTGGAAGTGTAAGAGCAGAGAAGGCTGCAGGTGTCTTAGGTTCTCCAGCTTTCTTCTCGGCTCCTGTTGGCTGATTGTCTTTCTTTTGGGACTAGGCCAGATTTTCAAATGCTGCCTCTTAAACAGAACATCAAATTGCCACTTAAATTCTACCTGGCTTGCAGGGTAGGAGTGGGTATTGACTATATTCTCTGCTTTGTTTTTGTTCTTGAACAGAAACCACTGTTAGACAATGGCCATTCCTCTTTCAAGGTAGGCTGAATTGTAAGGCTGCAGGACTGCAGGTGCCTCTTCCATGCCTGTACAATTATTTCTCTAACTGAGCAGACTGTTAAAGAGCTGGTACTTGAAAATTGTGTCTATAGAAGGTATTTGAACCTTACCAGTTTGCCTTCCTGAAAATTACTTTTGATGGTGTGATGATAAAATGTAAATGTGACTTCTGTGTGCTAATGTGGAGATGTTTACAGCCCAAGAAACACAAATGAGACTTTTCCAGAGAGTTTTGATAGTTCTTCCTTGTGAATACATAAAATCATTTCCCTAAATCAGGTAATGGGATTTACAGGTACACGATGCTAAAGGATTTGGTTTAGTCACTAAACCATTTTTGTTTTACTGATTGATCTGACATCATTTCCCTCCCTCCCTCCCTCCCCCCCCCCCNAGAGTTTGCAGTACCCCAGAGAACACCCAAGTGGTTCTCCTCAGTTCTTAGAGACGGGAAGTGTTCCACATGGCTGTATTGCAAAGCATTTGTGTTATTTCCCTGCCATGTTAGCTGCTAACAGAATCTTCTCTGCCTGTTGTTTGCAGTATGGTAAATGTGTGATGTTGGCTTTGTGGTTTAAGCACAATCCTGCTGCTGCAGATTGTTCCTTTGGGGAGGGGGCTAGAAAGGGTTAATTCCAGAGGAAAGTGTGCTGGTGGTGGCAGGTTTGTGAGGATTAGCCTAACTGTCTCAATGAAAATTCAAGTCATGCCTTTTCTGCATATCTTTTAGCTGCACTTTTGTACGACACAGCTGTGGGCTGAACTGGTTTCTTTCCTCTAAATATGGTCAGAAACAACAAATTTGGCTTTGAATCTCAACCTTTAATATTCTTGCACTGAAGCCATGTAACAGTTAAAGTTAATCTTTAAATTCTTAGCAGTGTGTTGAAGACCTACTTGTACCTTAGCTACCTTTGGTCTTTGACCAAGTTTTGTAAATCCCTTCCCATTTGAGCAGCTAAAAACAGAGCCCTTAGTTAGTGGGCACAGCTATGGAATGGAGATGCATGTTTAACCACCTGCAAATAGGAGTCACCTTTTCTTTCCCCAGAGGCACTATAAATCTACTCATCCTGTGTGATTGCTTCTATGACACGCCACATGATGGACTGCTCTAGTCTGATCAAGCTTTCTTTTGCAGTCAGTAGGTTCTCATCTATCTGCTACCACCCCTTTACTACTGCAAAGCTCTTCTAGACCTCTGCTCACCTGCTTCTTCCAAGGCATTGTCTAGGTTCCCATATGTGCTGTTTACCCAAGTTGTCCTTTACCTAGTTCCCCCCCACCCACAGACATTCACCCTGAAGGATTTGTAAGGTTACTTCCCAGCTATTCTTTTACCGACTCAGCAGGGCAGGGTCTTTGACACAGCTATGGGAAGGTCTAAAAGGAATAGGATGTCAATAAGTGCACCCAGAGGTGTTAGATGCTTTGTTGGTGTTTTCAGCCATGCAAATGTGTTGATGCCTGTAATCACTCCTGGGCTTTATGCTAAAAACCTGTTACTTACTAATAAAGTAAAGGTAGACAATTCATCTCTAGGATAAAAACACCACCATAGCCTTATTTTTACATAGCTGAGATGAATCTCTATGCATTTTTAATAAATGCAGGCAAAGTCTACCCCTGTAGTTTTAGTGCTGCTGATGGAACTGATTTTTGCAGATTATGGACAAGGAATCAATTTTTTTTACCAGCTAATGAAAGAAATTGAACTAAACTTGCCAGCAGATGTCTAGGGAAGGCGATGGAAGCAAACTGTGTGCACATGCAGCACCTGCCATTGAGGGCTGTGTGCCTGTTGACCCCAAGGAAGACTGAATGTCCTGTGGCCTTGCCAAAGGAAAGCCACACGTGCCACACCTTGGCAGTGGGTGGCTGTGGATGCTGGAAAAGGTGGGTGATCCTCCAGCCTGGGGGTGCAGCTGGCACCACCTGAAGCTCTGCATTACTGGTGGCGCCTGGTACAGTTTCTGTCTGTATCCCTTAGGTATTTACAAGGCATCTCTCACCTTGGTACCTAAGCACTTTGAAAAATGCACCCACCCCAGGAGGCATGATGCAGATACAGGCAGAGGCCCAAGTCCAGAGCAGCAGAGGCAGGTCCCAGGAAGCTCCCCTACCGCTGTTGTTGAGCTCCTGGCCCACTTGATGTGGCCAAGGAACGTCTCCACCTACCTGTCAGCAGGAAGACGGTGCCCAGCCCTCACGTCCAGCTCCACTGGTGGGCAGGCTGAGAAGGAAAGATAATGGAAAAGGCAACGATCCAGTAGCAGAGGTGAAACAGAAATGGTGGGATGTCAAAAGGAGGGCTCCTTAAAGAGCAGCACCTCAGGGGAGGGACCAACTGCCAGTCCGAGTGGCAGGTAAGGCACAACACAGGCGTAAAAATCTCAAACGTTCCTCAGGGAACAAAAGTTACAGAAATACCTCTGATGTCTCTAAAGTTTGTCTGTGCCCCAAGCCCTGCTCTGTGCTTGGCCTCTATCCCTACAGCTGAATCAACTGTTCAGTGCTCCATGTATCTCAACCCAGTAAGTGCTGCAATCCTAAACGTGTCTGATAAGGAACTTAAAGGACTCTCTCTGGGATAAGGAATGTGCTGCAAAGAGACTGCATGGTATGGCAGTGCTCCAACATGATGAACATACTGATGAACCTAAAGGCTGGAATCATCCTGGCTTCTAATCACCATGTTCAAAACAGGATCAGGCAAGCCACAGTTCACCCCTGCAGGCACAAAAGATGGAGCAGTTCTGCTGTGGTCACCAGGAGCCATTGCTGATCCACCACCACATCAGACCAAGCTCTCTATCAGCCCAGTGCAAACACTAGTCCAGGCAGCCAGCCACAGGCTTCACTGCAGAGACAGAGGATGTGTCTGGCAGGAAAGCAAGGAAGAGAGCCAGGAGTTTGGTGAAGGTTCACTAGTTACTCTTACATGGACCACTTGAATGACAGAGCTCATTTTGTCTCAAAACACAGCAAGGCAAAACAAAAATCAGTCTCCAGAAACCTGTGAGTCCCAGGTGGCTTTGGGAGATAGCTGCAGAGCACTCAGAGGCATCAAAAACTGAAGTTAAAGTGCAGTGGGTCGCTGACTTCCAGCTGCTTCTCAGTCCTTTAGCCCAACATTTCTGATCCCTTTACTTGGTGATTTAAGGATCAAAATGGGAGCCTTGCCCTGTGAGAGCAAGGGACATGAGGTTAGGAACACAAAGTAAGTCACAACTTTGGAGACTGCCAGTTTGTTGGCTGATTTCACTGGGTATAAATATAAAGATACCTATAAAAAGACTTCAGTGACCTATTTTGCCTGTAAGCCATATCTGTCACTGCAAGTGAAACTGCTGAATGTGGGGATGGTGAAAATGGTAAAAAGATCAGAGAGTCTGACCTCTTCCCACTGCTTCCCACCTAAGGAAGCTAGCTGTGCTTCTTTGTACCCACTGGATTTAAAGCTGGGATTTAAAAGAGAGCTTTTTAGAGCAAGTTAACAGCTGAGCAAGATCAGCCATGTTGGTTCATAGTTTGGTGTGTGGCCAGTTCTGACTCGACAATTGGTGTCCCCTCTCTTTTTAGGTCACCCCTTTGACAGGGGAATGAGATGAAGGCAGTTAGTTGAGGTGACTAATTTCAGCCAGCTTCAATCCTGCTGTCAGCAGCTGTAGAAAGCAGTCAGTCTCCTCTGGCTGACAAGGACAGTTGTGGCCAGGGCAGGTTTTCCAGTTCCCTGTCTGTAACTGGCACACCTTTTCCACAGCACCAGCCTAGCCACCGGTGCAATCATCTACCAAGATCCGGTCTGAACTCAGGGAGACCTTTGGTCATCAAGGAATGGATTTCCTGGGCAGAGACTGACCCATTCAGCCAGGTGGTGTCAGCCATTGACCTTCAGGCAGCTTTTCCCATCATTGCTCTGTAGTGAAGGAGAGCTCACGTCAGGCCGTGCCTGTAGCACACCCTCTGCTTCCCCGCAGCCCTCATCAATGCCTCACAAGGCTTCCAGGACCCGGAGTGCCAAGGCTTGTTGAACACCTTGTAATGAATCACAGCAGCAGCTGTGAATATTGCTCCTCTTGATTGCTAGTCAAGTTAACAAACCTCTCCTAGAACCTGTTGAAAATGTATTCATTATTCAGAAGTATTCGCCAGCAGGCTCCACAAGTAACGTTCTGCCCAGGGGTTTTCACAGGCTGCTTGCTTGTGCCCTTTGTCATTTGTGGTATTGGTCACCTCTGCCAGATGCTGGTCTCCTCTCAGCTCTGCAAGGCTGAAAGTACTGATGATGAGGACTGCAAGTGAGAGATTTTCATGGAGAATTAGGGACTTGGCAAAATCTGACAGTGCTTTTTCAGAGAAACTTCTCTTTGGAAGCCTCTGGCGAGCGTGTCAAGATGCACAAATAACAAAGGTGGTGTGGTCCCCCTGAACCCAAATCCAGTGATGCTATGGACAGAAATATTCACGAACTGATGTGGGGGTGGGAGGGGTTTTTCATTTTGTTTTGCTTCAGTTTTTGACTTTTAACTTGGTTTGGTTCTGTTACTTAAGCAATTGCTAGGTGGGCTCTGTTCAGAACACTTGCCAGGAAAATGGAGTTTTCAGAGGCAGGGCATTTTCTGCTAGCTAAGACTTTCTTGTATGACCAGATTGAATGTATTTGATCCCATCTCCTTCTCTGATTCCATAGATTTTAACTGAAATGTGTGTTTGCTATATGTGGTAAAAATTAGGTCCCCTGGTTTTTTTTCTTTATTTTCTTTCTTTCTTTTTTTTTTTTTCTCTCCTCATGTGTACTCAAATAGAAAAATGCTGAGAAATGATTTTGTGGTCCTACACTGGAGTTGTTTAGAGAGATCTGTTAAGGAAGGATTGCAGCTATGGCTGTATTAGGCAGAGGGGGAGAAGAATTGAAAAGAAAGAAGCAGTGCTGAGGGGCAGGTTGCTAGACAGTCCCTTTCAAGTCTCCATGGAGTGGGAGAGGCAGTGATTGCATGACCAGTTTGTCCCTAAAATCCATTTCCATAAGGAGCTCATGCCTTCTTACAAATACAATCTCATCCTCACTTTCCATGAAACATGCAACTGGACAGTCCAGCCAGACACGGAGGGAATGTGAATACTTTGAATGTGAATACTTGAAGCAGTGAACATGCTAAATGCACAAATAAGAGACACTGGTTTAAAATCAGCTTTCTATTAAAGCACACAGAAGCCCTTTTAGAGCAGTATAACACTGGAGGCACTTGGGTGTAGAAATGATGAGTGCCACAGCAGGGTAGACAGGGACTGATCTAGAGGAAGAGGGATCCATGGGTCTGTCGGAAGGAGCTTCCATTTAAAACGAGAAAAAATACCCAAAGAAAAATTAAGGAAAGCCCCAAAACCCTTGATTCACGGAGTGTCATTTAACAGGAGCTCAGCAGCACCTGCCAGATGTAAGCTTGCAGCTTCAAGCTGAGGTCTGAAGAGCAGCATGCAGATTATTTCCAAGAGCAGAAATTAATCCTGCAAGAATAACATTTTTCAGGACTGGGATGCCAGAGAGCAGACTTGGCACTGACTTGGCCTTCCAACCAGCACAGCCAGCAGCAGGCAGCCACTGGTGCCCAGGTCCCAGTCTTACCCACACCAGCGCTTCCCTCACGTGTCCCTTGCCTGAGTGTGAGGGGTGCAGGCTCTTTGGGCTGCCAGACTACACCATTTTAGCCAGACCGCCCCAGACTGATTTCTGATGACCAAATTGTCCCCTCAAAAAAAAACCCCAAAACCAAACCAAACCAAAAAAAAAAACACAAAAAAAAACCAAAACAACAACAAAGTGGACTCTTTGTTCTTTTTTAATCTGAAGCATGGAAAGGGTGAGAGTTACGGCCACCGACTCTTGTAGTCAAGAATGGTGCTGGGCAGATTGGTGCTCTGCTGCGAGCCAGTGATGGCTGTGGGTGCAAGAAGCTGTTTCTAGCCTTTGGGAGTGCATTTTCTGTAGGGGAGGATTTAGAGTAAGCACATCTGCAGTGTCCTCCTCCTTCACCTCCGCTGTGGTGCCCCCTTGCACGCTGAGCTGCCACAGGGAAGCACTCGCACCCAGATTTCCACCACGTGCCCTCAGGCAAGGGAAGAGGTAGCCGGGGGAGGGCAAAACTGAGTCGATTTTCAGAAGCTGATGAGATCCTGGCGAGCAATGCCCTCAGACAGCATCACCTGCCCTTTGGAGAAGACAGCAAGGGCAGCCTGGCAGGCGCTGGGGAGGGCATTGCTGGCGGGATCAGGGCTGTGGACGGCCACGTCGAGCTGCAGCAGTGGTTTGGGAGAGAGCTCCCTGGGGGTGGGAGTGACGTGAGACGTCGGACAAAAGCGAAGATAGCCAGCAGTGCTTCAGAGCAACAAAGGGCTGCCCTCAGCCAGTGTGGAGCACATCTGGCACACCCAGGAAGCTCAATTGGACACTTGGCCCTGAGCTCGTCCCGGGGATTTCTGCCTGACACCACTGCAGTGCATAGGTGAGCTTCTCGCTAGGTTCACTGACATTCCTGTCGCAGTCACGATGAGGTGAAGGGGCAGCCCCTGCCCTGGGGGGCAGCAGGGCTGTGTGTGCTCTGGGTACAGGACAGCGTGCACTCGTGGTTAACCACCTCAGCTGCCACGTGCCCAACGCAGCCGCTAAGCCTTAGCCCACCCTTCCGTTTGCCCAAACACATACACTGGCTTCCCAGCTGGCTTCTTTCTATGTGTTGTCCAATGCATGTAGATACCTCCATCTGCCTGGCCTCAGATACAGTGGTTGTTGCTCCTCTATTTGATTGCCAGATGTCACTGGGGAGCAAGATGGGGAGGTTCCTGGATCCTCGGGGCAAGCCGGCCGCCACCCAGGGAGCTCGCCGTCCACGCCGGCCGAAGAACAGGAATCCTCGGTGCCTGCCTCTGATGAAGACTCCCCGGCCAGGACCACGGAGAGCTGGCAGTGGCCGCTGTCCTCGTCCGAAACGCACAGCAACGTTGGGGAGGATTTTGAGGGATTTCAAACGCCGGCGCGGACCCCGGAGTGCACCATGGACATACAGTCTCCTGGGGATCAGTCGCTCAGTAGGACTCCTCAGTTTGAAAGTGACTCTCCTGAGGAGGAGGGAAACGATGCATTGAATGAAGAGCGCTGCGGTGTTGAGCCTGTCCCTAGGGATCGGGGTTGGAGAGGGCAGCCCCAGCTAACAGAGGGAGAGAAGCTGTTGATGGAAACCAACAGCAGGATTGTGCAGCTGCTGGAAAATATCAAGAGGGAGCATGCACAGTCCATGGGCCTCATGTCGCAGTCCATGGGCCGCATGGAGCTGCAGCTGGGCATTGTGGCTACCTCCACAAGAGCCATCCATAACTACCTGTCAGAGATTTTAGCTTTCCTCAAGCAGCCACGGACACAGGTCCTTGAAACACGCATCTCCCAAAGAGCCACCCCCCACGTCGAGTTGACTTGTGCCTCGACGTGGACTGGTGAGGACGCAGTGGCATCCTCCACTGTGTGCTTACCAGGGGCCGAAGGGACGAGCGACTCTCGAGAACCACCACAGGCCACCCTGCCATGTCGCAGTGGCCGGCTGCAGAGAGCCATAACCGAGAGGGCCTCGTTGCCCATGCCTCCACGCCAGGCAAAAGGGGGAGGGAAGAAAAAATAACCACACCATAGGGTTTTTAGGGTTTTTTTTAATGTGCCTGTCCTTTTAATTCTTAGCCATAATGGCCATCAGTGGCAGCAATCAACCATTTCCTACATTGGCTAGCGTTGTGTTCTGGCTGACTAGGGTTAGTCTGACATTTTGTAGTCCATATTTGCACTGTTAACGATGTGTGCTGCTGGTATTTGAAGAGCATTTGCCTCTGTTCTTTCACTTTAACTTCATAAGAGCATTTTTTTACTCTGTGCCAGGCATTCATTGCTTTTCTTACAAATACAAGTCATTTCTTGAGGCAGCTGTTCTTTGAGTTTTCTTTCTCTATTACCCCATCCCCTCTGAGCAAGCGTTCTGGACTGGGTGGTAAGTATACAGGTCTTGGCCATACTCGCCTCCGAAACTGTGTTCGATCAGTCTTTGCCTGGTGTTTCTGGCATGCCAGCCTGAGGTGTTGGGGTTAGCCTGTACCGGATCATGACCATCCTTATCCTCTGTGGGTCTGACAAGCTCTCTTTCTAAGACCCTCGGTGGAGCAACTCCACGTGTCTTGGCTATGTCGTACAATAAGTAATGTTGCCAGGATCATACCTCATATTTCTCTTTGGGGGCCTGTGTAGTGATGTGCCACCAGATCTATCTAGGCACCTGACTCTCTTTTTTTTTTTTTTCTTTTTTCTTCATCCAAGTTCCTTTTACGATGGATCTGGTGGTTTGATGGGCAGCATTATAATTTTTCCTCTGAGAGAGTCTGGGGATTTGAAACAGGAGTCACTAAGCTATGTGTGCTATGGGGATAAAAGCCATCTCCTGCAACCAAACCATTAGGAGGAGACTGTCCCCTGTAATTATCACAGATATTAATTGTTTAAGAGAAAAAACAACCAAACAAAAAAAAAAAAACAAACAAAAAAGCAGCTTGCCTAGCAGACCTCTTGAGAATGTAAAAGTCTTGACGTGCTGTTGGGTACTGTGCTACTCTGTCTGTGATTAAGAGCTTTTCATCAGAGATGCTGACAAAATGCAACTCCTTTCTGTGCCTTTAGGCCATCTAATTTCCTGAGGGCTGGCACCCTGAGCTGAACATGGGTGCCATTGCTAACCCCAGGGCAGATGGAGACACACTTGGCAATAAATTGTTTTATATCTGTTGGTGCTGCCTCTCTCGGGGGAATTTACTATAGTGGCACTCAAATTGCTCTATGCATGCAGAGGCATCAGACTGGCTTATCCATGTGGTACCCCTGACAGTCCTCAACAGGATGCTGTTGCCAGGAGCCCCTTTGAGCGGTGGTAACTAACTCTCACAGGTGTAGCATGGCTCCTGTGCTTGACTCTCAATGTGCCGGTGTAGCTTCTTGTGAAGGTTCAGAAGAGTTGATATGGCAAAGCAGGGATGAGTTCCTCCTCTGGCAAATACTAGAGAAGAAGTGTAGGCTTCAAAAATCCTCTTCTGGGATAAGAGCCAAGCTGTGTTCTCTGTCCCCCGAGCCAAGGACTCTCCATCTCTCTCTTTCTGCGCGGCTGAAGGTGTTCAGAACAAAGCAGATGATGTTGGGCTACTCTACCAGTTCAGAAAAAGCAGATGATACTGGGCTGCTCTACCAGCTCAGAACAAAGCAGATGATGTTGGGTTACTCTACCAGTTCAGAACAAAGCAGGTGACACTGGGCTGCTCTACCAGCCAGCCAGAGATTGCTCCTGTGTCTGTGTGCGTGTGTGCGTGCTCCTGGCTGGCTGTCCTGAAGGTTGAACAGTGAGATGCAGCTGGTGTGGCCAAGCTCCAATTTCCACCATAGAATATTTCCTCCCTTCCACCTACATCCAGCTGCATTCCTTCCAAGAGTACCACTGGAGGTGAGCCTCTTTGGCCACACACCTCATGCTGGGTGCAAAGTTTTGCACCCATTCAGTGGCTTTTTTTTTTTTTTTTTAATAGCTCTTTTGGTCAAACTGTTTGTAGAGGCATCCTCAGAGAACTCCCAGCACAAGCTGGTGAGGGTCCCTCTCAGTGGTAGGAGGAATGCTGTGCTGCAGAGGATTGGAGGTCACAGGGAGGCTGGGAGAGAAGTCTGTCAGGAAGCCTGGTAAACTATTCCAGTAGGTGTGGCCTTTGGAACTGGTGTTCCTGGTGCTTAGCTGGTTTGCACACTGGTGCTGTGGCTGTTAGCAGCCGAGATACAGGCAAAGGCAGGTGGAAGTTTGCCCCAGCGTGCTTACATCTGATTTCTTTGGGATGAGTTTGAATGCAGCTAAATACAATTCAGCCAGTTAATTTTCTTGGCCTGATTAGCACATTGGACAAACCACAATCAGGATGTTTTGGTCTTGCATAGTGCTTGCACTTCACAAATGGGGTGCAGTTGTGGCCAGATGTGAAGCTTTTGACGTAACTCTGCAGGACCCGCCTGGTAGCTGCTGCCATTCAGAACAATCCTTGCTCCACACACTGGCTGCTTCTGTAGCTTCAGATTTATTTTTTTTGTTGTTGTTGTAGTTTTTAAATGACAACCTCCACTCTACCTTTGCTTTCTGATCAAAGGCAGCAGAGCAAAAGAAGAAGCTGCACAGATGTGGCAGTGCTGCCGTTGGAAATACGACACCAGGAACTCCTAAAGGGTTCCTTGCAAAGCAACTTAAGCTTCCACCTTCTCTCCTCTCTCATTTCCAAGTGCTTTAACTAGACTTGGCAAGGTACAAAGCACCACTTGAGTGGGGGCAGCTATACAGGGTGAGAAGGGTTGAGAACCTATCTACAGATGAGAAATCTGCAATAAACCTACACGAAACAAAGGATTTGTTTTGTTTTGTTTTTTCATCTGGAAATAGTAGATGGTATTAAGAATTGGTACCAACTGATATTTTGGTCAGATCCAAAAGGAGGATCTGGCTTTGAGTATTGTCTAGCAAAATCAGGGCAGTTGGAGGGTTTGTATGTTTCATCCCCAAACAAATACCTTCATGCTTTCCAAGTGTCTGTCATAGCCTCATCACTCTTTGCCTGTAGCTTTTTTTGTTGTCTGAATGGGTATATGGTTACATGTGTCTGTTGAAAATAAAGGGGATCAGTTCTTACATGGTATAGTGATAGTCCTTATTTACAGAGTTTTAGTACCTAGTGCTTCACTTTTCCAAAACTTTCTTCTTCCTGTATCCCAAAGACCAGTCATTTGGCTTCTGGGATGATAAGAAGGGTGGGAGAGACTTAACAGGAAATCTCTGCCCCGTTGAAGCTCTTGGTGACAGATCCCCTGAGGACAGTTCTCTAGTCTAGCCATATTTTTGCTGTATAGATTCATGGTTACACCATTGTTTTCTGATGCCTTTTGCTAAGCAGAAGTGCAGATATTTTTTCTTTCAGAAGGTTACTGTTTGTATTACAAAGTCTTATGAAATGTGACTTGAAGTTTGTTTTATTTTTTAACATGTGTGATGCTTTTCAGATTTTTTTTCTCCTTTTCTCCTTCCACTGGATGATTTCAAACCCACCAAAAAAAAAAAAAAAAAAAAGCAGGCCAATGAAAAGAGTTGAATGCTAATTTCAATTGGAAAGAAACACCAACACAACTCTTGTGAGACAGTTTTCACCAGTGTTCAGCTTGCTGGTTCTGCTCAACCTTTGCTTTCCTGCCTGCTCCCTGACCCTCTGTGATGCTGAAATATCCACTTCTAGGGCAACCTTCTTCCTAACCAGAAGGCTAAAAGTTCTTCCCTCTTTTCTTCTCCCATTTAAAATACTATCCTTGCATCAGCCGAATCTACTGTTTAGAAGGATCAAAAAGCTCTTTTTCTCCTGCCTTATTCCCATCCATATCCATATCCAGGGCCCCAAGTGCACTGCTCTCCAGTGAGAAGAGTCCCTAAATCTGATACTTGGCATAGCAACACCATCTCCAGACCACCACAGACTGGGGGGCTAAAGGGATTTTAAAGTCTGTAGTATCCTGCTGAATTAGCTATCCTTGTTGGCTGAAGCAAGTAATCAGTTGTTTGGGAAACTGATCTAATTGCTGGGAAGTCCCATGGCTCTGGCTCACATTGTGCAAGCCTAGGAGCCAGGTGAAGGGATTTCACTCACACCAAGTCTGCAGGCTGTGTAACTAATCCTTGGTGAAGACACTAAATTAAGATGATAGAGGACAGCAAATGCAATGGAAGGCAAAGGGAGGAAGCCTGCTGCTGTGATTCAGGTCTGGATTCTAGTACAGATTCAAACCCCAAACAATTCTGCTTAGGCTTGTCATTTAATTTCTCCATGCCTTAGCTTTCTAGCAGTAGAATTAGCAAGGAGGTTGCTGCCAGACTCTGACTGGATGGCTGTGTGGCACTTTGAGGTCTTCAGTCTGAGGGACTAACAATACCTATTAAATGCTGATGACCTTTGATCGTGACCAAAGTCGGAGATGGGGCTAAAGCTAAGCTTTAAGCTTCAGAACATCTTGATGAAAGCTTTCCCTATGTTTTTACCATGGCATGTGGTAGGTGAGGGCCCCTCATCCCAAATGCTGACGTTCCTCCTCAGGTTTGGACTCAGACTATTTGGTCTGACCAAACGGACTGACCACAACTCAATACATTCTCAGACTGTCCAGTTATGAAAGTATCAAACACACATAAAAGTTTTATTTAAGCCAATGCTGCAGTTACTGATGCTAACCTAATGATCCAGGAGCATGAAAGAATTAGGATGTGCTTACATAAGGAGAAGAGCCATGAAAGAGCACTTGTGGAGTACTTGTTATTGTCCAAGCTATCACTGGAATTCTGATGACTTAAGTACAGTCTGCTTATCTCTATTTGAAAACAGTGCTGTACAGATTCCTTCTTTCTAAAGGTCTTCTCTCCATTTCTATGTAGATATTCTCCCTTCACATTTTGAAGGTTTGAAGAAGAGGATTGTTTTTCGAGTCACACTAAGTAAACATTGAATGCATGCAGGCTTAAAACTAAAGCATGCATGTTCTGTAGCAGCAAGAAAAGTGCTCGGCTTGCACGGTTTATGATGCTCAAGCATTGCCTTGTTAAAATGCCAAAAAAAAAAAAAAAACACCCAAAAAAAAAAAAACTTTTTCTTTGCAATTTTTTTTTTTTTGAGAAGTAAATCTCTTCCTTTGACCTTGCACTACTTGCAGTTTCAGTCCTTGGACAAACGGTATTTATTTTACTGAATGCTTTTTATATTACAGATAAGGTGGATGAAATAGTTCCAGTTTCCAAGCCATCAAGAATTGCAGACAATGCAACTGTGGACTCCAGAGTGGCAACTATTAAACAGCGGCCTTCTAGTAGATGTTTCCCCTCAGCTACAGATATGAATGTGAGTGGGAGCCATGAAGTTTGCTTGTGCTTCTGGAACTGGTTGGAGGGTGCAGGGCATGCAACAGAAAAGAATTTACAAGTGTGACTTCATGTACTCATTTTACTACCTTGTAACTTTAAGGTATGGTCTACTCCTTGTTTCTCATAGGAGGTTTTAGCAGCAGAGGCTACAGACCCCTGTAAAATTTTTCTCATTATATCCTTATGTTTATTCTGAGACCTTCCCATGAACAGCAATGCTGCATCAGTGTTCAATAGATATGCTTGCTCTGCCTGTAATCTGAGCAGTCCAGACACCACTAAATTCTGAACTTGGAGGTGCCACTGTTCCACTGAGCCCAACCTGAAAAAAAACTTTGCAAAGAGTCAGGGTTATGCTATTGGAGTTTCAGCACCAGAACATTTACCCTAAAGTGGAGGTTTCTCCTACTGCAGGGTTCTGTTAATCCTAATGGCCTGTGTAATATCTTGGTTAAATAATGCATGCTGATTTGTAGGAGAAGAATTGACATTAATACTATAGCAGGTATTAAAATTTTAAACTCCAGAGCTCTGAAATTGGATTACTCAAGCTACAGAATTTGCTCTTTCACAGCTTAGTATGTGAACAATAATTGAGGTTTTTGCATTTCAGATATATTTTTTTCCATTACTCATCCCTCCCAAACAGCATCAATCCTGACACAACAAGAACCTTGCTGTTCTCAGCATCTTGGGATGGAAGGAAATGGGCTTGGTGATCTTAAAGGCCTTTCCCAATCTAGGCAATTCAGTGGTTCTGTGGAATTAAGGCCACTCTAGGAGGCAGAAAAATTTTGTGATGACCTATGAGGAAGGCCACTTGGGTGCTTTGGGATTCAGGTGGTGTTCCTCAGCTCCTAGCTGAGATGCTGACTGCCAGTGACACCATGCAGTCTGTGCAGAGCTCCAGGAACAGATCTCCTTCCAAGAAGAGGAGAGGGCAGGCAGCTAGGTGCAGATCGAACGCTGACACCTGCTCAGTGTGTGGCTGGGTGTTTGGAAGTGACTAAAACAAAGTCCAGTTTCTCCTCCTTCATTTTTCTTTACAGCACACAAAACATGCTGGAAATTTAACATACTGCCTTGTAAATAATGCCAACTAACTGCCCTTAGAGCAGCTGTACGTTCTGTGAGCATGCAGATGAAGCCCAGCCTTCCCTTTTTCCTTCCCTTCTCCCCAGAACCATGCCAAATGTGTTAGGATTTCCATCAGGATACTAAGTGACAGGGGGAGTGGCTTCAGAGACGTGACAGAAGAGTTGTGTACATGTGAGAGAAAGCCTTGCATGCTTTAATACTTGTGGGGTTCTTTGTTTGCTTTTTTGTAGTCCATGTATGAGAGACAGGGTATTGCTGTGATGACGCCCACTGTACCAGGGAGTCCTCAAGGTCCTTTTCTGGGTATACCTCGGGGTACAATGAGAAGACAAAAATCTATAGGTAAAATGCTTCTCATGTATAGTTTGCTTGTGCATTAATCACATGCTTCTAGTAGCTTTGCTTCTTTCTTAGAGCCTCTTTCTCCAGCGTCTTTGCTTCAGCAAATGACCCTTTAATTTTTATACCAACCTCATGAGAAAAGAAGTTTGTTCCTAAGATGAGATCATGGCCATATTCTGCTTTGATGGCAGTACATAAATATTATGGAATTCTAATTGAATTCCTCTCTTTACAATGCTTATTCTGACAGGGAGAAGCAGTGAGAAGGAGAAACAAAAAGCTTAATACAAGCCTTTTGCAGTGCATTATCTGGGGCAAAATGTTACTCCTTTTTTTCTCTGTTATTGAGGCAAAAGCTGTGTAGTTTGCAAAGGAATCCCCATTGATTAAACAGACCAAAAACATTACCTCTTTTTCATTCGAAATGATGGCAGTAAATGGTTTTACAAAAAAAAAAAAAAAAGAAAAAAGAAAAGGCAATATGCTGATGTAAAATTAGCATGTAAATTAGCCCCATGTTATTCACCTTATTTATGGTAAAAGCCTTATTTGTAACAGTAGAATGTCATCTTTTGAAATGAGCCATTAGGAGGGCTTTTTTTCCACCCATGGAATCTTCACAGTCCCTCTGCTGAGTTTCAAATGCATCTTAAAGATCCCTTGGCTTTCTAAGGTGCATTGTGATGTGCTTGAGCAAGGCACAAGCCACTCTTCCGCACGGAATGGCTTCCCTGTTCCACAGTTGTAGAAGGAAATGTGGTTTTCTACAGCTGCCTTGGTGTGGTCCATAAGCCCCAGCCTCAGCCTGCACACCAGTCAGCAGCTTCACTGCAATTCTCTGGCAGCCTTTTTTAATTCTGGCATGTGGGTCTCTCTGGAAGTTCAGCAGGAAAGAATGCTTGTGGTAGGAGTCAGTCCAAAGACAGCTTCCATGATTTCCCATCTGCCTCATGCCATGTGAAGTGCACCCTGGCATTTTAGGTTGGATAGAAAAATGATGCAGCATGTGAGGGGTCCCGGCGGGAGACGGAGTTTTCACTTTGCTTTCTGATTTTCAGGAATAACAGAGGAAGAACGACAGTTCTTGGCTCCTCCTATGCTGAAGTTTACCAGAAGTCTCTCGATGCCTGACACCTCTGAAGATATCCCACCACCACCGCAGTCCTTACCTCCTTCACCACCGCCACCTTCTCCCTCTCTCTACAACTCTCCCAAATCCCCGACGTCAAGGAGCTATGGAACTATCAAACCTCCCTTTAATCAGAATTCAGGTTCAAAACTTGCTTTGGTCAGGCCCGAGAACATAGGGACAATGATTAGGGACAAAGGGATCTACTTCAGACGAGAGCTGGACCGGTACTCCCTGGACTCTGAGGACCTGTACAGCCGGAGCGCCGCGGCTCAGGCCAACTTCAGGAAGAGAGGCCAGATGCCAGAGAACCCCTACTCCGAGGTGGGGAAGATCGCCAGCAAGGCTGTGTATGTGCCAGCCAAGCCGGCGAGGCGGAAGGGGATGCTGGTGAAGCAATCCAACGTGGAAGACAGTCCAGAAAAGACCTGCTCCATTCCCATCCCAACCATTATCGTGAAAGAGCCATCCACCAGCAGCAGCGGGAAAAGTAGCCAAGGCAGCAGCATGGAAATCGACCCTCAGTCTTCAGAGCAACCCGGGCAACTCCGACCGGACGACAGCTTGGGCGTCAGCAGCCCGTTTGCAGCAGCCATTGCTGGAGCTGTGAGGGACAGGGAAAAGAGGCTGGAAGCAAGGCGTAATTCTCCGGCTTTCCTTTCCACTGACCTGGGAGATGAGGATGTTGGACTGACGCCGCCGACGCCGCGGATGAGGCAATCGAAATTCACCGATGAAGCAATGTTTAGCAGCGAAGATGGTTTCAGACAGCTGATGTCACCATCTCCAATTCCTGCCCCTAGGGAGCCTGAAAATCTTTTTAATAGCAGTGAGCCCAGCAGTCAAAGTGATCCAAGGACATTGAACGCTTCGTCCAAAACGAAAGGTACTGAGAACAGCACAGTGGCAGCTCAGCCCAGCAACGCGCCCAGCCCAGAGAGCTACGTACACCCGGTCACGGGGAAGCTGCTAGATCCAAACTCCCCGCTAGCCCTCGCTCTCTCTGCCAGGGACAGAGCCATGAAAGAACAAACGCAGCAGATTCCAGGCAAAGGGGACACTGTTAAAGCTGACCTTAACAAACCACTTTACATCGATACGAAGCTGAGACCCAACATTGAGACGAATTTTCCCATCACTGCAACTGTCAGCAGGCAGAACACTCGCGGCCCGTTGAGAAGGCAGGAGACTGAGAACAAGTACGAGGCGGATGTGGGGAAGGAGAAGAAAGCAGAGGAGAAGAAGAACATGTTGATAAACATTGTGGATACCTCGCAGCAGAAGTCTGCTGGCTTGTTAATGGTTCACACTGTAGACACGGCCAAGTCAGATGATTCGCCTGAAGATGAAGAGGAGAAGACAGCCGAGATGGAGCCGAACCCCGAAGACTCCCCAGCAGAGAGGCCGGAGGGCAGCGAGGAAGCGGAGGGCGAGCTGAACGTGCCTGCCATGCCTGAGCCCCCGGCATCTCCCTGCAAAACCATGGTGGCGGCTAGCTCCATCGACGACCCTGTCATCCTGCCCTTCCGCATCCCCCCGCCGCCCTTGGCCTCGGTGGACATCGATGAGGAGTTCCTGTTCACCGAGCCGCTGCCACCCCCCTTAGAGTTCGCCAACAGCTTCGACATCCCCGACGACCGCGCGGCTCCCGGCGCAGCTCTGACGGACTTGATGAAGCAGCGGAAGAACGGCACGCCCGCCCCCGCGCCCTTTGCCCCCGGCCAGCCAGCAAACTCCTTGGACAGTAAAAAGCAAGTGGGTCTCTCAAACTGTTTGCCTGCCTCCTTCCTGCCGCCACCTGACAGCTTTGATAACGTCACTGACTCTGGCATCGAGGAGGTGGACAGTCGGAGTAGTAGTGACCATCACTTAGAGACAACCAGCACTATCTCAACGGTGTCCAGCATCTCCACCTTGTCCTCGGAGGGGGGTGAGAACGTGGATACTTGTACAGTCTATGCAGATGGGCAAACATTTCTGGTGGACAAGCCCCCAGTACCTCCTAAGCCAAAAATGAAGCCCATAATCAACAAAAGCAATGCACTTTACAAGGACGCGCTGATCGAGGAGACCGTGGACAGCTTCGTGATCCCTCCTCCCGCGCCGCCCCCGCCCCCGGTCAGCACGCAGCCCAACGCCCCCAAGGCTGCTCCCCAAAGGACATCTAAGCTGTGGGGCGACGTGCCGGAGGTGAAAAGCCCAATCCTCTCAGGCCCCAAGGCTAACGTTATTAGCGAGTTGAACTCAATACTGCAGCAGATGAACAGAGAGAAGTCCTCAAAGCCAGGGGAAGGACTGGAGTCGCCGACGGGAACCAAAACTGCCAGTCTCAGTACAAGGTAAAGGTGCTTGCCCAGGACAGCCTCCACGGTTAACCAGGACAGGCTCCCCATCCATGGTTAACCAGGACAGGCTCCCCATCCATGGTTAACCAGGACAGGCTCCCCATCCGTGGTTAACCAGGTCAGGCTCCCCATCCGTGGTTAACCAGGTCAGGTTCCCCATCCATGGTTAACCAGGACTGGCTCCCCATCCATGGTTAACCAGGTCAGGCTCCCCATCCATGGTTAACCAGGTCAGGCTCCCCATCCATGGTTAACCAGGACAGGCTCCCCATCCATGGTTAACCAGGTCAAGCTCTCCATCCATGGTTAACCAGGTCAGGTTCCCCATCCATGGTTAACCAGGACAGGCTCCCCGTCCCCTATAATGGACATAGATCAAGGGAAGGCACTCCCAGGCGTGCAGGTTTGCATGAGGAGTGGTCCATGGCAAACAATTTTACAGGCTCAGGGGAGACCTCATTGCTACAGCTACCCAGAGGGAGGTTGCAGCCAGGTGGGGCTTGGTCTCTTCTCCCAGGCAGCCAGCACCAGAACAAAAGGACACAGTCTCAGGCTGTACAGGGGAAGTTTAGGCTTGATCCTAGAAAGAAGTTCTCCACAGACAGAGAGATTGCCTTTGGGATGGGCTGCCCAGGGAGGGGGTGGGGTCGATGTCCCTGGAGGTGTTTAAGAGACTGGATGAGGCACTCAGTGCCATGGTCTGGTTGATTAGATAGGGTTGGGTGATCTTGGAGGTCTCTTCCAACCTGGCTGATTCTGTGATTCTGCAGTTCTGTGGTACAGCAGGGAACACTGATCTCAGACTGTCAACATTTGTGGTCTACATCATAGGACAGGAGCTTTCTCAGGCTTCTCCAGCTTCAAAGAGAGTTCCCACAAGCCTCTCAGTTACTTTGATCTCTGTTACTTAGATTTATTTTTCAGTCCCATTTTTTTCCCTTGATTTTTTTTTCTTCTAAAACATAGTGATAATTTACTTTTTCTTCAGTCCCATAACTCATTTTGGCTTCAAAGAGGTGAAAAAAGAAATGTTTCATCTAAGGCTTATTTCACACTCCCTGTGTGATTTGATTCATGCTGATACCTCTCATGACCCACTTTTATCACACAGTATCAAGCTGGCCTAGGAAATCACTCCTTGAAGTCACTTTGCACTTATTGATGTTATTACTGAGAAGTTTATTTACCATCTCTGCCACTTAGTATTATGGGGTTTAAGTTCTTGCTTCCTTTTGCACACCTTGTTAGTGACTAGTGTGACATTCACAGGTGCAAGGAGTGGCTTATTTCTCCCACTGGCAGCATACCTGGAAGTGCAAAGCAAACCATTTGTACTTGAGTGGTCTCTGAAGGTAGCTGAGTGATAAATCATTCAGAGTAGTCAAACTTTGAGTAACCACACAAGGAATTGCATTGTCACAGTCCTGCGGGGTATGGATTGAATATCATGAAAGCCACAGCTATGAGAAAACCCCAAGGTAATGTTAGTTTCTGTTGGGAGCCTGAGGGATGTCTGTTTGTGGTGTAGAATGGTTTGGCCTCACTTAGAGCAGCTAAATGTTCCTTTTGCTGAAGTGTTGCAGGTAGAAGAGAAGGCTCCAGGGGGACCAGGGAGCTACATCTCAGTCTGAAGGGTCCTACAGGAAGGCTGGGAGGGGACTGTTCAGAGGGTCCTGTGGGGATAGGACGAGGGACAGTGGTTTGAAACGGGAGCAGGGTGGATTTAGGTTGGACATCAGGAGGGAATTCTGCATAATGAGAGTGGTGAGACACTGGAACAGGCTGCCCAGGGAGGTGGTTGAGGCTCCATCCCTGGAGACATTCAAGATCAGGTTTGATGTGGCCCTGGGCAGCCTGCTCTGGCTGGAGGTGTCTGTGCTGCCTGCAGGGGGGTTGGACAAGATGACCTTTAAACCTCCCTTCCAAGCCAAACCATTCTGTGATTGTATGATTGTGTGGATGAAGAAATCTGTCACTTGTGGGGTGATTCCCAGGCCCTGCTCTTTCTGCTGACTGCTGTCCCATGAGATGCATTTCACTGTGCTGATTGTTTGCAGCCCCTTCCACAGGACTGCTGGCTTTGTCAGTTCCACAGGACTGCTGGCTTTGTCAGTCATTTTGCAGCATTCCAGTCATTCCATTTTGTCATTTTTATTTGCTGTCTTGACTGCTGTTGCCAGAGGAGGGTCGTGCTGAAGTGCCATGAAGTAAGTGCCAACCATAAAGCCTGGAGTGCTCTGTCTTGTACCTGCTGCTCCTTTCTGATGCTCCCTCACTCTTACTGCCTTTGGATGGGTTTGGTGTTGGCTTTGGTGTTGGATTGGATCCTCCCAATCCAGCAGTGGTAGCCATTCTAAACCAGAAACAGGAGCTCATCTCAGGCTGCAGTGAAGCCCTTCTCATTGGAGAGGTGTCCAGCAAATGTTCTGACAACATGAGCATCTAAGACTACATTCCAGAACTTATGGCTGAGCACCTAAATAAGGGACATGATTTTTCCAATATGCCCAAATTCTGATGGATTTTTGGAGCTAGAGGGATGGGGAGGGATGGTTGAGCAGTGCAGGTTTAATGTGTGATATTCAGTGTAGAGACAAAAAGCTCTCAGAACAATCAGGATCTGCCACTGTTGAGTTTTGGAAGTCCTTGGACACTGGGGAATTTCCCCCTGTCTCCTTCCAGCTTCCCTTGACCTTTTTCCCTGCAGCTCTCCAAGGACAGAGGGCTGAGGCCATCTCCTGGTCCTCTGCCCCTCAGCTGCACTATTCCCTTAGTGCTGATTTCCAGACCTTTGTGCCAGTTGCATGAAAAATTCTGCCCTTGAGCAGACTCCCACAGCCCCTAAGGATTATTCTTTGCTCCAACTGAACAGTTACTTGCAGCAGTCACTAACCAATCCTCCATTCTTCTCTCTAAAAGAATACTGCTCTCAGAAGCTCTGTCTCCTGCCACTCAGCAGGTCAGCCCTCACTCTGACTCTTCCCCTAACCAGACAATTGTTGTCTTGCTTTCCCACCATACAATTTTTCTTTGATGAGCCAAAAACAAGGTAAAAATATTCTAGGAGATGATCCAAAAACAAGGTAAAAATATTCTAGGAGATGGAGGCAAAGTTTGAGCTTTGTGCCTCCCCAGAAATCTGTTCAGAGTTTGTTTCTTGCAGTGCTCCTTTCACTCCTTGCTTCTGTTGGTTGTCAATTTTTTTTCTCTGATAGGAAGGAAGAGCTTTGTCAGAAGTCTTTTGGCAAGAGAGCTTAGTGGTGTTTTGGTTTTCCCATGGGAGGCTCTGAGGAGCTGCGGCAGCATTCCTTCTTTTACTGGTTCACTTCCTATCTTTAAGTTGAGAGCAGATTTGAATCCTGCCAGACTAATTTAGTAAGTTCCAAAGAATTTCTTGCCCACAAGCTGTCTTGGGGACTTTTATTCTTGGGGGCTTCATCGTTGTGCCACTGGAGCTATCCATTGTGCTTTTAATAGGAGGCAACATCCTGGATGCTGCAATCCATGCAGGCCTTCTGCACCAAATGTTCCCAAATTCCTGCCATATGCTGATCCTAACAGAGCAAGTTTTGTTTAAAATCATTTGTCAGACTTTTTCACCTTCTTGAAATGAAATTTGGGGTTAGGCAGGTTTCATATGGATTGAATATGCTTAGGGTAGCAGATGATCAAACAAGCCATAAGAAATTGCTCTTATTAAAAATCTGGGAAAGCCACAACACAACAGATCCAGGCCTGCTCTCCAGCTGGAATGTGCTTCCTCCTTATTGACCAGGATACCAATCAGCCATCAAATGCAAGACAGCTGATGGCTTAAAGGCTGCATCTACAGCCCAGCTTGCATTGGAGATGTCATAAATGATAATTTAGGATGAAGAGGAGTTAAACAAACATACCTTTTTTCTTCCTTGGGTAACAATTACAGTGCAGCAGCATCTCCAGTGTGCTGGAGTGGGTACAGCAGGGGAGAGAAAAGAAAATAAAGGGGAAAAAATAATCTTAGAACGAAAGGATCTAAACTGAAAGCCTGGAAATGCAGCCCTGGCCTTCAGCATGAGCTCTGTGTGTGCCATGAAGGCTGTGGGGCTGAGAGCAGAGCTGGCTGAGCACAGCAACTGGGAACCAACCAGACAGTCAGCCTGGGATGATTTTGGAGGCAGCAGCCACCTCAAGGTGCTGTGGTTAAAACTCCTCCAGCAGAGGAGCAGTGGTGCAGACTGTCTGTGTGCCCAGGTGTGTAGCAGAGCTTAGAGCTTTCTTGAAGGAGGTGTGCTGGCTGTAGGGCTGAGTCTGTCAATGTCCACAGAGTGCTCTGAGCAACCTGATCAAAGGGTTGATGTCTAGGAGAGCCTCAGTGCTGACCTGGCTGTAAACTGAGCTGGTATTGAAACCTCCTTAGTCAGCAAAAATAAGATACTTTTCTTATCATCCTTCCAGAGGTGCATTTTAGGAGTCAGAATCCTGAAAACAAGCAAGGTGCCCACAGACCTTTTCATCCTGCTGATGCAGAGCCTTTGCTTTGGTTCAGGCTGACAGAGAGCAAAGTGCACCTGGGCTCTCCCCAGTCTTGCTGCTGGGGGTCTGAGGGGCTGGGGAGCACAGCCTGAGCAATACTTACCAGAAGAGCACACAGTTTGATCTGGGGGCTCTGTTTAATGGAAGGGTACCAAGGATTTCCTAGGGAGGGAGGCTGTGAGAGGAACAATACAGACAAGCAGCAGCAAAAGTGAGTTAGAGAGCAGGAGGTGTGTGCTGAGCCTGGGGTTCAGTCAGGTAGCAGAAAGGATCTCTCAGCATCTGGCATAATAAAACATGGATTTCCACCAGCTCTCTGACATTGGCACAGTGGCTGTGGGCACAGAACCACAATTTCTAGTATCTGCAGGACAGGAAAGGTAATTTTGGGTGAAGGGACAGGGAGACACTTCCACATTTATACAAAACTCATCCTGCTCTTCTCCCCATCATTAGGACAGCAGCAGCCCAGCCTTTTTCCAGGCAGTTCTTTTAGCTGATTGAAAATTATATCATGCCTTATTAAAGCGTGTAGGACTCCTACTGCTAAGGTAGAGTAGGCAGAAATAATTTGCACCCCTTGGTTAGTAGGCTTTGGTAGTGGACTTGTCATTTGTCAGAAGGCTTAGCTCCAGTCCTGGAAGACAATGAGAGCCATCCAGCTCCAAAACAAAAAAAGAAATCCCAGGAAGCTCTCCAAACCCTGCCAAGTGTTTCCTTTCTTTGTTAAATTACAAAGAGAGGAGAGCTAACTGCAGTTGTTCCTACTGGGCTGTAAGTGAAGTGCCAGTCTCCCAGCTCTGTAAAGGTCCTCCTGTTCCCCTTGCAATGCTGGGAGCACTGCAGGCAGGCAGTGGGGCTGCTCCTGCCAACAGCAGCTGCCTTTTCCAGAAGCTTCTTTTGCTGCTTGTCTAATAACATGGTGCTGGGAGCTCGAGTTGAATGAGCCTGGCTGGGGTGCCAGCACACTCTGAACCTTGGTGGAGCAGTGCTGAGGGTTACCTGGTGATGG
>VXBD01003028.1:28010-74123 GCA_013399975.1 Indicator maculatus
GCTCTGGGCTGTGCTAGGCAGTCTCTGGGCTTTGCTAGGCAGTCTCTGGGATGTGCTAGGCAGTCTCTGGGCTGTGCTAGGCAGGCTCTGGGCTTTGCTAGGCAGCCTCTGGGCTGTGCTAGGCAGCCTCTGCAGTGAGCAGCCTGTGCTGAGTGTGCTTGGCAGTGCCAGGAAGCACTGCTGCCTGCAGCAGGCACACAGCTACTTGTGTCTTAGCCACCAAGCAGCTACAGAAGCTCTCATCCCATGCTCACACAGCAGCAGGTGTCCCCAGGGCCAATGCTGGGGCCATTCTTCACAGGCTCACAGATCAGAGGATGTTAGGGATTGGAAGGGACCTCTGGAGATCATCCAAGCCCCTGCCAGAGCAGGAGCACAGAACCCAGCACAGGTCACACAAGAACACATCCAGACAGGGCTGGAAAGGCTTCAGAGAAGGAGACTCCACAACCTCTCTGGGCAGCCTGCTCCGGGGTCTGGGACCCTCACAGTGAAGAACCTTCTATGCTATAGTTTCTATACATTGCCCCTGGTCCTACCTCAGGACCCCCTTGGCCTTCTTGGCCCCCAGGGCACATTGCTGTCCCATGCAGGACTTGCTGCCCACCAGCCCTCCCAGCTCCTTCTCCTTGGGGCTGCTCTCCAGCAGATCACCTCCCAGCCTGTCCTGCTGAAGTTTATTCTTCCTGCCCAGGGGCAGGATTCTGATCCTTGTTGAACCTCTTTAGGTTCCTCTCTGCCCAGCTCTCTGTCTGTCCAGGTCTCACTGAATGGCCTCACAGCCTTCAGGTGTCCCAGCCAAGCCTCCCAGTTTGGTATCATCAGCAAACTTGGCTGAGCAAACTCTGTCTGTCTGTCCCCTCATCAGTGTCACTGATGAAGATGTTGAACAGTCTTGAACGGTCATCAGATGTTGAACAGGAGCTGGATGAGGAGCTGGAGTGAACCCTCAGCCAGTTTGCTGCTGATACCAAACTGGGAGCAGTGGCTGGCACCCTGCCAGGCTGTGCTGCCATCCAGCAAGAGCTGGGCAAAGATGAACCTAATGAAGTTCGACAAGGGTCAGTGCAGAGCCCTGCACCTGGGGAGGAAGTAGGGCAGGCACCAGGACACGAGGGGCTGGGCTGCTGCAGAGCAGCTCCACAGAGCAGGACTCTGGAGTCCCGGTTGGGAAGAAGTTCTCCATGGGACAGCAAAGTGCCCTGGGGGCCAAGGAGGCCAATGGTGTCCTTGGGAGCATTAAAAAGAGTGTCCAGCAGGTTCCCCTCCCCCTCTACTCGGCCCTAGTTAGATCACATCTGGCATTCTGTGACAAGTTTTGGGCTCCCCAGTTCCAGAGGGACAGGGATCTGCTGGAGAGAGCCCAAAGGAGGGCTGCAAGGATGCTGAAGGGACTGGAAAATCTCTGCAGTGAAGAAAGGCTGAGAGCCCTGGGGCTGTGTGGTCTGGAGAGAAGGATCTGATCAATGTTATCAATATCTGAGGAGGCTGCATCCAGGCTCACTTTGGTGGTGCCCAGTGACAGGAGGGGTAATGGGTGCAAACTCCATCACAGGAAATTCCACCTCAACATGAGCAGAACCTTCTGTGGTGTGAGGGTGCTGGAGGCCTGGAGCAGGCTGCCCAGAGAGGTTGTGGAGTTTCCTTCTGTGGAGGGCTTCCAGCCCCACCTGGATGTGTTCCTGTGTGCCCTGCCCTGGGTGCCCTGCTCTGGCAGGGGGGTGGACTGGGTGATCTCTGTAGGACCCTTCCAACCCCTGGCATTCTATGCTCCATGAGCTTTCTCTGCCAGTTCAACCTCCACTAGAAAACTTACTCACAGCTTCCTCACAGCTTCTCACGTGCCCCTGGCTCCTCAGCCCTACCACAGCCCTGCTGGCAGCCACTGCCCTGCCAGCCACTGCCCTGCCAGCCTCTGCCCTGCCAGCCACTGCCCTGCCAGCCACTGCCCTGCCAGCCACTGCCCTGCCAGCCTCTGCCCTGCCAGCCACTGCCCTGCCAGCCACTGCCCTGCCAGCCTCTGCCCTGCCAGCCACTGCCCTGCCAGCCACTGCCCTGCCAGCCACTGCTCTGCCAGCCTCTGCTCACTGCTGTCTCTGAGTACATTCTGCAGGCCTGACCCAGCTGTGGAACCTTCAGAGCAGCAAACACTGAGTGCCAACTCCTCCAAGGAGTGAAAGAAGATGATGCAGGCTTCCAGCTTGCCAGATTCCAGTGTGGGAATGAGATTAACTGCCTGAGGTCTTGGCTGGTGGCTGAGCTGGGGAGCGTGGCTCCCAGTGACCAGCTGGGCACTTGGATGTCAGCAAGCAGCCCCTGATTGCTTCTGCAGAAGGGAGTTTTGGCTGACTGAGGCTGTGGGGTGGGTGTCATTTCCAGGAAGATCTGCTCACCCTTCCCCTTCTCTCTCTGGCAAGAGGGAGCTGGTGCTGGAGCAAGACTGCCTGGCACACCGCTGCCACTGCAGCCTCTCATCTGAGGGCTGGGCAACAACAGCCTGATGGGTATGAGGGGAGGAGAGGGGGAAAAAACTCAGATGAGAAATGAAACACATTCTCTTGGCAGCCAACAGTGGGACAGCTCAGCCAGGGCAGTGGTAAACATCCCTCTGGAGAGGAAGGGAGAGCCTGCAGGAGCCTGCAGCCAGCGGTGAGCTGGGGAGGATCTCTCTGGGTGCAGTTTGTCTTTGGGTGAAGCAGGCAGAGAGTGGTTCAGGATAGGATCTTCCATGATGGAGCTGTGAGAACACAACCCAATAACTCAGGAAGATGCCCCAGAGCAGGGCAGTGGCTTCAGGAAAGGGGACAGGCTGCTGGGCATTGTCCTGCCAGAGCTGAGAGATCCCCATCCCTGCTGCCCCTCTTTGCTCAGCTTTGCCTTGGCTCCTGGGGCAGATCTCAGACAGCATTAAAAGCACAACTCTCTCATTCTGCCCAGGAGGAAGATGTGCCCTGGGTGGGGAAATGACTGAAATGCTCCTTTTTATGAGCTGGCTACCTCCTGCTTCAAAAGGAGAGGCCCAGCAGGTCAGGAGCCAGCTTTGTGCTTTGCTCTTCCAGGAAGGAGCAGTCAGCCTTGCAGGAGTCCTGAGCTGATGGCTTCTGGCTCTGCAGACTTAGTTCCAGGAAGAAAAGCTCAGCTTTAGGTTAACTTTTCCATGGCCTGTAATGGAAAACCACACTGCAGAAAGGTTACAATTTGGTTCTCCAGCTCTGCAGCCTGTCCCCAGAAATCTGCTAAGCTTGGACTCAGCCATGGGTTAAGCAGCAGCTCTCTGCCCGTGCCTCTGTGCTTTGGAGTCTGCAGAAAGAGGAATCAGCAAAGCAAGCAGCAACACAGACCCAGGAGTGAGGAGGGGGGCCTGGGGGTCCCCATGGCTGGTTCTGGCCTCAGGTCTGTTGTAGAACTTAAAGCAGAGGAATTTGAAATCCTCTCTCCGGCTTTCTGCTCTTTATTTCGAGAGGTTTCTATTGCTGACACAGTGAAAGAGCACAGGAGGGAAGCAGACATCCCAGAATCATGGAATGGGGATCCCTCAGGCAGGTCTGTGCACATCCAGAGCACAGAAGGGAAGCAGACATCCCAGAATCATGGAATGGGGATCCCTCAGGCAGGTCTGTGCACATCCAGAGCACAGAAGGGAAGCAGACATCCCAGAATCATGGAATGGGGATCCCCAGGCAGGTCTGTGCACATCCAGAGCTTTACTGGGGACATGGATTTCCCAGCCCCATCCTCTACTCACCACTGACCACACTTTGTACCTGCACCACATCTCTGAGCCCCCACCTCGTGTGATTCCATCAATTAAACTGCAAATGTATCCTGGTTCTGCCAAAGGCTCCTCTCACAGCTTCCCAGCTTGCACTGGGATGGAAGGGACCCTCCAAGGGCATCTTGTCCAACCCCCTGCACTCAGCAGGGACATCTCCAACTGGATCAGGCTGCCCAGGGACACCGCCAGGCTGGGCTTGAAGGTCTGCAGGGACTCAATTGAGAACTCAATCACCTCCCTAGGCAGCCTGTCCCAGTGTCTCACCACCCTCATGGTGCACAACTCCCTCCTGATGTCCAACCTAACTCTGCCCTGCTCCATTTTCAAACCATTTCCCTTGTCCTATCCCCACAGCCCCTTCTGAGCAGTCCCTCCCCAGCCTCCCTGCAGCCTCTCTTTCTGTAGGCTCCATCTTTCCTCCACATTCACCTCCACCCCTGGCTGCAGTCACCTACAGCCACACACAACAAAGATGCAACTCAAGCAATGCAGTAGAATCCTCCAGAGTCATTTGCTCTGGGGTTGAGATGCTGCTGGCCAAGACTTAACAACCTCCTCATAAACTCTTGATAGAACAAATATTTAGCAAGGAAATGCAGCTGGCACTTCCACGGGACACTGGTGACTTGGCTCCTGTGCTCAGGGAGCAGCTTGCAGGGACAAACATTCCCCCACTGCAGTGCACAAGTCAGGAAGCCTCCCAAGGAATCCTTCTGTTTTTACATCATCCCTGCCTGGTGATGCTTCAGATGCAAAAATAACCTCCCAGTGCTGACAGGAATGCAAACCTAGGCACTGGAAAATGTGAGCAGACCACAGGAATCCCTTGGGACTTTGACTGCCTTGAATCATTGGAACCATCTGTGCGTGCTGGCAACCTCAGGCACTGCCAGCTTGGACTCCAGCACAAGAATTTCACGACGTCTCTGTGCATTGCACCCCCTCTGGGGGCACTTCAGAGCAGGGCCTGAGCATCCTGCTCCTTCCCTCTGAGATGGAACTGAGCATCCTGCTCCTTCCCTCTGAGATGGAACTGAGCATCCTGCTCCTTCCCTCTGAGATAGAACTGAGAATCCTGCTCCTTCCCTCGGAGATGGAACTGAACATCCCTCTCTTTCCTTTAGGATGGAACTGAACATCCTCCTCATTCCCTTTAGGATGGAACTGAACATCCTCCTCATTCCCTTTAGGATGGAACTGAACATCCTCCTCATTCCCTTTAGGATGGAACTGAACATCCTCCTCATTCCCTTTAGGATGGAACTGAACATCCTCCTCATTCCCTTTAGGATGGAACTGAACATCCTCCTCATTCCCTTTAGGATGGAACTGAACATCCTCCTCATTCCCTTTAGGATGGAACTGAACATCCTCCTCATTCCCTTTAGGATGGAACTGAACATCCTCCTCATTCCCTTTAGGATGGAACTGAACATCCTCCTCATTCCCTTTAGGATGGAACTGAACATCCTCCTCATTCCCTTTAGGATGGAACTGAACATCCTCCTCATTCCCTTTAGGATGGAACTGAACATCCTCCTCATTCCCTTTAGGATGGAACTGAACATCCTCCTCATTCCCTTTAGGATGGAACTGAACATCCTCCTCATTCCCTTTAGGATGGAACTGAACATCCTCCTCATTCCCTTTAGGATGGAACTGAACATCCTCCTCATTCCCTTTAGGATGGAACTGAACATCCTCCTCATTCCCTTTAGGATGGAACTGAACATCCTCCTCATTCCCTTTAGGATGGAACTGAACATCCTCCTCATTCCCTTTAGGATGGAACTGAACATCCTCCTCATTCCCTTTAGGATGGAACTGAACATCCTCCTCATTCCCTTTAGGATGGAACTGAACATCCTCCTCATTCCCTTTAGGATGGAACTGAACATCCTCCTCATTCCCTTTAGGATGGAACTGAACATCCTCCTCATTCCCTTTAGGATGGAACTGAACATCCTCCTCATTCCCTTTAGGATGGAACTGAACATCCTCCTCATTCCCTTTAGGATGGAACTGAACATCCTCCTCATTCCCTTTAGGATGGAACTGAACATCCTCCTCATTCCCTTTAGGATGGAACTGAACATCCTCCTCATTCCCTTTAGGATGGAACTGAACATCCTCCTCATTCCCTTTAGGATGGAACTGAACATCCTCCTCATTCCCTTTAGGATGGAACTGAACATCCTCCTCATTCCCTTTAGGATGGAACTGAACATCCTCCTCATTCCCTTTAGGATGGAACTGAACATCCTCCTCATTCCCTTTAGGATGGAACTGAACATCCTCCTCATTCCCTTTAGGATGGAACTGAACATCCTCCTCATTCCCTTTAGGATGGAACTGAACATCCTCCTCATTCCCTTTAGGATGGAACTGAACATCCTCCTCATTCCCTTTAGGATGGAACTGAACATCCTCCTCATTCCCTTTAGGATGGAACTGAACATCCTCCTCATTCCCTTTAGGATGGAACTGAACATCCTCCTCATTCCCTTTAGGATGGAACTGAACATCCTCCTCATTCCCTTTAGGATGGAACTGAACATCCTCCTCATTCCCTTTAGGATGGAACTGAACATCCTCCTCATTCCCTTTAGGATGGAACTGAACATCCTCCTCATTCCCTTTAGGATGGAACTGAACATCCTCCTCATTCCCTTTAGGATGGAACTGAACATCCTCCTCATTCCCTTTAGGATGGAACTGAACATCCTCCTCATTCCCTTTAGGATGGAACTGAACATCCTTCTCTTTCCCTTTAGGATGGAACTGATCATCCTTCTCTTTCCTTTAGGATGGAACTGAGCATCCCTCTCTTTTCTTTTGGGGTGAAAGATGCATTTTAGGAGCCTTCAGTTCACCACCCCTGAGTTTGATGATGGTTTACTCTTGCAAACATAGACAGGCATGGGGGCAACAACACTGGCAGGACCTGTGCTGATATGGAAAGCCTTGGAGCTTCCACAGAGCTGCAGGTAAGCCTCTGGCTCAGGCTGCTGCCATGCTCTGGGCTGGCCTCTGGTAGTGCTCCTTGAAGAGGTCTCAGCTCTCTGTCGTCCTGCAATATCTAACCCTGTGTCCAGCACTTGCTGGTCAGCCATCTGTGTGCCTGTACCCTGGGCAGGGAAGGAACAGCTGGAGTAGAGGACATCCCAACCTTGGTTCCAGGAGGCCATGGGAAGGGATTGTTTGAGGACACACAGAGGAGGGAGCCTGGAATCCAATCACCTCCTGCAGCTTATCTCAATTGCAAATGTCTTAGTCACTGCCCTTGGCTCAATGTCTTGCTGCAGGCCAGGGTGACCTCAGGGCAGGGCATGTCTGCCCCTCAGGTTGTCTGGTGCCCAGGAAGCCACAGCAGGTCAAGAGCAACAAGCAGTCAGCAGAGTGCCTGAGCTGAGTCCAGGACTCCCTCTGCACGAGTGAGCAGCTGAGGAGCTGGCAGGGCACAGAGTCACTGATGCCTGATGCCTATAGCTGAACATGAGCTAACCCTAGGCTGCAGCCCAAGTCCTCCTCAGGCTCCAAAGCAAGCAGAGAGGCCTTTCAGTTATTCCTCAGCTGCCTTAGCTTTTTTATCTCAGGCAGTGGGAGAATTCAGCTGCCCAGTCAACAGCAGCAAGAGCCTGAAACGTTCCTTCTTCTCTTCAGGACACAGAAGGAAGGAGCAGCAATCTGCTTTTAGAACAGCTCCTCCTGGGAGCTTGCAGGGATGTTGGATGCTCAAAGGTTCCTATCAGGTTCCTCTTTCCTAGCCCTAGGGTTTGTCTGCAAGGGTTGAACATTATCCAGCCTGAGAATGCACCTTGGGGTTTGTCTTTAACCTGGTGGCTCCCTTTGAGGCTGCTGCTTGCTGTAGGACACTTCCTCAATCCTAGAATCAGGGAATTGTCAGGGCTGGAAGGGAGCTCAAGGCTCAGCCAGTCCCAACCCCCTGCCATGGGCAGGGACACCTCACACCACAGCAGGTTGCTCACAGCCACCTCCAGCCTGGCTGCAAAAACCTCCAGGGATGAGGCTTCCACCACCTCCCTGGGCAACATCTGCCAGGCTCTCACCACCCTCATGGGGAACAACTTCTTCCTGACATCCAACCTCAGTCTCCCCACTTCTACTTTTGCTCCATCCCTCACAGTCCTATCACTCCTGACACCCTCAAAAGTCCCTCCCCAGCTTTCCTGCAGCCCCCTTCAGATCCTGGAATGCCACCAGAAGGTCTCCTGGGAGTCTTCTCCTCTCCAGACTGCACAACCTCAACTCTCTCAGGCTGTCTCCAGAGCAGAGCAGCTCCAGCCCTCTGCTCATCCTCATGGCCCTCTAATTCCCTTGTGGTTCTCTAATTCCCAGGTGGGGGTTGGTCTCTTCTCCCAAGGAACAAGGGACAGAACAAGAGGAAATGGCCTCAAGCTGCACCATGGGAGGTTTGTGTTGGCTACGAGGAATAAATTCTTCCTGGAAAGGGTTGTCCAGGCCTGCCCCAGGCTGCCCAGGGCAGTGGTGGAGTCCCCATCCCTGGAGGGGTTCCCAGGCTGTGGAGATGTGGTGCTGAGGGCCATGGTTTAGAGGTGAGCTGGCAGTGCTGGGTTAATGCTTGGACTTGATCATCTTAAAGTTTTTTTTTTTTTCTTCCAGCCTCAATGCTTCTCTGATGCTGTGATCCTCATTGTGGGGAGCTGGTGGGAGATGACTCAGAAATCTCAAAGCTGGATTTTCCTCCCTGCTTTAAATGCAAAGCAGGAAAAAAGCTCCCACACCTCTGCTGAACAGGGGAGGGGAAAACCTGACAAGCTTTGCCATTTCAGCTCTGCAAGCTCATGGATGTCCTGCCAGTGTCTGACTGAGAGGCCTCAGAGTGGTTTTACCTGGAGTGACATCACCTGGCAGCTCTGGCACTGCTCTGAGTGAGCAAACACAAACTGCCTGCTCATGTCTGACAGTGAGGAACAGCTCCCAGAGGGTCACACACTCGAAGAAGACAAACACTCAGGCTCCTGCTTTGGTTTACATGAAGGAAAACATTCTGAGAGCAGTCTGCCCTCACAAAAAGTTCAAGGAGCCCTTCAGAGCCGCACAAGAAGGTGCCCAAAGCTTTTCAAGTCTTCCAGGAGCCAGCTGGAGTGAAACAGGCACCTCAGCAGCTCCAGGGCTAGGTACAGGTTCTTCTCTTTCACACTACATTAGACTTGCAGCAAAGACAGAGATGCCTTACAGCACAGCAGAGCCATAAAGAGCTTGATTTATGCGAAGGCTGAATCTTCTCTAACAACTCCGTGAGCTGATTGTGCATTGCCTGTGCTGACAGCACTGCATGTCCAAGAGATACAGAGAAGGGTTTGGCTTGGAAGGGACCTCCAAGGCTCACCCAGTCCAACCCCCTGCACTCAGCAGGGACATCCTCCACTGGAGCAGGTTGCTCGGAGCCCTGTTCAGCCTCACCTTGAATATCTCCAGGGATGGGCCCCAACCACCTCCCTGGGCAACCTGTTGCAGTGTTCCAGCAGCCTCCTGGTGCAGAACTTGCTCCTCACATCCAATCTCAATCTGCTCTGCTCTCATTCCAAACCATTGCCCCTGGTCCTGTCCCTGCAGGCCTTTGGGGACAGTCCCTCTGCAGCCTTCTTGTAGCTCCACTCAGGTACTGGAAGGCTGCTCTAAGGTCTGCCTGGAGCCTTCTCTTCTCCAGGCTCAACAGCCTGAAGTCTCCCAGCCTGTCCCCATAGCAGAGGTTCTCCAGTCCCTGATCATCTTGGTGACCTTCTCTGGATCCACTCCAGCTGCTATTGGGGACCCATAGCTGGACCCAGTCCTGCAGGTGAGGTCTCCCCAGAGCAGAGCAGAGAAGAGCAGAGCAGAGCAGAGCAGAGCAGAACAGAGCAGAGCAGAGGGGCAGGATCCTCTCTCTCCATCTCTGCCCACACTGCTTTGGATGCAGCCCAGGCTGCCCTTGGCCTCTGTGCTGCCAGTGCCCATTGCTGGCTCCTGTCCATCTTCTCCCCTCCAGCACCCCCCAAGTCCTTCTCTGTAGGGAGCTGCAGCTGCAGACACAGCTGACAGAGGTGACTGAGTTTTGGTTTCTAAGCTGCCACAGGGGTCTGCTTTCAGTCCCATAGGTAGAGGCAGTCAGAAATTTGAGCAGCCAGAAGCTGCAGGGTTTTTTCCTGCCCCAGCTGCCCAAGGCCCCTGTGAGTACCTTGTCTCCAGGCTGTGGGCGCATCACTGACACACGGTCGTATCCCTTCCGCAGCAGGACCCAGAGAGCATCCAATTTCCCCTGCAAGCAACAGAGAGAGAGTCAGCTTCAGTGCAGGGCCAAGGGTGCTGTGCAGAGAGCACTGCAGGGACAGCACAGCTTTCACTCCATCATCTCCTCTGCTTGGACAAGAGGGCAGCACACAGCTGTCTGACAGTCAGCAGCATCAGGATGCCCAGGGGCCAGCAATGTGTCCAAAAAAGGCTAAGGGCATACTGGGTGCATTGGAAGGGTGAGGAGGTGAGGAGATCAGAGAGGTTCTCCTCTCCCTCTGCTCTGCCCTGGTGAGGCCACATCTGGAATATTGTGTCCAGTTCTGGGCCCCTCAGGTCAGGAAGAACCTCAGGGAACTGCTTGAGAGAGTCCATCCCAGAGGCACAGAGCTGCTGCAGGCAGTGGAACATCTCCTGTGAGGCCAGGCTGAGGGAGCTGGGGCTTGGAGCTGGGAGCAGAGGAGCCTGAGGGCTGCCCTGAGTGCTGGGGATAAAGATGTGCAGGGCTGGAGCCAGGCTCTGCTCAGGGATGGCCAAGGACAACACAAGGGGCACTGGGGGCAAGCTGGAGCGGAGGAGGTGTCAGGGAAACAGAAGGGAAAACTTTGTCCCTGTGAGGGTGCTGAGCCCTGGAGGAGGCTGCCCAGAGAGGTTGTGGAGTCTCTCTGGAGACTTTCCAAACCCACCTGCATGTGTTCTGTGTGACCTGCCCTGGGTGACCCTGCTCTGGCTGGGTCAATTTTATTTCTGCTCCACTCTCCCCAGTCCTATCACTACCTGGCACCCCAAAAAGTCCTTGGGCTGCTTCAAAATTATAACTTTATGTACATAGATTTTGCACACATCCATTGCATTTTCTATTGCTGGGTTTTAGCTTCTTGCTCTGTCAGTAGAGCTTCATTCTTCTTCCAAACCAACTGAGCCAGCCTGGTGATTTATTTTTGGGGGTAAATCTCCCAAATTTTGTTGGGGGGTAGTCTCAACCCACCACAGAGATCTCTGTTCCACAACCAGTGTGTTCAGCCAATAGTCCAAAGCTTATTTGGGAGCTGGAGAGATCCATGGGGCAGAGACAGACAGACAGACACAGATCCTGCGTCCATAGGATCCTTCCTCAGGTGAGAGCCAGGGAAGCCTCCTGCTCTCAGAGGTAGAAGCAGGAAACTCCTCTGTCAAACCCTTCTGCTGTTGGACAGCACAACCCCTCACAAGCCATCCCTCTCTGTCCCAGTCCATCCTTCCCCCACACCAGAGCTGGTTGTAGCTCTTGATCTCCTGTCCCCTCTGACAACTCAAGCAAGTCAGTGTTTTTCCTTCCATTTCTCCTTTAGGAAACCAGAGGGAAAATTACAACTTTCCATGGAACCAAAAAGTCCTTTTTTTATTTTTTTTTTCATTTCTTTTTTTTCACTCTGCAGTCCTAATTTCCAAGAGCCCACCAAGATTTCGTGGGAAAAGCTGAAAGCTCCATCCTGGGGAGTCTGGATGGAGCTTCAGGGTCTGCCTGAGACATCTGGGTGGAAGAGAGGGGAGAATGGATCATGGAAAGGATGATGTTGGTTGAAGAAATGAAATGGAAATGCATTCAGTTGGAAATGCAAACAGCTCTGTGCTCCCCAGTCGATGGGCTGTGTCCCTGGCCTTGGGAATTCCTCTGCAATTGAGGCATGAGGTTGTCTGGAGTGAAAAAGACTGAAGGCAAATAAAGCTTTGAGTCTTACTGGCTGTGAAGACCATGGAGAAGAAATAATCAGGGCAGATGAGAGATGAAGGAGGGAGAGAACTTCAGCCATTGCTGTAACATGAATTCATTCTCCTGCTCCATTAATGATTCATACAGCAGTGCATCAGCCCTGGGCTGGAGGATCACCTCCAGGTATCTGGAGTGCTCCTGAGACCTGGTGATGTCAGCCAGAGGCAGTTTTCTTAGCTGGTTAGAAATCCAAGCTGCCCTTGGGCCTCTTCTAACAAGGAAGCTGTGCCATGGCAGCTTTGTACCACAGACAGGAGGTGCAAAGGCTACAAAACGTGCCAGGGACACACAGCTTAGCTTAGGTAGCTTCCTTAGGTAGCTTCCACATAGGATTCACAGGATGGTGAAGGTTGGAAGGGAGCTCTGGAGAGCACCAGTCCAACCCCCCTGCTGGTGTAGGTTTGCCTAGGTCAGGTTGCACAGGACCATGTCCAGGTGGGGCTTGAAAATCTCCAGAGGAGACTCTCTGGGCAGCCTGCTCCAGGTCCCCAGCACCCTCACACCAAAGGATTTCTCCTCATCTTCAGGTGGAACCTTCTGGGTTCCAGTCTGTGCCCCTTGCCCCTTGCCCTGTCCCTGGGCACCAGTGAGCAGAGCCTGGCCCCAGCCTCTTGCCCCCTGCCCACAGCTCCTTTGTCTCTTGCTGAGCATTGCTCAGCTCCCCTCTGGGGCTGCTCTTCTGCAGGCTCTCAGCCCCAGGGCTCTCAGCCTTTGCTCCTCCCAGAGCTGCTCCAGGCCCCTCAGCAGCTTCCCAGCCTGCCCTGGACTCTCTCCAGCACTTCCCAGGCTCTGCAACTGGGGAGCCCAGACCTGGACACAATACTCCAGGTGGAGTACTGCACCCCAAGACACCACTGAGGCCTTCTTGGCCCCCAGGGCACATTGCTGGCTCCTGGGTACCTCCTTGTCCCCCAGCACTCCCAAGCTCCTTCTCCTGGAGCTGCTTCCCAGCAGTTCCTCCCTTACCTGCACTGGTTCAGGAGGTTGCTCCTCCCCAGGTGCAGGACCCTACCCTTGCCCTGGTTGAACTTTATTACCATCAGTTGTTGCTTCAACCTCAGCCTTGAGGCAGGTCCTGTACATGAGACCTTGTGGGTAGGAGTGAGTTCAGCCTTGCCTTGTGGTTTCTTTCTGTGTTGCTTTTTACAGACATTCTGAAGTCAAACAAGAGCTGTAAAAAGTCTGAGGAGGAAGGAGACAGGAGAGGCAGGCAGGGAGATAAAAGCAGAGGTTAGAGACAGAGGTAGGAGGAGAGCTGCTGACCAAAGCAGAGTGCAGAGAGCTCTGGCTGGCTGCAGCAGGGAGCATGTCCTGAGCCAAATGAACCCCACAGGCCTGGTCCTTCACAATCCTTCCATTGCATCTATGTTTTGCGCTGCTCCTCCCTCTGTCAGATGAACTTCTTCAGAGCTTGGCAAGACCCTGAAGAAGTTTTCAGACTTGGCATCCTCCTCAGGGTATTTGCACTGCTGAAATGATCTTTGCAAAGCAGGACACTCCAGTTGGCATCCAGCTAGGCAGCAGCAAGGAAGGATCAGAACAATAACCACAAGCTGGTAAGTGTCAGTGGCCACATTTGGGAACAAATAAGTCTCTGGAACATTCCAAACAGCAGTTCCTCCTCTCTGAGCTGCCTCCCTACCTCAGAGATGAGGCAGTTTGAGGCTGTGGATGCCTTTAAGAGCCACAAAGTGACAGACTTCCAGAGGGCTCCAGGAGGTGAACTGGAAAAGTGTAATCTTTGGTATTTCATTCCTACAAGTCCTGCATCCCAATAAATCTGGCTGCAAAAAATCAGTTCTCTTCCCTTTCCCCCTACCTCTCTCCTCCTAGGAGGGTCACCCAGACTCTTATCTCTCTTGGTGGGGGGGGTCAGGCCTGGTATTGGCCTTGGCAATGCTGCCAGTGAGGTCTGGAGGTGCCTGACTGGGGGCTGGAGTTGCCAAGATGAGTTTATGCTGGGTCACAGTGGTGTTGGCAAGGAGAGGCTTGGGGGGTGGGGGGCATGAAGGCTTGGGTTTGTTGGCCTGCTTTGGAGGGAGCTTTGTCAAGCTGTGGCTCAAGGAGCTGAAGCCAGACTATGGATTTTTGTGTATTTGTACTGTTGTCTAGAGCTGTGAATTGCCTTTCCATGCAAACTTCCCAACCCTATCCAATCCTTCAACGTGTGAGCAGTTTGTTTTCCTCTTGCCCCTGTTAGGCTGGGCAGAGTAGCAAAGAGAGGGAAGAGAAACTCCATCAGACAAAATGGCACAGGGCAGAGTGTGCTAAGTAAAGGCTGGCACAGGGCAGAGTGGGCTAAGTAAAGGCTGGCACTCCTGCTGCTCCTGGCCCTAAAATGTGACTTTCCTGGCTCTCAGTCAGACTCATGCTACCTTGGTTTGCTGCTTCTGAGATTTAATTCCTTGCCCTCCTCCTTTAGCCAGGGCTTTGTTGAGTAGCTTGCCCCATGCACATTGATCCACCTCCCAAAGAGGTGTGGCAGAGTGGGCAGAAATTCCCCATCTGCTGCAGGCAAAGGAGCTGAGAGCAGTGGGAGCATGGGAGGGAGAGGAGATGTGAGGAGACATTTATCAGGAGACATTTCCTAAGGGAGAGGCCTGGCAGTCTGTGAAATATCCCCCCCCGGGAAGCAGTGGAAGCCTCTGTGCTATTTTAAAACCCAGACTGGAAAAAGCAGTGAAGCACAGATTGAAGTCAGCAGTGCTGCTCTGCCTGAGAGCACAGAGCCTCCTTCCCCTCCTCCCTCTGCCTGCAGCACTGGGTGACAGCTTCCCTGCAGAACAGGATGGGAATCCTCATTCCTGTGCTCACACCTTCAGGACAAGAGCTTCTGCCAGGAGTGCTGATGACTTTGGGCCATTTTTTAATTTTTTTTAATATATTTCGCCAGTTTTGCTCTTTCCTTGATGCAGGGAGGGAGCCTTGCTCCACAGAAATGCTGCTGAGTGGCTCCTGACTGGACTTGGGAAAGTGCTGGCTGCAGTTATCCCAAAGTGTGCTCTGGCTTTCTGGGTGCAGTTCAGTGAAGGGTGTGGTGGCAACTCATCAGGAGGTGAATTCTTATCCACAAATAGGCTCAGGTTGCTAAACATTGTCCAGATGTGGAACACCCCAAGGCTGTAGGAGTGATTTGGGCATGGGGCCTTGAATGGGAGCTGTCCTTCTGCTGTACACAGTTCAAATGGGAGATGTTTTGGCAGGAGGGCTTGGACCCAATGATCTCTGGAGGTCCCTTCCAACCTCTAATGTCTGTGATACTGTGATGAGAGAGATTTCTAAAGGAATTAAGAATACATAGCACCCAGGAGATGCTCCTAATGTTTGTGGGTCCCCTTACAACTGAATTCTGGCTGTCATGAAGCCAAAGCTGCTGCTAGTCAGAGTCAGAACCAAACCTGAACCCAACACACATCAAATCTTCTCTCCAAGCCCTTCCTGAGCTTTGGAGAGTTTCCAGCTGGGACACAGATCTGCAGCAGACTTGACTCCTCTGTCTAGAACTGATTTCCTACCATGCAGAATAAACTCTGCAAATGAACTGCAAGTCTCCTGAGGCTGCAATCCAGCTGCAGGAACTGCTGAAACTCAGCACTATCTGCTGTGGGAACGCACCTAGCTCTCAACTAATGATCTCAAGTAGTTGTACCCACATGGATTCCAGCTGCCTGAAAGTCTATCCAGGGGTCTTTGTGCTAAAATCTGTGTTTTGTCAGCCTCCCAGTGGCCAGAGCACAGCTTTGTGTGCTGTCAACCCTTCTGTCTGCAATATGCAGAGAGCAACTGAGCTGTGTCCCTCAGCTGGATGAGGTCATTTCCACCAGCACACAGCAGGAGGCAGAAGCTCCCAGATGGGATCAGTGTGTGGTACAAATGCTCTGCACCATGCAGAATGGCAATGCAGTGAGTGCTGGAGCAGAGGAGCTGCTCCAGGGGATGCTGCTCACTGCAGTCCCCACTCCAAGCTGGAAACAGTTGAATCATAGAATTGTCAGGGCTGGAAGGGACCTCAAGGATCATCCAGTTCCAACACCCTGCCATGGGCAGGGACACAGAATCACAGAATCAGAATCATGGAATCAATAAGTCCATCCTGTCACCCAAGACCTCATGACACCATGACACTAAACACCTCACACCACAGCAGGTTGCTCACAGCCACCTCCAGCCTGGTTTTCAAAGCCTCCAGGGATGAGGCAGGGTAGAGATCATACTCTTTCCTTAGGAAGAGGGGAGGTAACAGGGAGAAAATTGCTGCTAAATGTCCTCATGGAGGTTTGTCCTCAGCAGATCAAGGCCTGCAGCATGGCAGAGGGCTGGCTGGCAGCAGGCATGGAGCAGAGGCCAGGCAGGCTGCAGGGCAGTGTGATCCCCTGGCAAGCAGAGAATGCCCTGCAAAAGCTGCTTGTCTGAATTTCAGTGCCTCAGACTCAGGGCAGGTCAGACCCATGCTGATAGCAGGTCACAAGCACTGCCAAGCTGCACAGCAGCCACCCATGGGAACTGGGAAGATTCCTTCACTGCTGTCTGTGCCAAGGGCAGGCAGCTGCTCTCCAGCTTTGTCTTCACTCATACAAATGGTTGGAAGCAAGCAAGGAACTGAGCAGCTCACTGAAGCAAAGCTCTTCAGTGCACATGCAAATGCTTCTGGTGGATTAAGAGAAACTAAGCACACAAAAGAGATAATTAGCTGCACCACCCAGGGCCTGGTTTGAGGCAGCTGATGGAGTCATAGAATCAGAGAACTGTCAGGGCTGGAAGGGACCCCAAGGCTCAGCCAGTCCCAACCCCCTGCCATGGGCAGGGACACCTCACACCACAGCAGGTTGCTCACAGCCACCTCCAGCCTGGTGCAAAAACCTCCAGGCAGGAGGCTTCCACCACCTCCCTGGGCAACCTCTGCCAGTCTCTCACCACCCTCATGGGGAACAACTTCTTCCTAACATCCAATCTCAATCTCCCCACTTCTACTTTTGCTCCATCCCCCCCAGTCCTATCACTCCCTGACACCCTCAAAAGTCCCTCCCCAGCTTTCCTGCAGCCCCCTTCAGATCCTGGAATGCCACCAGAAGGTCTCCTGGGAGCCTTCTCCTCTCCAGCCTGCACAACCCCAACTCTCTCAGGCTGTCTCCAGAGCAGAGCAGCTCCAGCCCTCTGCTCATCCTCATGGCCCTTCCGGGCCCCTGATGATCCTTTTCCAACCTTATTGATTCTGTGATTATGACTCTGTGATTCTGTGTCCCTGTCCATGGGGACATCCTTGAGGTCCCTTGCAGCCCTGACAATTCTATGATTCAACTGTTTCCAGCTTGGAGTGGGGACTGCAGTGAGCAGCATCCCCTGGAGCAGCTCCTTTGCTCCAGCACCCACTGCATTGCCATTCTGCATGGTTCAAGGCCAGGTTGGATGAGGCCCTGAACAACCTGGGCTAGTGGGAGGTGTCCCTGCCCATGGCAGGGGGGGTTGGAACTGGATCATCTTTAAGGTCCCTTCCAACCCAACCCATTCTATGAATCCATGAAATTCCCCCTCTGGCTCCTTCCTATGGCACCCCCCCTGGGCACATGCCTGGGGGGACTCCCTCATGCAGATCTGCTCTAGCAAGACCTTGAGGTCCCAGGTTCATGCAGAGTGAATGTGGAAACAGCTGACAGAGAGCTTCTGGCCACCTGCTGAGCAGCAGAGAGCTGTGCTGGACTTACCTTGATCGGGGAGTACCACTTGCGAGGGGAGGAAGGTCTGCGCATGCTGCTGCCCAGGCTCCTGGGCTCAGGGAACTCATACTCCTGCTCTGGCATCTTCACCCTGGCATTCTTGGCTTTCTCTAACTTGGCACCTTCCTCTGTGGAGCCCTTTTCTCCCCAGCGCACCTGCAAAGATGGCATCAGGGCCGTTAGAGGAGAAGCTGCTGCAGCCTGCACCCCTGCCATGGTGACTGTGGTCCAGGATAGAAAGGGGTCCAGGATAGGAAGGGGTCCAGGAGAGCTGGGGAGGGACCTGGGACAAGGGCTGGGAGTGTCAGGATGAGGGACAATGGCTTTGAGTTGGGAGAGGGGAGATTGAGACTGGAGATGAGGAAGAAATTCTTTGCAGTGAGGGTGGGGAGAGACTGGCACAGGTTGCCCAGGGAGGTGGTGGAAGCCTCATCCCTGGAGGTGTTCAAGGCCAGGCTGGATGAGGCCTTGGGCAACCTGGGCTGGTGGGAGGTGTTCCTGCCCATGGCAGGGGGTTGGCACTGGATGAGCTTTCAGGTCCCTTCCAATCCAACCATCCCTGGAGGTGTTCAACAGGGGACTGGATGTGGCACTTGGTGCCATGGTTTAGATAGTCATGAGGTTTAGGGTGCCAGGTTGGACTCTATGATCTTTGAAGTCTCTTCCAACCTTCTTGATTCTATGATTCTATGATTCTATGATTCTATGATTCTATGATTCTCTCAATGTCCAAATCCAAGGTACAGAGAGAGATCAGCCACAGGCTGTGTTGTGTTTCAGGCTAGAGCCAAAACTTTGAGCTTGTCCTTTTTGATGATTGATGAGAAATGTGAAAGTGGAGAAGGTGTCCAGGAAAGCCAAAACAACTTCTTTGTGATTTGTCTGGCAGCAGTGCCCTGTACCCAGGCACAGATCAGGACCTCACTGCAGCAGAGGGAGATGATGGTCCCACATGCCAGGACTCTATGTTTGGCTGCCAGACACTGCTGTATCAAAGTCATCTGGGCCTGGATGTACCAAACAATCTTGAAGAAGTTTGTGTCAGTCTCCTGAGTCTCTCTCTGGGTGAGCTGCAGGGGGATGGCACAGCTCAGTCCCTAAATCAGAGGTTCTGACACCTGACTGCTATCCAATTACCTCCATTCTTTTGATGCCTCCAACTCCTCTCCCACCATAGTAAGAGGCATCTACTGTTGGCCATTTCTTCTTTGGAAGGCCATCATCATCTTCCTCCTAGGGAACAGAAGAAGAGGTTGCACTGTTAGAAAGCATGAGCATGTAAAATATCTGAAGGGTGGGGGGCAAGGGGAGGAGGCCAAGCTCTTTTTGGTGGTGCACAGTGATAAGCCAAGGAGCAATGGAGACAAACTGGAACAGAGAAGGTTTCAGCTCAATATGAGGGAAATTTCTTTGGTGTGAGGGTGCTGGAGGCCTGGAGCAGGCTGCCCAGAGAGGTTGTGGAGTCTCCTTCTCTGGAGACTTTCCAACCCCACCTGGATGTGTTCCTGTGCAGACTCCCCTGGGTGCCCTGCTCTAGCAGGGGGTTGGACTGGATGCTCTCTGGAGGTCCCTTCCAACCTCTGATGTTCTGTGGTTCTGTGATACTGTGACTGAGGTGGACAGGAGCAAAGAGCCACAGGCTGTGGTGGTCCTTTGAGACTGCTAGAGCCATGCAGTCAAGGTTCTGCTCCCCCACTGGGTTTGTTCCATGAAGGTGGAAATGTCTCATGCCACAAACACCACCCCCACTTGAAAGGTGCCATCCAGCTCCAGCAAGAATCAGATTTTGGCCTTTTTTTTTTTTTTTTTTTTCCCCCCAGGACACTCAGTCTTTCATCATCTTTAAATTCAAGGAAATAAATTGTTTCCAAGTTGCAAAACCACTGAAGCAGCCACCAAATAGCACAGGAGTTTTTGGCTGCAGGACTGGCTGGGTGCTGGGAGCAGGGAACATTCTTGGCCATTCCTTCACCTGTGCCTGTAGTTAGGGAGAGAACTGCTCTGAGAAGGGTTCCCAGACTCCCTTGTGCTGGAGGAACCCTCCAGGGCCCAGCTAAATCCTCATCAGAGATGATCTGATCAATGGTTACGAATATCTGAAGGGTGGGGGCCAAGAAGAAGAGCCCAGGCTCTTTTCAGAGGTGTCCTGTGATAGAAAAAGATGCAATGGATACATAGTGGAACCCAGGAGGTTCCACCTCAACATGAGAAGAAGCTTCTTTGTTGTGAGGGTGTCAGCCCTGGAGCAGGCTGCCCAGAGAGGTTGTGGAGTCTCCTTCTCTGAAGACTCTCAAGACCCATCAGGATGTGTTCACCTGCTCTGGCAGGGGTTTGGACTGGATGCTCTCTGGAGGTCCCTCCCAACCCCTCCATCCTGAGATTCTGTGATATTGTAGTTCAGATCTGACAGCACAGGGTGGAAAGCAGAAAGCAAGGGAGTCAAATTTCCTCAGGAGTGAAGGCAAATTTGGAGCACATCTGGGAACCACCCCCAGTGTGGATGCCCATGGTGGAGGTGAGGTTTGTTTGAGTTGAGTTGGCCAAGTGGAATGGGATGGAAAAGTCCAAAGGAAAAGTTACCAGACTGGAATTAGCTTTTCTAATGACCTCCTGCCTCAGCTAGGGAGGCTGCCCATGGAAGTCCAGGTGGCCTCAGTGATTCTCATGGCCTTGTGCCAGCAGAAGGGCAGCCCCTGGGTGAAAAACCTGACTGCAAACTCTCTACAGGGCTGGGTGTGTTCCACCCCTGCACACTGCAGGCAGGAACCTAAGGCACATTCCATGCACAGTTGAATGTGTTCAGCAGCCTGGGCCTGGTGCTGATGGTCAGAGACAGCCAAATGGACAAAATCTCCTTAAATGTATTTAAAATGATCCCAGCTAAAGCTCCTGTGAGGGCATTCCAGAGATTCTCTTTCTTGCACTGTATCACAACTCCACATCTGCCTGACCCCCATGGCAGGGCTCAGGCTGGAAGGGACCTCAGAGATCATCTCCTCCAATCTTCCCCCCATGCCCAGGGACACCTCTCAGCCAGACTCAGCTGCTCAGGGCCTCATCCAGCCTGGCCTTCAACACCCCCAGGCAGGAGGCAGCCACAGCCTCCCTGGGCAGCCTGTGCCAGACTCTCACCACCCTCACACTCAACAACTTCTTCCTCAGCTCCACTCTAACCCTGCTCTGCCTCAGCTTCAAACCATTCCCCCTTGGCCTGGCTGTAGAAACACTCATGAGAAGTTCCTCTGCAGCCCTCCTGCAGGATCCCTTCAGGTCCTGGCAGGCAGCTCTGAGGTCCCCCTGGAGCCTTTTCCTCTGCAGGCTGCACACCCCCAGCTCCCTCAGCCTGTGCTCACAGCAGAGCTGCTCCAGCCCTTGGATCATCTTTGTGCCCTCCTCTGCCTCACTCCACAGCTCTGTGTCCTTCCCCTGCTGGGGACAGCAGAGCTGGAGGCAGTTTCTGTGGTGCCTTTCCCTTTAGTTCCGGCAGGCTGTGAGCTGGCCAAGCAGAAAAGCAAAGTTCATCAAAAACGTGAAGCATTTCCTGGGAAAAATGTGAGGAGAGAAATGAAAAATTCTCTCTCTCTCCTCTCTCTCTTTCTGTATTTTATTTTTCTTTCCTTTTCCCCCCTTTCTTTAATTTTTTCACAGGGATTTGGCAGTATGCCAAAAACTTTTGCAGCTTTCCAAAACTGGAAAAACCAAAAATACTTTGAAACTGAACTCTCCTCTAGGAAAATTGAAAAAGTGGGGGGGAAGGAGAGAGGAAAAAAAAAATCCAAGCCATGCTCTGCTTTTCACACAAAAGCATTTCTGTTTTTTTTTCTTTCTTCCTCTTTTCTTTTTTTTTTTTNCATGGAAGTCCAGGTGGCCTCAGTGATTCTCATGGCCTTGTGCCAGCAGAAGGGCAGCCCCTGGGTGAAAAACCTGACTGCAAACTCTCTACAGGGCTGGGTGTGTTCCACCCCTGCACACTGCAGGCAGGAACCTAAGGCACATTCCATGCACAGTTGAATGTGTTCAGCAGCCTGGGCCTGGTGCTGATGGTCAGAGACAGCCAAATGGACAAAATCTCCTTAAATGTATTTAAAATGATCCCAGCTAAAGCTCCTGTGAGGGCATTCCAGAGATTCTCTTTCTTGCACTGTATCACAACTCCACATCTGCCTGACCCCCATGGCAGGGCTCAGGCTGGAAGGGACCTCAGAGATCATCTCCTCCAATCTTCCCCCCATGCCCAGGGACACCTCTCAGCCAGACTCAGCTGCTCAGGGCCTCATCCAGCCTGGCCTTCAACACCCCCAGGCAGGAGGCAGCCACAGCCTCCCTGGGCAGCCTGTGCCAGACTCTCACCACCCTCACACTCAACAACTTCTTCCTCAGCTCCACTCTAACCCTGCTCTGCCTCAGCTTCAAACCATTCCCCCTTGGCCTGGCTGTAGAAACACTCATGAGAAGTTCCTCTGCAGCCCTCCTGCAGGATCCCTTCAGGTCCTGGCAGGCAGCTCTGAGGTCCCCCTGGAGCCTTTTCCTCTGCAGGCTGCACACCCCCAGCTCCCTCAGCCTGTGCTCACAGCAGAGCTGCTCCAGCCCTTGGATCATCTTTGTGCCCTCCTCTGCCTCACTCCACAGCTCTGTGTCCTTCCCCTGCTGGGGACAGCAGAGCTGGAGGCAGTTTCTGTGGTGCCTTTCCCTTTAGTTCCGGCAGGCTGTGAGCTGGCCAAGCAGAAAAGCAAAGTTCATCAAAAACGTGAAGCATTTCCTGGGAAAAATGTGAGGAGAGAAATGAAAAATTCTCTCTCTCTCCTCTCTCTCTTTCTGTATTTTATTTTTCTTTCCTTTTCCCCCCTTTCTTTAATTTTTTCACAGGGATTTGGCAGTATGCCAAAAACTTTTGCAGCTTTCCAAAACTGGAAAAACCAAAAATACTTTGAAACTGAACTCTCCTCTAGGAAAATTGAAAAAGTGGGGGGGAAGGAGAGAGGAAAAAAAAAATCCAAGCCATGCTCTGCTTTTCACACAAAAGCATTTCTGTTTTTTTTTCTTTCTTCCTCTTTTCTTTTTTTTTTTTTCTTTTTCTTTTTAACTGCAGTTAATTTCAGCTGCAAAATTGCTCCTGAAGGAAGAGTCACAAATAAAAGCTTCCTCTCCTTCCTAGCTGACCTCTTTCTCTAGCTCTGGGTAAGAGTTGCTGAAGCTCTTTGCTGCAACCCAAGAACTTAATATCTCTGCATGAAGTTTTCCATGAGGACTTTTAAAAAGAAAAAGAAAGAGAGAAAGAGAGAAAGAGAGAAAGAGAGAAAGAAAGAGAAAAAAAGAGAAAGAAAGAAAGAAAGAAAGAAAGAAAGAAAGAAAGAAAGAAAGAAAGAAAGAAAGAAAGAAAGAAAGAAAGAAGGAAGAAAGGAAGAAAGAAGAAAAGAAGGAAAGAAAGAAAGAAGGAAAGAAGGAAAGAAAGAAAGAAGGAAAGAAAGAAAGCAAGAAAGAAAGAAAGAAAGGAAGAAAGGAAGAAAGAAGGAAAGAAGGAAAGAAGGAAAGAAGGAAAGAAAGAAAGAAGGAAAGAAAAAGAAAGAAAGAAAAGAAAGAAAGAAATTGGAACCAAAGCCATCTAAATATTTTCCTTCAGCAATTCTCTTTCTCTCTCCCTTCAGCTTAGCACAGACTGGACTCCTCACAACAGGAAATACCAGGGCTTAGGAAATCTTCCCCACAAGCTCTCAAAAGCCCTGCAAGTCACTGCAGCCTCTGACAGGAGCCCCTTGCTGCCAGCACAACAGAAACAGGAGAGCCCAGCAAGGCAACGGCAGACACTTGAAAAACAAAGGAGTCACAAGCTCGCTGGGGATGAGGCTGTTTACATCCTTGGAAGGGCAGGGGAGGTTTTGCAACCCGAGCAAAAATAACAACAACAACCCAGCAGTGATGTCCTGCACGCCTGGCAAGGGCTCCCAACACACGTGAGGGGCTGCAGGGAAGCAACAGGGGACTTGGGGTCAGGGTAGGGAGACAGCAGGGAGAGGAGAGGGAAGAGGAGCACCATCACAGATCACAGATCAGAGGATGCTAGGAGTTGGAAGGGACCTCCAGAGCTTGTCCAGTCCAACCACTGGGCCAGAGCAGGACCATAGAATCCAGCACAGGTCACCCAGGAACACATCCAGAGGGGGCTGGAAAGGCTCCAGACAAGGAGACTCCACAACCCCTCTGGGCAGCCTGCTCCAGGGCTCCAGCACCCTCACACCAAAGAAGTTTCTCTTGATGCTGAGGTGGAACCTCCTGTGCTGTGGTTTATATCCATATAACCATGGCCATGGCCAGCAGCACAGAATGTTGAAGGATTCTTCACCCTTTTCGTTTCTGTTTTATGCTCCTGTGTCAGCAGCACAATTCGATGCTTGCTTGCGCAACAGTTAAGGAACAAGTCCTGTCCCCCAAGACATGACACACACAGGACAGCAAAGGCAATCACAGAAACACAGCATGGTAGGGGTTGGAAGGGACCTCCACAGAGGTCCAACTCCCCTGTCAAAGCAGGGTCACCCAGGGCAGGGCACACAGGAACACAGACAGATGGGGCTTGAAAGTCTCTCCAGAGAAGGAGACTCCACAACCACTCTGGGCAGCCTGCTCCAGGCCTCCAGCACCCTCACACCAAAGAAGTTTCTCCTCATGTTGAGGTGGAACCTCCTGGGTTCCAGTTTGTGCCCATTGCTCCTTGTTCTATCACAGGACACCACAGAACAGAGCCTGGCTCCCTTTTTCTTGCCCCCCACCTCTCACATATTGATAGACATTGATCAGATCCCCTCTCAGCCTTCTCTTCTCCACACTAAACAGCCCCAGGGCTCTCAGCCTTTCCTCCTAGGAGAGATGTTCCAATTCCTTCATCCTCCTCATAGCCTCCATTGGACACTCTCTAGTCTGTCCATCTCCCTCTTGAACTGGGGAGCCCCAAACTGGACACAGCACTGCAGGTGTGGTCTCACCAGGGCAGAGCAGAGGGGCAGGAGAACCACCCCAGCCCTGCTGGCTGCACTTTTTTGATGCACCAAAGGATGCTGTTGGCCCTCTTGGCCCCAAGGGCACTTTACTGTCCCATGCAGAACTTGCTGCCCACCAGCACTCCAAGGTCTTTCTCCATGGAGCTGCTTTCCAGCAGGACAACCTCAGATGTGGTCTCACACCTCCTCACTCACTGCCCCAGTCACAAGACCTGAGCCAACAAACCAGGGTGGGATTCTCACATCCTGGCTGCTTTGCCCATAATTTTCTGCATTTATCTCCATTGAGGTTTGTGCCTGAGGAAGGGCTTCAGGAGGACCTTCAGCTCTGACCNGACACAGCACTGCAGGTGTGGTCTCACCAGGGCAGAGCAGAGGGGCAGGAGAACCACCCCAGCCCTGCTGGCTGCACTTTTTTGATGCACCAAAGGATGCTGTTGGCCCTCTTGGCCCCAAGGGCACTTTACTGTCCCATGCAGAACTTGCTGCCCACCAGCACTCCAAGGTCTTTCTCCATGGAGCTGCTTTCCAGCAGGACAACCTCAGATGTGGTCTCACACCTCCTCACTCACTGCCCCAGTCACAAGACCTGAGCCAACAAACCAGGGTGGGATTCTCACATCCTGGCTGCTTTGCCCATAATTTTCTGCATTTATCTCCATTGAGGTTTGTGCCTGAGGAAGGGCTTCAGGAGGACCTTCAGCTCTGACCCAGAAGCAGCACGAGAAACAGCCCTGGGAAAGCCAAGTGCATGGAAACTGAACTACACAGCACTTGGCATTTTCCCAGCCCCCAAATCTGCTTTAGATGGAGCTAGAGCTTCTTTTAAAGAGTAAGAGGGAGCAGGGCAGAGCTGCATCTGACAGTCACAGACCCAGATTCATAAGTGCTGCCTTTCAGCACTGTGTTTATCTCTGACTCCATGCCAGGCTCTGTGTTCTCTGACCCTGACCTGAGGGAACCTCGTCTGTGGGTAACGTGAGGATAACTCAGGCTCCACCAGGGACTTCTGAATGAACTAGGGTAAGAATTCCAGTTCAGTTTGGCCTGACATTAAGGGAGTTTGGACAATTTACCCCTCTCCCTGCCTTTATAATTGTTTTCACAGTTGGCTCTGCAATGGATGAATCTTGTTGGAGGTCAGTGGGATGAGGTTTAACAGAGACAAGTGCTGGTCCTGCACTTGGGTCACAACAGCTCTGTGAAGGCTCCAGGCTGGGGGCAGGTTGGAGAAGAGAAGGCTTCAGGGAGACCTTAATGCAGCCTCTCAGTACTTAAAAAGAATCTATAAGCAAGATAGGCACAATCTCAGCAGGGCCTGTTGGGACAGGATGGTTGGAACTCACAGAGGGAGATTCAGAGTGGAGAGAAGGAGAAATGTTTGACACTGAGGGTGGGGAGAGCCTGGCCCAGGCTGCCCAGAGTGGTGAGAGTTGCCCCATCCCTGGCACCATTGCAGCTCAGGTTGTTTGGAGATCTGAGCAACCTGCTCTGGCTGGGGATGTCCCTTGCTGGCTGCAGGGGGTGGACTGGATGGCCTTGCAAGATTCCTTCCAACCCAAGTCATTCTGTGATTGCAAGTTCTATCCCACAAGGAGGTCTCCTTCCCTGAGGAGATTCCAAACCCAGCTGGATGTGCTCCTGTGAGACATGCCCTGGGTGATCCTGCTCTGGCAGGCGGGTTGGACTGGATGAGCTCCAAAGGTCCCTTCCAACCCCTAATGTGCTGTGGTCCTGTGAGGTGCAAAGCTCTGCATCTGCACAGCTGAGAGAGAGCTTCCATCTGGTGAGGGTGGAGAAGGAAGGTTGCTGAGTTATCCCCACTCCACAGCTCAGACACTGAGCTGCAATGAGATGGAACAAGCTCTTGCAAGGCCTCATTGCAACTGGGATGGGACTTTAAGCCAATTTTCACAGCCTCTACACTACCTCAGGTTGCTGTGCTTGGCCTGCTTGGATATTTCCCAGGAAATGTGGCTCCAGAAGTCCAATACCTTCGTGGTACCATCCCAAACCTTTTTAACTGCCTGTATCTTGAAAGGTTCTTCTTCTCCTCCTCCCCTCTTTCCACAACCCACTGCAGCAGGGGGGTGGAGGGGAAGGAGAAGAGCAGGCACACCATAGCGAGCTGGCTTGACTTCAGGAATAACAGAACACATTTCCTGCCTTGGTGTCTACAAAAAATTCCTATCAGATCCTTTCCCTGGAGCTTGTTTTGCCTTCTCCTCAGCAAGGCTTTTCAGGAAGACAGAGGAAAAGAATTTGGAGAAGATTAATAATGACCAGCAAGTGAGGGTGCAAGCAGCTCCCCAAGCAGCTGAGTCTCTTGTAGCCATTCTCTGGCCTGGGAATGTTCAGTTGTGGAAGACAGAGATCAGTTCACAGGGGGCTGCAGGAGAGCTGGGGAGGGACCTTTGACAAGGGTTTGTAGTGATAGAATGAGGGGCAAGGGATTGAAGCTTGAGGAGGGCAGATTGAGAGTGGAGATGAGGAAGACATTATTGAGAGTGAGGTTGGGAGAGACTGGCACAGGTTGCCCAGGGAGGCTGTGGCTGCCTCCTGCCTGGAGGTGCTCAAGGCCAGGCTGGATGAGGCCTTGAGCAAGCTGGGCTGGTGGGAGGTGTCCCTGCCCATGGCAAGGATTGGAACTGGATGAGCTTCCAGGTCCCTCCCAGCTTAAACAGTTCTGTGAGTCTGATCACAGTGGCTCAAGCTGGAGAGGTGGTTTCAGCCAGTGGCTTAAGAACAGCTGCCCTGTGCTGAGTTAAATTCCTCCTTTCAGGACAGAGAGAATTACCTTCAGCATCTCCTGACTGTGCTGCTGAAGGCTCCTTCCTCCCCAGGAGTCACTTCTGAGACTTTGCTTTGGTGTGTGTGGGTGAGATGACAACAGACATCAGAAAGATCCAACTACAGACTGAATGGTGGCTTGGCTCTGCTGCCAGGCTAGGGGTGAGCAGAGCATGGGACCAGGGCTGAGTGACAAGGGAAGGGCACACTCTGGGCATCTGGTGACCTCCTGCCAGCTTTTGCTAGACTTTAGGGAACTTCATCAATCACAGAACCACAGCACTGTCAGGGTTGGAAGGGACCTGAAGGATCATCCAGTTCCAAGCCTCTGCCATGGGCAGGGACACCTCCCTCCAGCCCAGGTTGCTCAAGGCCTCATCCAGCCTGGCCCTGAACACCTCCGGGATGAGGATGATCTTGAAGATCCCTTCCAACCTTTTCAGCACCTGCTCTGCTTTTGCAGCACACAGAGCCTTGAGCAGAGGCTCCCTGCACTTCGTGAAGCCTTCTCTCAGCCCTGCAGTCCTTGGCCACTGAGCCAGCATTCCAGGATGATGTATTTTAATCAGTGTCAGCAATTGAGTGCCTTGGCTTGGAGCCAGATGTGATGCAGAACTGAGCAGATGCTCTTTGCCTCTTTGTTCAGGGGACAGAAGCTGGCAGAGCTCCTGGGCTTGCACAGAGCCCCAGCAGAAGGATCTCCTCAGGGGCACAGGCCAGGTGCCCACATGGAGAGCCATGGGGAGCACTGGATCCAGATGGAAATCTGCTTTGGGTCCAGGAATGTTGAGATTTGGAGTTTTGCTTCAGGCCTCTTTGTTCTGAAGGGATTGAATGTCACCAAGATGGAGGTACCATGAGCTGAACCACGACTGGCTTCAAGGCTCCAGAGCTGAGCACAAAGGTTTCAGGGATCTGCACTCCCCTGTGCAGCAGAACACAACCTCTGGTGAGGAGATAGTAAAGTCTTGTCCTGCACATGGAGGCCATCAGGCTGTCAGTGCTACTCACCTCACTGTCTTCGGCTGGAGGGGGAGGAGGCTCTTTGATGATCTAGAGGGATCAGAGAGAAAGAGAAGAGGAAATGAATGCTTTGTTCTTTAGCACAATTTAAATGTCTCTTTAACAGGCTCAGGATGGTAGGGGTTGGAAGGGACCCCTGGAGATCTTGGAGTCTCCCTGCCAGAGCAGGAGCAGAGAATCCAGCACAGGGCACACAGGAACACATCCAGACAGGGCTGCAAATGCTCCAGAGAAAGAGACTCCACAATCTCTCTGGGCAGCCTGCTCCAGGGTGCCTCTGGGAGCCTCCCAGTGCAGAAGTTCCTCCTCCTGCTGAGCTGCAACCTCCTGTGCTGCACTTTCCATCCAGTGCCCCTTGGCCTAGCCCAGGGTGCAAGTGAGCAGAGCCTGGCCCCTGCCTCCTGCCCCCCAGCCCTCAGCTCTTGAGAGACATTGAGCAGATCCCTCTCAGCCTTCTCCTCTCCACACTCACCACCCCCAGGGCTCTCAGCCTCTCCTCCCCAGGCACTGCTCCAGGCCCTCCAGCATCCTTGGAGGCCTCCCTTGGACTCTCTCCAGCAGGTCCCTGTCCCTCCTGAACTGGGGAGCCCAGAGCTGGATGCAATATTCCAGGTGAGGTCTCAGCAGGGCAGATCCAGGGAGAACCTCCCTGACTCTGCTGGCCACACTCTGAATGCCCCCCAGGACCCCATTGGCCTTCTTGGCCCCCAGGGCACATTGCTGTGCCATACAGAACTTGCTGCCCACCAGCACCCTCAGGTCCTTCTCCTTGGGGCTGCTCTCCAGGTCAGGAAGCAGAAGGCTGTGCTGCTTCCAGGCTATGCTGTGGCTACAGGGTGCCTGTGGGGGTTACAGGTGCCTGTGGGGGCTGCAGGTGTCACAGCCCCCCAGGGAACAGGAGGTGTCCCAGAGTCCTGCCATGCCTGAGTTGCAGCTCCAGGCTGTCTTGCTCAGGAGGTGACCCCTGCCCTGTGTGAGGGAACAGCAAATTCCAAGTGCTGCATCCTTGATTCTGCAGCCCCCCAGGCCCAGCAGGAGGTACAGCAAAGGACAGCAACCACTGCTTCACCTGAACACCCATGCTTGAAACCAGCACCCCCTGCCCACTGCCTGTGGGGACACATCCTGCCTCCAGTCACTTCCAGCCTGGGCAACGCCTGGAAAGTGAAACCAAGCTGCAGTAAAGTGCCCTGGGGACATTGCAAAGCAGCACCAACCCCCCCGCCCCGGCTCTGCCTGCCAGCCCTCTCCTTCATTCCAGAAGGCTCTGCCCCCTCACCCTCCCGTGGCAAAATGTTTTTCCCATTGCCAGGCTAACAGAGCTCAGCCCCACAAGCTTTGCAAGTCTATATCAAAAGCCTCACACTTCTGGGGCTCTCGCAGGGTGAGGCTGTAGATGGCTCCAGGATATTCTCCATAGAAACAACTTCAGTTTATGTGGGTGTGAGGCTATTATTTCATGCAAAAGGTTTGCATCTAGGGCTCTGCAGGCACTTGGCTATGAGCACAGCCCTCCCCTCCAAGAGCAACAGAGAGAATTCCAAAGGCAGAGCAGTGGCCTGCAGGCACGTCAGGGATCTCTCCCTTACAGCGCAGAGCCACTGCAGCACCACTGAATCCACAGCCACTCGTGGCACTGCAGCTGCCCCAGGGGTGGATTTGCTCCAGGGGTTTAAAGGCCACCTGGATGGGGCAGTCCTTGCTTGCCACACCAGGCCACAGGGCAGATGCTGCCAGGGTGCTGAGTGCCTGTGGAGGTAGCACTGAGTACCCTCAGCTGCTCTCAGGCCTGGGTGTGAGGTGCAGAGGCTGCCCAGGCACCGGGCATGGATGTGCAGGCTTGAAAATGACCCTGGAGGACACAGCTGCCAGTGCCCAGCCTGGCTGCTTCCATGCAGAAAGGGAAAATGCCACAGACATGAAAGGCCCTGAAGAGGTAAATATTTACAGCCAGCCCTCTCACTCGTGCTTCTCCTCCTCTGATGAGCTCACTGTTTTTATTTTCCTCTGCAAAGCTCCAGTCATGCAATGTGGCCACTAATGAGGAGCATGTGGCTCAGGCTCGGGAGGAGATGGGGCTGGATCAGTCCCTTCTCAGCCCAGAGCAGTGGTGCTTGAGGAGCTCTGCCACTGCCTACTCATCTTTGCCTCCTCCCTTTTGGATTCTTGTAGCTACAGTTGTGTGTGGGATTCACAGACTGCAGCAGGTTGGAAGGGACCCTCCAAGGGCATCTTGTCCAACCCCCTGCACTCAGCAGGGACATCTCCAACTGGATCAGGCTGCCCAGGGACACAGCAAAGCTGATCTTGAATGTCTGCAGGGATGGAGCCTCAACCCCAGCCCTGGGCAGCCTGTCCCAGTGTCTCACCACCCTCACTGTGCACAACTCCCTCCTGATGTCCAACCTAACTCTGCCCTGCTCCAGTTTCAAACCATTGCCCCTTGGCCTATCCCCACAGCCCCTTCTGAACAGCCCCTCCCCAGCCTGCCTGCAGGTCACTTCAGGTATTCTCTGGGACACTGAGACTCAGAGAACTCAATTGGATCTTTGTGCCATCCAGGGAGCACAGCAAGCACCAGATGGAAGTAAGAAGGTCCCAGAGCCAGAAGGCAGTGCCTTTCACCTGCTCATTTTGCACTAATCACAGAATCATACAATGGTAGGGTTGGAAGGGACCTCTGGAGGTCATCCAGTCCAAGCCCCCTGCCAGAGCAGAATCTCCCAGGGCAGGGCACACAGAGCACATCCAGGTGGGGTTTGAATGTCTCCAGAGCAGGAGACTCCACAACCTCTCTGCGAAGCCTGTGCCAGTGAATAGAGGCAGTTCCTCAAGCAGAAGGAAGGAAATGCCACCACAGGGAACCTGGTGAGGGGAGAGCCCATGCTGGCCACAGGTTTTGTCCTGGGCTGCCTCTCTTGTGCCTGGCCAGATGACACACAGGGACCTGCTGAATGCAATCAGCTGGGAGTGTGCTGAGCCAAGCCAAAGGTTGAGGCCAGTTTGGCTTGGCAGGGCTGAAGTGTTTGTTCATGTGTGCTGTGATTGTTTGGATAACCCCAAACCATCCCTGTGATTGCTGCTGCAACTGCAGCCCTGTCCCTGTGCCTCGAAGCAGGGCCATGGATCGCTCCCCAATCACCTCTGCTCAGTAGGTGAGGAGCACCTGAGGGCTTCCACATCACACAAACATAAACCACAGAGTGGCTCAGGTTGGAAGGGACCTCAGAGCTCATCTGCTCCAACCCCCTGCCATGCCTAGGGACACCTCTCAGCCAGACTCAGCTGCTCAGGGCCTCATCCAGCCTGGCCTTCAACACCCCCAGGCAGGAGGCAGCCACAGCCTCCCTGGGCAGCCTGTGCCAGACTCTCACCACCCTCACACTCAACAACTTCTTCCTCAGCTCCACTCTAACCCTGCTCTGCCTCAGCTTCAAACCATTCCCCCTTGGCCTGGCTCTGGACACCCTCAGGGAAAGTTCCTCTGCAGCCTTCCTGCAGGATCCCTTCAGGTCCTGGCAGGCAGCTCTGAGGTCCCCCTGGAGTCTTCTCTTCTCCAGGCTGCACACCCCCAGCTCCCTCAGCCTGTGCTCCCAGCAGAGCTGCTCCAGCCCTTGGATCATCTTTGTGACCTCCTCTGGCCTCACTCCACAGCTCTGTGTCCTTCTCCTGCTGGGGACAGCAGAGCTGGCAAACCCTTCCCATGCAGTCTTTTGTTTTCCAGTAGTAAAGGCTGGAGAGGAGGCCAGAGGCTTTTGTCAGCAGAGAGAGGAACCTGGAGGGGAGTTGTCAGCTCTGCCACACACTCAGCTGTGAAAATTCAGGACCTCAAAGCAATCCTTTGCCTTTCTCTTGCCTTCCATCACAGACCTCAGCACAGGTGAGGGACAGAGGTCTGTGGCTGACGTCAGAGGCTGCTGGAGCAGCAGCAGCTTGTGCTGAGCAGCCCAGTGCCAAAGCAGAGCCATCAGCCACCGCCCTGCAGTTTAAAAGCACTGCAGAGGGCTGGTTTGCTGCAGCCATTCAGCAACAAGTTGAATCCAGATCCTGCATAGTCCAGGAATGTGTCTAGGATGTTTTCCATCTTGGGAGACCAGAAAACTGCCCTGGCTTACAGCGTCCAGCAGGCACATACTCAGTCCCTGGAGTCTGGGATGATAAATTGGGGCAATATGGTTCATGTCAGGGAAGAGGATCTGCTGGAAGCTGCAGCAGATCAGCATGTAAAAGGAAGGCTCCATGAGCAGAGCTGGGGCTGTTCAGCCTGGAGAGGAGAAGGCTCCAGGGAGATCTCAGAGCAACCTTCCAGTACCTGAAGGGGCTCCAGGAGAGCTGGGGAGGGACCTGGGAAAAGGCTGGGAGTGCCAGGATGAGGGAGAATGGCTTTGAGCTGGGAGAGAGGAGACTGAGACTGGAGATGAGGAAGAAATTGTTGGCAGTGAGGGTGGGGAGAGACTGGCACAGGTTGCCCAGGGAGGCTGTGGATGTCCCTTCCCTGTTCAGGGCCAGGCTGGATGAGGCCTTGAGCAGTCTGGGCTGGTGGGAGGTGTCCCTGCCCATGGCAGGGGCTTGGAGCTGGATGAGCTTTGAGGTCCCTTCCAACCCAACCATTCTGTGAGTCTGTGATTCTGTGAGCAGCACCAAGAAGTAAAGCCTCAATTAGGACTAAAATTTGGGCAGGCAGCATGCAGGGACTGAGCAGCTGTTTTGTCTTATTTACCTTCACTCTCTGGAAAATACAGAATCTGGAATTTTGCTGTGCTAATAAGCAAAGCCTTTAAGAGCTTTAACTCTGACCCATCTGACTCATCTTTTTATTTTTCCCCTCACATATTTACAGCTTTGACCTCCTCTGAGTCCTGTGACAGTTTCATTCTTTAGTCATGAGTTGGGGAAAGGAAGGTTTCACAGAACCACAGAAGGGTAGAGGTTGGAAGGGACCTCCAGAGATCATCCAGTCCAACCCCCTGCCAGAGCAGGGCAGCCAGGGCAGGGCACACAGGAACACATCCAGGTGGCTTTGGAAGCTCTCCAGAAACGGAGACTCCACCACAGGCTACCAGGTGAGTGAGTGCTGGCCTCAAGAGCTCAGATTTGATCCCAAGGCAGGGGCTGTGGGGTCACAGAATTGATCTGGTTGGAAGAGACCTTCAAGCTCAACCACTCCAACCCTGCACCCAGCACTGCAGGGTCAGCACCAAACCATGTCCCTAAGCACCAGCTCCACACTGCTGGAACACCCCCAGGGATGGTGACTGCAGCACTGCCCTGGGCAGAGCATTCCAGTGTCTGAGAACCCTTCCAGTGCAGAAATGTTTCCTGATCTCCAGCCTTGAGCCTCCCCTGGTGCAGCTTGGAACCATTTCCTCTGCTCCTGTTTGCCACCAAGGAGCAGAGGCTGTCCCCTCCTCACCCCAACCTCCCTTCAGGGAGCTGTAGAGAGCAATGAGGTCTCCCTCAGCCTCCTCCTCTCCAGCCTGAACACCCCCAGCTCCCTCAGCCCTCCTCTAGCCCAGGGGCTCCAGGCCCTTCTCCAGCCTCATTGTGCTGCTCTGGACAGGCTCCAGCTCCTCAATGTCCTTCCTGCAGGGAGGGTCCCAGAGCTGAACACCACCCCCAACACTTCTGCCTGCAGGTTTGTGTCTCCCTTTCTCCTGCTCTGCCTCAGTGTTTCAGATGATTCCTGATCCTGTGCTCCCCAAAGCATCCCAACTGCAGGCAAACTCTGCCTCCAGCAGCTGGGAGCTGGGATGTGGGAATGGCCACAGGGGGACCCTTGTAGGGAATCTCCAGAGAGCCAACCTGTACCCTGCCATTTAATGACTCCTTAGGGCTGCTGAAGGCTCTACCCATTTCCACCCCTCCTCTTCCTCCCCTCCAGCCATGATTTTTCATGTGGTTTCAATATACATTTTCTGTATTCCTCCAGCCAGAGTTTTGTTTCCAAAACTTCTGCTCAGCTGCAGCCCAGACTGAGAGCCAAACAAATTGCTGGGTTCTTCCATGCTTCCTTCCAGAAAAACAGCTTTCAAGCTGGAAGTGGTGTCAGAGGCTTAAACCCCAACACCTCACTGATGTGCCAGCCACAGCCCTGCCCCAAACAGCTGCAGCACAAAAATGAGGAAGGTAATGAGAGACTGAAGAGGGCAATGAACAAAGACTGCAGGCATGGATGGTAAGGGAGGGGATAAGGAAAAATGTCTTTGCTGCAGGAGTGGTCAGGAACTGGAGCAGGCTGCCCAGGGAGGTGGTGTTGTCCCCATCCCTGGAGGTGTTCCAGAACCCTGTGGCCATGGCAGCTGGGGCCATGGTTTGGTGCCCATGGTGGTGTTGGGTTGCTGGCTGGGCTGGATGAGCTCAGAGGCTTTCCCAACCCAACCAGTTCTGTGATTCTGTGTTTACCTCACAAAACCAGGAGGAGATGTGACATGGGAGAGAGTGTGAGGAAATGCCTTAGGTCTCAGCTGCACCATGGAGATACTTCCACTGAGAAGCTCTTCAGTTTCACAGTCACAGATTGCAGCAGGTGGGAAGGGACCCTCCAAGGGCATCTTGTCCAACCCCCTGCACTCAGCAGGGACATCTCCAGCTGGATCAGGCTGCCCAGGGACACAGCCAGGCTGAGCTTGAATGTCTGCAGGGATGGAGCCTCAACCCCAACCCTGGGCAGCCTGTCCCAGGGTCTCACCACCCTCACTGTGCACAACTCCCTCCTGATGTCCAACCTAACTCTGCTCTGCTCCAGTTTCAAACCATTGCCTCTCATCCTATCCCCACAGCCCCTTCTGAACAGTCCCTCTCCAGCCTGACTGCAGGTCCCCTGCAGACATTGAAATGCAGCTCTAAGGTCTGCCTGGAGCCTTCTCTTCCCCATGCTGAACATACACAACTCTCCCAGCCTTGAACTGCCCTAGCTGGGGTTCAGCCCAAGGCTGGGTCAGGCTGCTTGCAGCTCCCACTTCAGCTGTGCCAGGGTTATGCAGATCCTGAGCAGGTCAGAGCATGGCCCAAACACAACTCAGCCTGTGCCAGTCCTGGTGGCTGGGGGAGGCACTGGCTCAGTGGGCACAGGGAAATGGTCCCAGCACACTCTGGCCTTCCAACTCTTTTATTATTTACACCTTCCCTGTACATCCAAAGCACTTCACCCAGCTCCATTTCCAAGCCAATCTAACAATGTGCCTGCAAGATCCACTTTGAGATGGTTTTGGAGGGGTTTTTTTTGGCTGTTTGGCTCACATCTACAGGAAAATCTCTTTGGTTTGCATCAAAGTTAAACCTAAGCCTTATGCTGGCTTCTTATCCAGAACAGCTTCACCCTTGGGCACCTAAGTGGCACACAGAGATACTCCTGGGATCACTTGGACTCCTTCAGCTGTGATCAGGAAAGAGAAGGAACAGGAAGATGCTGACTGGCATCAAGGAGGCCAGGATCTGGCATATGCTGGTGTTCAGCTCTGCTCTGCTCAGAGGTCATCCTCTTGCAGGTAGCTCTGTCCTTGCCATCATTCTAATCATGGGCACAGTGCTGGGGTTCTCAGCAGAATCATCTTTCCTTGTTTCCTTTTGTTGTTGAATATGGCTCTGGGGAGACCTCAGAGCAGCCTTCCAGTACCTGAAGCGGCTCCAGGAGAGCTGGGGAGGGACCTGGGACAAGGGCTGGGAGTGCCAGAACAGAGGGACAATGACTTTGAGCTGGGAGAGGGGAGGTAGAGAATGGAGATGAGGAAGAAATCCTTGAGAGTGAGGGTGGGGAGAGGTTGGAACAGGTTGCCCAGCTCTGACTTTCCTGAAAGGTCAGCACCTGGCTCCCACAATTTTGTCCTCCCCAGACACCCAGGGAAATGTTGCCTGTGCTGCCATCAGGCACAGCAAGGACCTCACTATTGTTCTGCCCCCCCAAGCCACAACTGCATCTACTGTAAACTGAGTGGTGAATTCCAGACTTCAGCCCAGAATACTTCTGAGACCAATAAACTTGGTTCCACTTGGAAGCAGCCTCTCTGCATGGGCCCCTGCCAAGCAGATCCTGGGTTCCAGATAGATCACTGGAGCAAGCCTGTTGACTCCAGGCCATTTACTCCAGGGATGGAGCTGGCTTGGTGTCTTTCCTGAAGAACTGCTGGATAACAACGACTCCTAGTTAATTACAAAGCCTGCCAAGAGGGAGTGCAGGGTTTAGAAGTTGCTTTTGTCACTCACATTTATCCTTGGGAAGAAAACAATCTGCTGGGCTTTGTGGTTTTTTTCTCCCCTTTTTCCCCTGGACACCCAGACAGCCATCCCTGGGCTGCACTCCACAGCAGAGTCCCTGGCTCTCTGCTTGGATTATTAGAGGTTGCTGCTTGCCTGCCTCTCTTGTCTCTTGTGCAAGGCAGTTCCTCTGCCCTTAAGTCACTTTGTGCTTCTGCACATTCCTTAACATGCCTCCACCAAGGCAGTAAACAAACCTTGCTCTGCTGCCTTGCTCCTCACTCTCAACAGCCTGGGTGCTCCTCTTCTTTACAGGAGGAATGGCTGAGAGCAGCCTGCAGGAGAAGGCCCTGGGGGTGTCAGTTGGTGACAAACTGCCCAGGAGCCAGCAGTGGTCCCTGGCAGCCCAGAGCCAGCTGAGTGCTGAGCTGCAGCCAGAGCAGGGATCAGCAGCACAGGGAGGGGATTCTGCCCTCTGCTCTGCTCTGCTCAGACCCCATCTGCAGCACTGCCTCCAGCTCTGGGGCCCCCAGCACAAGAAGGCTCTGGAGCTGCTGGAGAGGGTCCAGAGGAGGCCACCAAGATGAGCAGAGGCTGCAGAACCTCCCCTGTGGGGCCAGGCTGGGAGAGTTGGGGCTGTTCAGGCTGGAGAGGAGAAGGCTCCAGGGAGACCTCAGAGCAGCTTTCCAGTACCTGAAGGGCTCCAGGAGAGCTGGGGAGGGACCTGGGACAAGGGCTGGGAGTGCCAGGATGAGGGAGAATGGCTTTGAGCTGGGAGAGAGGAGATTGAGAGTGGAGATGAGTAAGAAATTGTTGGCAGTGAGGGTGGGGAGAGACTGGCACAGGTTGCCCAGGGAGGCTGTGGATGTCCCTTCCCTGTTCAGGGCCAGGCTGGATGAGGCTTTGAGCTGGTGGGAGGTGTCCCTACCCATGGCAGGGGGTTGGCACTGGATGAGCTTTGAGGTCCCTTCCATCCCAACCATGATTCAATGAATGACCTTAACTTTGACAGGCTGGTTGGTAAGTGGCACCCAGAGGTGTCCCACTCCCTCCACAGCTGCCTGCCACTCCCAGACCCAGGGCAGAGATCCCAACCAGGCTCTGCACTTCTGATCTCGCAGCAGGGATGTGTCTGACTTCCATTTGGAAACTATCAGTGAGAGAGTTCCCCCCTTGGGGACCTTGCTGAGAGGGAATGTGGGAGGTAAAGGAGGAGAGAGGGTGAGGAAAAGCTTTTATCTACAGCAAATATTTTAGGGACAGAATGGAAGTCTGGAAAACATTAAGCTCCTCAAGTTTCCTGTGGACAAGAGATCCCTGTCCTTGCTGCACAGACCTTGCTTATTTGGGCTGTGTTTCTCTCAAGAAGGTTGTTAGGTGGCCACCATCCTCACAGCACTCCCCAGGAGCAGTCCCATCCTCCCCTTTGAGTCCACAGCTCCTTGCTGCCTTTGCTCCAGGACCTGCTGGGTTTATTGATGCCTTTTTCCTCTCAGCTTCATTTATCTCCTTGGACTGGCAGCACCACTCAGAGCCTTTCCTTTCTAGCACCTCATTTCTCCACCAAAGCCCAGCACAGACACCTCCACAGGGTACAGCTCCACTGGGTTTCATGCAGACGTGCCAACAAAGAAGTTGGCCTCTGGAAAGGTGCCAGGGAGATCAGGCTTGGAGCAACTTACCCCTGCCAATGCTTCCCCTAGTTTTAGAACTCTTTTTTTTAAAATTATTATCCTGAAAAGTCCAAGTCAGAGTTTATCTCCCTTCTGGTTTTCATCTGTCACAGAACCATGGAATGGTTTGGGTTGGAAAAGGCCTCTGAGCTCACCAAGTCCAACCAGCAACACAACCCCACCATGGGCACCCAACCATGGCCCCAGCTGCCATGGCCACAGGGTTCTGGAACACCTCCAGGGATGGAGACTCCGCCACCTCCCAGGCCAGCCTGTGCCAATCCCTCACCACTCTTGCAGCAAAGACATTTTTCCTCCTCTCCAACCTAACCCTCCCCTGGCACAATTCCAGGCCATTTCCTCTCCTTCTATCACCTGAGCCTAGGGAGCAGAGCCCAACCCCCCCTGGCTCCAGCCTCCTCTCAGGAGCTGTAGAGAGCAATGAGGTCTCCCTCAGCCTCCTCTTCTCCAGGCTCAACCCCCCCAGCTCCCTCAGCTGCTCCTTCCCAGCCCTCTTCTCCAGACCCTTCCCCAGCTTCCTTGTCCTTCTCTGGCCCTTCCCCAGTCCCTCAATGTCCTCCCTGGGGTGAGGAGCCCAAAACTGTCAAAGACTGAACTGAAGTTCAGAGGAACATCATCCCCAGCCTGGTCCTCATCCACTAATGGAGTCACCTTGTTGTGGAAGGAGCTCAGGGTCATCAAGCAGGACCTGCACATGATGAAAAATGGCCTTCAAGATACCTCCTGCTCCATGGCCTTCCCCAACACTAAGGTCACACAGGCAGCTCTGATCTTCCCTGGGTCCTCCTTCCAGCCCTTCCTGCAGCTGGTCATCACATTTGCAAGTCTCCACTCAGCTGGGACCTCCCCAGCTGGCCAGGGCTGCTGGGCAGTGCTGGGCAGTGCTGGGCAGTGTCCCTGGGTGCACTTCCAGCAGCTGCCTCAGCACCCTTGGGTGCTTGCCATGGCTTGCAGCACTGCAGCACAGGAATCCATTCCACCACCTTCCTGAGATGGCCTCCAGCCCACAGCTCTGCTGCCACACAAAGGCTCCCAGCTCCTCCTCCTTGCTGCCCATGTGTGGACGCACTTCAGTCTTGCCACAGTTTTGGAGGGCTGAGAACCAATTTCTGCCTGGTCTCATTCCAGGTGCTGCTGTGGGTGCCCCTTGCTGCCAAGTAGGTCTCCAGTCCCTGCCTCCCCTGCTAGGGCAGTGCCAGCCCTCAGGACCAGCCCATCCCCCAGCCACTGCTGGCCTGCCCTAGGGTTTATTCCTCACCAGCCTGGTTTTGTGCCTTTTCCCCCTTCCCATCCAGTTTAAATCTCTTTCAGTGAGCCCTGCCAGCTCCTGGGCTAGGATCCTTTTCCCCCTTTGGGACAGGGGAGTCCCTTCTGTTGCTAGCAGTTGTTGGCAGTTGTTAGGACAGAGGTGAAAAGAAGCCTTTTACCCCCTGTCATTTGCAGCCAGAAACAGACAACTAAAGCCTCCTTCTGTGAGATTTCCACCCTTGCTCTGGACAGAGAGACAGAGCTCACCACAGAGAGTCCCCTCCAAATGTGGCTGCTCCTGCAGTCTGTGCCTCCAAAGCTCTCAGCCCTGGGTTGTAGGCTTGGTACAACGTGGTGCAATTTACAACTCTGGGTAAAGTGATTTGAATCCAGGACCAGGACAGTGACTCAGAGACTGGAGCTGCTTGGGGCAGCCTTAAAGAGAAGCACCAGAAACCCTCCAGGCAGGCAGGCAGTCACCAAGCCCAGGCTCCGGTTCTGCTGACATTTAACAGCCTTCATCCTTGTTCTCTGCAGCACAAACAGGACCCAAAGCAGAGCAGAGCTTCACTCCCTGGTGTGTTCTTCAAGGCTCAGCTCCTGTCCTCATCTCCCTTGGCCAAGGCAGCCCCAGGGGCTGAGCAGCAGAGATGTGCAGGGCTGTGATGTGTCCTTGCAGACACCCAGCAGGGTCATGTGTGAGAGAAAAGCTTCTCTCAAGCCCTTGATTTCCTTCTTGCCTCCCCTGACCTCCTCCTTCTCTCCTCTTTTCTCCTGATCTCTGCCTGTCCTTTTTTTGATTCCTAACTGTGACTGCAGAACATTTTGTGAGCAAGCAGGGAGGAAAGCTCCTGCTGAGTGAGGCACAGCCACACTCTGACTGAAGCTGACACTTGGATTTTTTACTTTTTCAGACAAGCTGAGGTGGGGAAAAAAAAAAAGTTAATCTTGCAAAAAACCTGCAGGCTTAGAAATGTCTTTTCCTTGTCCCTGAGTCAGAACAAGGACTCCATCCTGGGCTCCATCCATGGATACCTCCTGCCCTTCTATAGGAGCCCTCCAGCACTGGGACAGTGGGAGAGGGACTGGAAAATCCAGAAGGCATTTCTGGCAGCCCTGACAGCTCTGCAAACCATTTCCATGCTGGCCAGAGCTGGCAGAGCTCCTGACAAGGTTTGCATGTTAGCAGCACTGCTGCTTGTGGGTCCAGTCCAAGGTCAGGCTGATGGAACAGCAGCACAAAGCAGTGCCAGCAGTGCCAGAAAGAGCCCTGACAGCTCTGCAAACCATTTCCATGCTGGCCAGAGCTGGCAGGCTCCTGACAAGGTTTGCATGTTAGCAGTACTGCTGCTTGTGGGTCCAGTCCAAGGTCTGGCTGATGGAACAGCAGCACAAAGCAGTGCCTCTTGGTCACTAACCACTGCTCTGCTCTTCCTCACTGGAAAATTTTGCCTCTTTCCCACCCCTCTCTAGTGCTCAGGCACCACTGAATTGCTGTTTTGTGCTGAGGGCTTCTGTCACTTACCACGGTGCAGCACAGGGGCCAGAACCACCAGAGCAGAGCCAGTGCCAGCAGGAGGAAGAGGATCAACAAAGCAATAGCCAGGATGGTTCCATCTGACTGCAAGGGAAACAGGGAGAAGTGAGCAGCAGGGGCACAAACCCTCCCTCTCCACACTACCTCTCCTGTGCACCCTGCTCCCAGGCAAGGCCTCTGCCATGCTCCATTTGGTTTTCAAAGTGCATTTTCCCTCCCCCTCATACATCCAAAGGTGGTACCTCATGGTTCAGATCCTGCTGAGATCTCCAGAGCTCATGACTCAGCTCATCCTGCTGAGATCTCCAGAGCTCATGGCTCAGATCCTGCTGAGATCTCCAGAGCTCATGGCTCAGGTCCTGCTGAGATCTCCAGAGCTCATGGCTCAGGTCCTGCTGCTGAGATCTCCAGAGCTCATGGCTCAGGTCCTGCTGCTGAGATCTCCAGAGCTCATGGCTCAGGTCCTGCTGAGATCTCCAGAGCTCATGGCTCAGGTCACCCTGCTCTTCTTAGCAGTCCTGAGTCAGAGTAGTTCTGCCATGAGCTTTACAAGACATTTGAACACACACAGACTCACAGACAGACATACTGACACACACCCAGCACAAGACCCAGGGTGATTCTACAGCAGAAGCCATTAACTCTACAAGATAGAATCATAGAACTGTCAGGGCTGGCAGGGAGCTCAAGGCTCAGCCAGTGCCAACCCCCTGCCATGGGCAGGGACACCTCACACCACAGCAGGTTGCTCACAGCCACCTCCAGCCTGGCTGCAAAAACCTCCAGGCAGGAGGCTTCCACCACCTCCCTGGGCAACCTCTGCCAGGCTCTCACCACCCTCATGGGGAACAATTTCTTCCCAACATCCAATCTCAATCTCCCCACTTCTACTTTTGCTCCATCCCCCCACTCCTTTCACTCCCTGACACCCTCAAAAGTCCCTCCCCAGCTTTTCTGCAGCCCCCTTCAGATCCTGGAAGGCCACCAGAAGGTCTCCTGGGAGCCTTCTCCTCTCCAGCCTGTCCCTCCAGCAGTCCCAAGCCTAAGGCTCTGTCCTCTCAAAGGAGCTTTTATTTTGTGTTCCATTTCAGAGGAGTCTTGGGTGAATTCTTCTCCTCTGTGGACTCTCTTTCAGTTCCAAGTGTTGTCTTGATCCAAGTTCTCCAGAAATTCCTTCTGCACCCAAGGAGAGTTTGGAAAATGCTCTCAACCTGCCTGTTTGTTTTTCCATTCCATTTCCCACATGATGGAGATCCTCTGGCCATAGATTCTCAGTGCCTGAAGCAGGCACCCAGTCCTCCCATGCCCCAGGTCAGGCTGCTCTGGGATGTAGCCTTCATGTGTGACCTTGAGCCTTGGGTGGGGACTGAAGATGTCTGGCCTGGCACCCAGAACATCTCCAAGAGGCTGGAGTCAGGGCTGCCTGCTTGCTTGTTTCAGAGGAGGCTGAGGCTGGGGAGGGGAGGGTCAGGAAAGTTGCTGTCAGGAAGCCAAGAACCTCTGGTTTGGGTTAGATCTAAGCACCAAGAGATAACACATTCAGGTCTGGTGGCTGGATGGAGCTGGCTGCTGCAGCACTTTGCATTGCTGATCAATACCAGAGAATTGCAAATACCCTCTAGAATTGGGAAAGGGTCCCAGCTAGAGAGGAAAGGGTCAAGAGAAGTGTGGCCAGCAGGGCCAGTCTAAGTCTTATCAATATTTTCAGCCTTTGATTCATTTTAGGACCCTTAGTGGTAAAATTAGGAGGTCAGGAGCTTGGTCTCAGAAGCAGTAAGAGAGTTTTGAAGGACACAGAGCTGCTGGAGTGAGTCCAGAGGAGGCCACCAGGATGGACAATTCCTTCTCAGGTGTGGTTGGGACCAGCCATGCTTGGTCCCCACAGATAATTTGGCCTTTAATGACAAATTCACCAGCTTAGAGCTAAAATCCTCTCTTTTTGGTCTTTCAAATGCAAGTTGTTTTCCTCATCTGAGCTGACAGCCTTTCCTCAGTGAGCCTTGAGCACAGCTCCTTGAGTTGTTCCTTGGTTCAGTGTTTCCATGAGCATTTTGGATCCTTCTTCCAAATTTTGATTAAGAAAAAAAAAAAGGAAAAAAAAGAAAAAAAAAAAAGGAAAAAAAAAAAGGAAAAAAAACCCCTGGAATGAAAGCAGACGTCTCAAATGCTTCAGCCCTTTCTGAGCAGCTCTAAGGCTGGGAGGAAGATTTCAAAATGTCAGTGGAAAGTTTGCAAACTGTTTTAGCAGGCAGCAGCTTCTCCTTCTTGCTTTGTGCTTCACTTTCTGCCTGAGCATGGTTCTAGCTGTGTTCAAACCCTGGATATTAACCCAGAGTGAGGCCAAGGGTCCAGCAGGAGCTGACAAAACCAAGATAAAACCACCCCAGAGCAGGGTGCAGGTTGCTGTGGGTGATGCCAGCAGCATCTTTTGTGTGGGGAATGTTTTGTTGTCCTGGGCTGAATTGTTTGGGTTCCCTCCAAGCCTGTTTTACAGCAGTGAGAGCAGAGGGTGGAGGAAGTCATAGATGGAGAGTCTGGAGAACAGGGCTGGGGAGGAGCAGCTGAGGGAGCTGGGGGGGTTGAGCCTGGAGAAGAGGAGGCTGAGGGAGACCTCATTGCTCTCTACAGCTCCTGAGAGGAGGCTGGAGCCAGAGGGAAGATTGGGCTCTGCTCCCTAGGCTCAGGTGATAGAAGGAGAGGAAGTGGTCTGGGATTGTGCCAGGGGAGGGTTAGGTTGGAGAGGAGGAAAAATGTCTTTGCTGCAAGAGTGGTCAGGGATTGGCACAGGCTGCCCAGGGAGGTGGTGGAGTCTCCATCCCTGGAGGTGTTCCAGAGCCCTGTGGCCAGGGTGGAGTTGGGTTGGTGCTGGGCTGGATGCTCTCAGAGGCTTTTCCACTCCAGCCAGTTCTGTGATGCTGTGATTATGGGATGGGATTTGTGGTTCCTGATTAAAAATTTGATGCTTTGTAGCTGATCCCAAAAGCTTCAGTTCCTGTTTTCTGGATTTTTTTTTGGTGCTTGTTTGATGCTGGAATTAATCCAAGCAGAATTTTTGGGGGTGTGGGGTCGATGGTTTGGTTTTGGTACCTGCAGAGGGCTTTTTCCTGCAGCCTTGCCAGGCAGTGAGAGAAGTCTCCTGAGTGAGGAAGGTGAGACCTGAGGAATCAAACCCTTCTGTGTCCTCCAGACTGCTCTGCTGCTGTGACAGAGAGAACTCCAGCTGGGCACATCAGCTGCCTTGCAGAGAACAGAGACCTCAGGGTGTGGAAACCATAGAATCAGAGAATTGTGAGGGTTGGAAGGGAGCTCAAGGCTCAGCCAGTCCCAACCCCCTGCCATGGGCAGGGACACCTCACACCACAGCAGGTTGCTCACAGCCACCTCCAGCCTGGCTGCAAAAACCTCCAGGGGTGAGGCTTCCACCACCTCCCTGGGCAACCTGTGCCAGTCTCTCACCACCCTCCTGGGGAACAACTTCTTCCCAACATCCAATCTCAATCTCCCCACTTCTACTTTTGTTCCATTCCCCCCACTCCTATCAGTATCTGATGCCCTCAAAAGTCCCTCCCCAGCTTTCCTGTAGCCCCCTTCAGATCCTGGAAGGTCACCAGAAGGTCTCCTGGGAGCCTTCTCCTCTCCAGCCTGCACAACCCCAACTCTCTCAGGCTGTCTCCAGAGCAGAGCAGCTCCAGCCCTCTGCTCATCCTCATGGCCCTGCTCTGGACACCTTCCAGCCCCTCCAGATCCTTCCTGGAACAGAGGCTCCAGCACTGGACACAGAGCTCCAGGTGTGGTCTCAGCAGAGTGGAGCAGAGGGACAGAATCCCCTCCCTGGCCCTGCTGGTTATGCTTCATGCCACTGAACATCTGCTCAGGTCTCTGCTGGCCCTGCCACTGCCTGGCAATCCTCACAGTTCAGTTGTCACCATTCTAACAGCAGCAGAGTCAAAGGGAGCTGCAAGCCTTCAGCGCTCCAACATCTTCATCCCCACATCCTTCAGCTACAGGCAGAGGTTGCAGCATCTTGGCAGGCCTCAGGTGGTGTCCTGAGGTGAGTGTGAGCCTGGGCTTGGTGGCTGGGATGTCACAGGCTGAAATCAGCAGGCACAAAGCCCTCAGCTGTGCTGAGGCACTGCCAGCAGCTGGAGTGCTCCATGGGACAGCAAAGGCAGCCTGGGGTGGGTCAAGGAAAGTGTGGCCAGCAGGGCTGGGGAGGTTCTGCTGCCCCTCTGCTCTGCCCTGCTGAGACCACAGCTGCAATCCTGTGTCCAGTTCTGGGCTCCCCAAGTCCAGAGAGACAGAGACCTGCTGGGGAGAGTCCAAGGGAGAGCCAGGAGGAGGAGTTGGGGACTTGAGCATCTCCCTGTGGAGAGAGACTGAGAGCCCTGGGGGTGTTTAGTCTGGAGAGGAGAAGGCTGAGAGGGATCTGATCAATGTCTGTCAATAGCTGAGGGGTGAGGGGCAAGTGGAGGGGCCCAGGCTCTCTTGGGTGGTGCACAGTGATAAGCCAAGGAGCAATGGAGACAAACTGGAACAGAGAAGGTTTCAGCTCAACAGGAGGAGAAACTTCTTTGGTGAAGCCTGGAGCAGGCTGCCCAGAGAGGTTGTGGAGTCTCCTCTGGAGACTTTCCAACCCCACCTGGATGCATTCCTCTGCAGACTCCCCTGGGTGCCCTGCTCTGACAGGGGGGTGGACTGGATGATCTCTGGAGGTCCCTTCCAACCTCTAACATTCTGTGGTTCTGTGCTTCTGCTCCCCCTGAGAGCAGAGGTTTGGTGCTGGATGGTTCTGCTTTGACTGAGGAGCTCCTATTCTGAAGCAGACATCTCAGCTCTGAGGTGAAACCCAAGCAGCTCTTTTGGATTCCACATGTGCCTGAGGGCAGCCCTTCACCAGAAGAATGTGAAATCCATTTCAGGAGGTGAAGAGCAGCAGGAATAATAGCAGAGAAGATTCTGGGGAATTAAAATTTTGTCAGAACAGCAACAATTTATGGCTGGACTTGGGTTTGCTGCCTTGCAAGGCAGAAAAGGAAGGAAAGCAGCAGGCTGCAGCTCTGGAATGTCCTGCCCCTGTCCCTGTCCCTGCCTCTACCTCTGCCCCTGCCTGTACCTTTGCCCCTGCCCCTTCCTCTG
>VXBD01003028.1:74577-89112 GCA_013399975.1 Indicator maculatus
CCCCTGCCTCTGCCCTTGCCTCTGCCCCTTACCTCTACCTCTGCCCCTTGCCTCTGCCCCTTACCTCTACCTCTGCCTCTGCCTCTGCCTCTGCCCCTCCCCTGCCCCTACCTCTGAGCTTCACAGCATCCAAGCAGGACTTCAAAAGGCATCTCAGGAGCCCCTTCCCTGATCTCACACTCATCAGCATCCCCCTGAGTCCAGCTGAACACAAGAAGCTCCTCACAGGCAGCATGATGTGAGCCTGACAGGGGTCAGAGCATGGCAGGGGTCAGAGCATGGCAGCACGACCTGAAGCCACACAGCAAGAAGAGATTGGGATAAAAGTTTCCCTCTCAAACTGAATTTAAATTGGAGTCACATTGTCCCAGGAAAAGCAAGGCAGGGAAATGCAACAGTTTGTGCCAAACACCCTGCTCCAGCTTGGTGTCCAGAGAGGTTTTGCTGCTGGGGGGCTGCATCCCTGCATTTGATGTGGTCAAGTTGTGCCACCTCCTTTGGCCACATGCAAGACCTGCCCAGTTTCAAAGCCCTTTTTAGCTGCCTTGACGGCTCCTGCAGCCTTGCAGGCAGGGAGGTGAGACCAGAGGGACTATTTCTTTCCCAGATGGAAGGCCTGCTCCCCACTTGCCACCTCCCTGCTCACCCCAAGCCAGCTACTGATGGTTGCCACCAAGATAACCACTTCACTGTAAGGTGACTCTGCTCTGCCTGGGCAGGAATCCCTCTTGCCCCAGGCTGCTGCCAGGAGCACCAAGCCTCTGCCTCCAGTCATTTCCACACTTTCCATGGAGCCTCTCCTGCAGAGCCAAGGACTGGCTTGGCCCAGCTGCCAGCCAGCAGCTCTCCTCTGGCTTTTATGGATCTGAACTGCTCTGCAGGACTGTGCCAGAGCTACCTGCCCAGCACTGTGCTTAGCCACCTGGAGATCTTCCCAGCCAGGGGTGGGTTTAGAGCACCAGCAGCTCAGGTAAGGAGGGGCTGGTATCTCCCCCAGCTTAGCCTCTGCCTCCCAAGTGCAGTCACCTCCCCACACTGCCCTGCCCCAGCATGTTCCTCCCAGCTCCAAGGCCTCCCTTTTGACCAGCAGGACTCCCCAGATCAGCCTCCTGAAGGAGCAGTGTGTGGCCTGGAAAGGCATCCACCATGGCCTGGGCATGCAGGGAACCAGCAAGGAGATCCAGGGCTCCAGGCACTGCTGCTTGAGGGCAGTGCTGATGTCCTGCCACAGGAACCTTCTCCCAGCTCCACTGTCCCTCCTCCTGCAGGGCAGCCCAGTGTGCCCCTCACTAGGTGGTACCAGGGCACAGGAACAACAGCCAGCACTGCTCCTTGCCCCTGCAGTGCAGAGCTGCCCAGCAGGGTCTGGTTTCTGCTGCCACTGAAGCCACACAGTTTTCACCTCTCTTCCAGTTTGGAGCCTGAGAGTTACCAGTGCAGGAGGGCAGGAGTGGTTTTTGCTCTTCTGGGACCACTTTAGGAAATGAACAAAGACTTATTTTCATTCCCACCCTGGCTCCTCCCCGAGATGCTCTCTGTGCACTGAAGGGGCTGGCAGCAGCTCTCCTCCAGCCAGCAGAGCAGGGCTGACTCCTGCCTCCAAAGGCTGCCTGGTGACTGATCTGATCTGCTCTGCTGCACACTCCCTGGGTGTGCCACCTGCCCATCTGTCTGCAGGCACCCTCAGGAAGCAGCATTTCAGCCTTCCTCTGAAGGGGACTCCAAGAAAGCTGGGGAGGGACTTTTTAGGATCTCAGGAAGTGATAGGACTGGGGGGGATGGAACAAAGCTGGAAGTGGGGAGATTCAGACTGGATGTGAGGAAGAAGTTCTTCCCCATAAGAGTGGTGAGAGCCTGGAATGGGTTGTGCAGGGAGGTGGTTGAGGCTCCATCCCTGGAGGTGTTTGCAGCCAGGCTGGATGAGGCTCTGGCCAGCCTGATCTGGTGTGAGGTGTTCCTGCCCATGGCAGGGGGTTGGAACTGGCTGAGCCTTGTGGTCCCTTCCAACCCTGACTGATTCTAGGATTCTATGATTCCTCCCTCTCCCAGTACTTCCAACTCCTAACATGAGGGTTTAAGAGCTTCCTGACCTGGGCTGCAGAGTTTCCCAGCTCCACCAGCCACTAACTGCTCCTCCTTTTCCAGGTGGTGGGAAAACCACTGCAGCAGACACTGCCCAGGCATTAATGGGATTTGATCCCTGGGAGGTGAAGATCCCAAGCTGGGAGCAGTGCCTGACACCCCCCAGGCTGTGCTGCCATTCAGTGAGCCCTGGCCAGGCTGCAGGAGGTTGCTGCTCCCCAGGGGCAGGATCCTGCCCTTGCCCTGGTTGTACTCCATGAGGCTCCTCTCCCCCAGCCCTGCAGCCTGGCCAGGAGTCACTGCATGGCATCACAGCCTGAGGGGTGTCAAGCACTGCTCCCAGCTTGGGACCTGGGGGGACCTGCTGGGAAGCAGCTCCAGGAGAAGGAGCTTGGGAGTGCTGGGGGACAAGGAGGTGCCCAGGAGCCAGCAATGTGCCCTGAGGGCCAAGAAGGCCTCAGTGGTGTCTTGGGGTGCAGTACTCCACCTGGAGTATTGTGTCCAGGTCTGGGCTTCCCAGTTGCAGAGCCTGGGAAGTGCTGGAGAGAGTCCAGGGCAGGCTGGGAAGCTGCTGAGGGGCCTGGAGCAGCTCTGGGAGGAGCAAAGGCTGAGAGCCCTGGGGCTGAGAGCCTGCAGAAGAGCAGCCCCAGAGGGGAGCTGAGCAATGCTCAGCAAGAGCTAAAGGAGCTGTGGGCAGGGGGCAAGAGGCTGGGGACAGACTCTGCTCACTGGTGCCCAGGGACAGGACAAGGGGCACAGACTGGCACCCAGGAGGTGCCACCTGGAGAGAAGGAGAAATCCTTTGGTGTGAGGGTGCTGGAGGCCTGGAGCAGGCTGCCCAGAGAGGTTGTGGAGTGTCCTTGTGTGGAGAGCTTCCAACCCCCCCTGGGCACTGTTCCCCTGGGCTGTGTGTGCCCTGCTGGAGCAGGGGTTCAGTTCCCATGGCATTTGTGGTGCTGTGCCTTCCCCTACTGCTGTTACAAGCTGCATTTTTATATTTAGCAGAGAGTAAAACACAATTCTTGGTGCCTTCAGCTACCAAAGGTCCACTGACATCAGCACTGGAGCGCAACTGCTTTTTAAACCCTCAGCATTGTTGATCTGTCACCAGAGGGTCACCTTCTGCTCTGTCAGACAGAGGGCAGAGTGTGCAGCACACAACTGCACTGCAGGGATGTAAGCTCTCAGCTTCCAGACTGGCTCTGGGGGCTCCATTAGCCTTTGCTGTGCTGTGAACTCACCCCTCAAGGCCTCCAGTTGTTGCCAAAGGCCTTACTGCAGCCAGCAGCAGCTTTGTTCAGGTGCTGGCTCCTTCTGGGCTCTGCCAAGGTGCTGCCCAGAGAGCACAGGCACTTTGCTCACCTGCAGGGCAGACAGCCCAGCCCAGCCTGGCAGGTGAGGCCCTGGAGAGCTGAGAGCCTTTAGGGTGGCATTAGGCTGCCAGCAAGAGCTGTGTGGCTTTTGGAATGCCACAGCCTTTCTGCAAGGAGCCAGACAGCAGCAGTTTGGGCTAGGGTCTGTCTGTGTCTCCTGAGGCAAGCCAGGGAAGTCACTGGGACTGCAGCACAAGGGCCAAGGCAGTGAGAACTGCAGCTGAAGGAGGGCTGGGGGGGGGTCTGTGCTTGATTTGCCCCTCAGAAGGGGCCTCTGTCTAATGTGAGTCAAGCAAGACAGACAGACAGTGGCATGGTCTGAAAACTAAACCTCATTTATAACCAAAATACCTCCTGGACACAGAACTGGAGGAGCCAGTTGCTAGACAGATGCCCAGGACAGACTCAGAGCATCACAGCTCACAGGGTGTTAGGGGTTGGAAGAGACCTCTGGAGATCTCCAGGTCCAAGCCCCTGCCAGAGCAGGAGCAGAGAATCCAGCACAGGGCACACAGGAACACATCCAGACAGGGCTGCAAAGGCTCCAGAGAAGAAGACTCCACAACCTCTCTGGGCAGCCTGCTCCAGGGTGCCTCTGGGAGCCTCCCAGTGCAGAAGTTCCTCCTCCTGCTGAGCTGCAACCTCCTGTGCTGCACTTTCCATCCAGTGCCCCTTGGCCTAGCCCAGGGTGCAAGTGAGCAGAGCCTGGCCCCTGCCTCCTGCCCCCCAGCCCTCAGCTCTTGACAGACATTGAGCAGATCCCTCTCAGCCTTCTCCTCTCCACACTCACCACCCCCAGGGCTCTCAGCCTCTCCTCCCCAGGCACTGCTCCAGGCCCTCCAGCATCCTTGGAGGCCTCCCTTGGACTCTCTCCAGCAGGTCCCTGTCCCTCCTGAACTGGGGAGCCCAGAACTGGATGCAATATTCCAGGTGAGGCCTCAGCAGCGCAGGGCAGAGCAGAGCAGAGCAGAGCAGAGCAGAGCAGAGCAGAGCAGAGCAGAGCAGAGCAGAGCAGAGCAGAGCAGAGCAGAGCAGAGCAGAGCAGAGCAGAGCAGAGCAGAGCAGAGCAGAGCAGAGCAGAGCAGAGCAGAGCAGAGCAGAGCAGAGCAGAGCAGAGCAGAGCAGAGCAGAGCAGAGCAGAGCAGAGCAGAGCAGAGCAGAGCAGAGCAGAGCAGAGCAGAGCAGAGCAGAGCAGAGCAGAGCAGAGCAGAGCAGAGCAGAGCAGAGCAGAGCAGAGCAGAGCAGAGCAGAGCAGAGCAGAGCAGAGCAGAGCAGAGCAGAGCAGAGCAGAGCAGAGCAGAGCAGAGCAGAGCAGAGCAGAGCAGAGCAGAGCAGAGCAGAGCAGAGCAGAGCAGAGCAGAGCAGAGCAGAGCAGAGCAGAGCAGAGCAGAGCAGAGCAGAGCAGAGCAGAGCAGAGCAGAGCAGAGCAGAGCAGAGCAGAGCAGAGCAGAGCAGAGCAGAGCAGAGCAGAGCAGAGCAGAGCAGAGCAGAGCAGAGCAGAGCAGAGCAGAGCAGAGCAGAGCAGAGCAGAGCAGAGCAGAGCAGAGCAGAGCAGAGCAGAGCAGAGCAGAGCAGAGCTGAGCAGAGCAGAGCAGAGCAGAGCAGAGCAGAGCAGAGCAGAGCAGAGCAGAGCAGAGGGGGACTCACAGAATGCCCTGGGCTGGGCAGGTGACTGAGCCTCCTGAAGAATGCTTCCAGGGCAGTCTCCTCCTGGAATCTCAGTCCAAGCAGTCACAACTGATTCCAGGGGCTGCAGAGGGGATTGGATTCTACAGAGGAGATTCCACCTTGCCCAGAAGGACACAGGGGGACCAGCCCAGTGCCTCGGAGCCAGTGTGGTGCCACAGCTCCAAGATAATTTTTTTAGCAGCAATGCCCTGTCCCTGAGCTTTGCACTGTTCAGGGCTGCCAGCAGCACCTCCAGCCCCCAGCAGAGCTCACCTGGGTGTCCCTGAAGGCTTCTGCTACCTCTTAGGTAATGCAGTAACAAGGCAGCCTCAGCACCCCCTGAGTGGAAGGTGGGGGCAGGGGGGGATGATTCTTAGCCCCACAGGGAACTTCCAAATGAAGGAAAAAATCACAGAATGCAGCAGGTTGGAAGGGACCCTCAGAGGCATCTTGTCCAACATCTCCATCTGGATCAGGCTGCCCAGGGACACAGCCAGGCTGATCTTGGATGTCTCCAGGGATGGGGCCTCAAACACCTCCCTGGGCAGCCTGTCCCAGTGTCTCACCACCCTCATGGTGCAGAACTTCCTCCTGATTTCCAACCTCAATCTCCCATGCTCCACTTTGAAGCCATTGTCCCTCATCCTATCCCCACAGCCCCTTCTGAACAATCCCTGCCCAGGGATCTGTAAGGTCCCCTTCAGGTCCTGGAAGGCTGCTCTGAGATCTCCCTGGAGCCTTCTCTGCTGCAGGCTGAACAGCCCCAACTCTCCCAGCCTGTCCCCATGGCAGAGGGGCTCCAGCCCTCCTCTAGCCCTTTCAGCTCCAGTCTCTTCCTGCTCTATTCCTAGCAGCCATGGTTTAGCAGAAGCAACTCCTTCTTCACCACCATTCCCTGGAAGTGATTTCATTGTCCTTTGCCTGATTCCAGCAGAGACCAAGTGCAGCAGCTCCCCCCTGGCACTGGAGGCTGTCAGCCATACCAGCTGCCTCAGTGGAGAGTCTGCAGCCAAAGTGGTGCCCAGAGCAGGGGGCTGAGCACCTTTCACACTCAGCAGCACCACTGCTGCAGAGCAGAGAGAGCAGCTACTGAAGAGAGCAGTTCTGCTTCCTGCTGAGTGAGCACAGGGCACAGACCCCTGCAGACCACTGCCTGCTGGTCCTGCTCTGGTCTGCTCCCCACAGCAGATGCCAGCTCTGAGATGCTTACTCAAGAGCTTTGCCATCTGATCACAGAACCTTGGAAATGTTTTGGCTGGAAAGGATCTCTGAGCTCCTCAAGTCCAGCCCTGACTTGGGTCAGGCCACCATGGCTCACCACACACCAAATGTCCTCTTGTCACTCTCAAAGCTCACCCTGGCAAGAGGGCAGCAGGTCCTCTGCACCAAGCTACTCAGCCTGCAAGCCCTCCTCCTGCTGCAGCAAACATCTGCTCCCTGGTGCCACCTCCCAGGTGCCCCACAAGAACCCAGACTCACACAGTGTGTGCTGGAGATGATGACAGAGCTGGAGATGAAGCTCAGACCATCGTTCATGCTGACCTGAAGAGCAGCTTCCCTGAGAGAAAAGACAACAAACAGGTCAGGACAGGCAGTCCACAGCCCCCTGTCAGGTAGTGTCCTCCACAGCCTCTGTTCCTCATGCACCCTTTGGACAGCTGATGCACACTGCTGGAGCTCTCTCCACGGTGCTCCAGGGCACAGCTGCCAATTAACCAACAAACACATCTGGCAATGTCACAATTAGATGTGTGTGAGAGCCACAGAGGGCCCTGGCCAGGCTGGAGCCAATGTGCCAAGGCCAATGGGATGAGGCTCAGCAAGGCCAAGGGCTGGGTCCTGATTTGGGGCACAGCAACCCCAGGAAGGCTCCAGGCTGGGGGCAGAGCTGCTGCAAAGTGCCCAGCAGGAAAGGCCCTGGGGGTGCTGGGTGCCAGCAGCTGGAGATGAACCAGGGAGTGCCCAGGTGGGCAAGGAGGGCACCGGCAGCCTGGCCTGGAGCAGCAGTGGTGTGGGCAGCAGGAGCAGGGCAGGGATTGTGCCCCTGGGCTGGGCACTGGGGAGGCCACAGCTGGAAGCCTGGGGTCAGGGTTGGGCTCTCAGTGCCAGAAGGACTTTGAGGGCTGGAGCAGGGCCAGAGAAGGGAACAGAGCTGGGGAAGGGTCTGGAGAAGAGGCTGGGGAGGAGCAGCTGAGGGAGCTGGGGGAATTGAGGCTGGAGAAGAGGAGGCTGAGGGAGACCTCATTGCTCTCTACAGCTCCTGAGAGGAGGCTGGAGCCAGGGGGGGTTGGGCTCTGCTCCCTAGGAACAAGGACAGGACAGGAGGAAATGGCCTCAGGTTGCCCCAGGGGAGATTTAGGTTGGCCTTGAGGAACAATTTCTTCCTGGACAGGGCTGTCAAACCCCAGAGCAGGTTGCCAGGTGGCTGAGTCTCCAACCCTGGAGGTGTTGGAAAGCCACAGAGATGTGGTGCTGAGGGCCATGGCTTAGCCCCAGCCTTGGCAGAGTTAGAGAAGGGCTGGACTGGACCATCTTAAAGGTGTTCTCCAACCCAACTGACTCTGTGGTTCTATCAGAACATGGAGAGCCAAGGCAGAAACCTCCTCCCACCCTCAAGGGAAGTGTCTGAGTCTCCAGAAACAAACCTACATGCCAACGTCCTGCAGCACGGGGGCTGGGCACAGCAGGTAGGTGTCTTCCACCACAAAAGGCTTCTCATCTGAAACAAAGAGAGGTTGGGATTGACTGCCAGGTCAGTGATGGAAAGCAGGCCCTAAAGGTCAGCTCCCAATCAAGTTTGTTCTCTGTGGTACATCCACAGAGGCACAGCTTGCAGCAGGTTGGAAGGGACCCCCCAAGGGCATCTTGTCCAACCCCCTGGATGTCCAACATCTCCAACTGGATCAGGCTGCCCAGGGACACAGCCAGGCTGATCTTGGATGTCTGCAGGGATGGAGCCTCAACCCCAGCCCTGGGCAGCTTGTCCCAGTGTCTCCCCACCCTCACTGTGCACAACTCCCTCCTGATGCCCAACCTCAACCTGCCCTGCTCCAGCTTCAGACCATTGCCCCTTGGCCCACAGCCCCTTCTCAACAGTCCTTGCCCAAGGAGAAGATAAGACCAAGCAGTGTGAGGGATAAAAACCACTGCACAGACTGCAGAGGTCTGAAGTCCCCAAGCCAAGCAGCAAGGCAGAGGTAGGTGCTGTGGAGCAGTGGCCCAGGTGGTGATCTCTAAATGGACAATCTGTGGCCAGATCTCTGGATCACAAAGCTGGCTCTGGTTGATCTGCTCAGAGTGGTTGTTAGCACTCCTTGGGCAGATACCAGGAGGCTGCTGGAACACTGCAAAAGGTTGCCCAGGGGGGTGCTTGGGGACCCCATCCCTGGAGGTATTCAAAATGAGGCTCCACAGAGCTCTGAGCAGGATGATCTGGTGGAGGATGTCCCTGCTGAGTGCAGGGGGGTTGGACAGGATGAGCTTTGGAGGTCCCTTCCAACCCAACCCATTCTGTGAGTCTCTTCTCTCCCAGAGATTGCTACAAGAGAAGTTTCCACTGCACACAACACTTCAGCAAGCAGCAACACTGCTCCAGGAGCTCCTGTCCCACAGGAGCCCCCCTGGGTCATACTGGTGCACTGCTTCCTTCTGGCAGCAGCAGACCAGACTCTGGCCTCAGGCACCTTAGGAAATGTTTATTTTTTCTTACACTCCATTAAAATAAAGATGAAATGGTAATGAAAAGCTGTAAGCTGCACTGAAGCTTTCCTCATCCAGCTTCCAGCCCATCCCAAGCCTATGGACACAGCCTGGAATTTTCAAGCTCCCCCCAGCAGTTATTTTGTTCAGCACCATCTGACAGAGGCAAACAGCTGCAGCCTTTCAGCCAGCCACATGCTCTGCACCAGCAGCCTCTGCATCAGCCTCACCTGCTGACAGCAGCTTCTGGGGTTTAGCCTGGAGAAGAGGAGGATGAGGGGTGACCTTCTGGCTCTGTACAACTCCCTGAGAGGAGCTTGGAGCCAGGTGGGGGTTGGGCTCTGCTCCCCAGTAACAGTGAGGGGACAAAAGGAAATGGCCTCAAGTTGCACCTGGGGAGGTTGAGGTTGGACATGAGGAACCATTTCCTCCCAGAAAGGGTTCTCAAAGCCTGGCCCAGGCTGCCCAGGGAGGTGGTTGAATCTCCATCCCTGGAGGTGTTCCAAAGAGGCAGAGATGTGGTGCTGAGGGCCATGCCTTGGCACCAGCCTTGACAGAGGCTGCTTGGACTGATCATCCTAAAGGGCTTTTCCAGCCAAACTGATTCCATGGTTCTATGATCCCTCCAGATCTCTGCTCCTGCTGTTGGCCTGGGAAGTGTCCTCTGGTTGCTGTCTCCCCACAGCCTCGCTGCAAGAGTACAGACAAACATCTGGACTGTGCTGATGTGTTCAGCAGTGCTGCTTCCTTTGCCAGCCACATGCCCTCCAGCAAATGATTTCCTCATTCCAAGAGAGGCAGACAGACAAGAGGCATCCAAGGCATGCAATGCATGATGCACATCACTCACTCCCCCAGCCCAGGCACAGAGTTGGCACCACAGGCACAGGGTTGGCACCACACCTGGGCTCTCTGGCAGTGCAGCTGTCAACCAAGCCGCAGCAGCTCCTGCTTTGCACAAGCAAGGCAGATGCAGCATGGTGGTGAATCTGCTCCTGCAGCTCTGTTCTCACCCTGAGTTTTGAAGGTGACTCCCAGGAATGTCTGACCTGGGCTCAGTGACCACATGCCCAGAGAATCATAGAACTGTCAGAGCTGGAAAGGACTTCCAGTCCCAAACCCCTGCCATGGGCAGGGACACCTCACACCACAGCAGGTTGCTCACAGACACCTCCAGCCTGGTGCAAAAACCTCCAGGCAGGAGGCTTCCACCACCTCCCTGGGCAACCTCTGCCAGGCTCTCACCACCCTCCTGGGGAACAACTTCTTCCTCACATCCAATCTCAATCTCCCCACTTCTACTTTTGCTCCATCCCCCCCCAGTCCTGTCACTCCCTGACACCCTCAAAAGTCCCTCCCCAGCTTTCCTGTAGCCCCCTTTAGATCCTGGAAGGTCACCAGAAGGTCTCCTGGGAGCCTTCTCCTCTCCAGCCTGCACAACCTCAACTCTCTCAGGCTGTCTCCAGAGCAGAGCAGCTCCAGCCCTCTGCTCATCCTCATGGCCCTGCTCTGGACACCTTCCAGCCCCTCCAGATCCTTCCTGGAACAGAGGCTCCAGCACTGGACACAGAGCTCCAGGTGTGGTCTCAGCAGAGTGGAGCAGAGGGACAGAATCCCCTCCCTGCCCTGCTGGCCACACTTCTCCTGCTGCAGCCCAGGCTCTGCTTGGCTCTCTGGGCTGCAAGTGCTCACTGCTGGCTCCTGTTGAGCTTCTCCTCCCCCAGCACCCCCAAGTCCCTTTCTTCAGGGCTGCTCTCCAGCCAGTCCCTGCCCTGCCCATAAGATGAAGATCAGGATCTTGTTTTCTCCTTTGCTAGCCCTGGCAGCAAAGGCCAAGGAATGCTCCACACCAGCATTCACTAAACAAAAGCTGGCATCACTTTGCAAGGCCTTTTACTCAGATCTCATCAGGCTTCCTTTTCTCTTTTCCCACCCCCAAACTGCACTGAAGTCTCTCTGCCTCTCCAGAAAGTTTATCAGCCTCAGAGTCCCAGGAGGCAGCTCCTGGCTGGCCAGGCTGGCTACAGGCAGAGATGATTTTGTGTGGAGGATGTTTGTGTTCCACCACAAAAATGAGTGACTATTTTCCTCTGCTCCTAAACAAAAGAAGATCCATTTGGTTTGCATCACTCTGGCCATCTGATGCCTTCCTGGAAAACTTGCAGAGTGACACCACAGCCAGCAGCACTTCTCAGCTGCTCTTGCATCTGAGTCTGCAGCATGCAGTGAACTGCCGGAGCCTCTCCCGCTTGCTGCAGCTCAACCCTCCTGTGTCCCTCTGCAGTGGGAGAGGAGGCTCCCAAACTCTACAGCTCCTGCCAAAGTGTGAATGTTGTGGTTTGGCCTCCTCACAGCTGCTAGCAGGAGTGGAAGGGCAGCGGAAGGCAGAGTGCTGGACTTTGCTGCCCAGGAAGTGGTCGCTCGGCTCAGCCCTGTGACCATGGGGACAGCACTTGGACTTCTGTGCCAGCTCTAGGTCAAGGACAACCAGGCCTTGGTGGCATCTCAGGCACCAGTCAAGGGCAGAGCATGGACCAGCATATGATGATCAGGCCAAGATGAAGGCCACCAAGATGATCAGAGGGCTGGAGAACAACCGCTGTGGGGCCAGGCTGGGGGAGTTGGGGTTGTGCAGGCTGGAGAGGAGAAGGCTCCCAGGAGACCTGGGAAGAAGAGGTTCTCAGAAGAGATGGATCCAGAAAGACCTCAGAGCAGCCCTCCAGGACCTGAAGGGGCCCCCAGGAGAGCTGGGGAGGGACTTGGGACAAGGGCTGGGAATGCCAGGATGAGGGACAATGGCTTGGAGCTGGGAGAGGGGAGATTGAGAGTGGAGATGAGGAAGAAATTCTTTGCAGTGAGGGTGGGGAGAGACTGGCACAGGTTGCCCAGGGAGGCTGTGGCTGCTTCCTGCCTGGAGGTGTTGAAGGCCAGGCTGGAGGAGGTCTTGAGCAGCCTGGACTGGTGGGAGGTGTCCCTGCCCATGGCAGGGGGTTGCAACTGGGTGATCTTTAGGGTTCCTTCCAACCCAATCCATTCTGTGAATCTTAGGAAACATTTCACCTTTCAGGCAGTCTGCCACAGCAGCAGGATTTTGCTCCTTACCTCTGCAGCTCTCCTCTCTCCATCAAGCAAATGAAGGTCCTCACTCTCTAACCCCCTCCCAGGACACAGGCAATAGAAACCAGACAGTCCTGAGGCACAAACCACTGAGAGCAGTGTGCAGAGATGCAGAAGGATGAAGCATCTCCCCCAAATCCATCTGCTCCCTGGGGGTGCCCTTTCACCAAGGACCTCCCACTGCTCACCCTCCTGACATTCACTGCCAGCATTCCTGCCCCTCTGGCAGCTCTTCCCACTGCTCACCCTCCTGACATTCACTGCCAGCATTCCTGCCCCTCTGGCAGCTCCCTGTGTTCTGTCAGATCCATCATTCCCAGCAGCAGTGAACACTTTCTTCTGCCATTTTCAGGGTGTAACCTTCTGGCCAGCCAGGACCTGGAGTCCTTCCCATCCATAATAAAAGGCTCAACATATGCAGAAAGCTTTGGCACAGCAGAGCCAACCCCAAGAAGGAAGGTACAGAGCCCAGGGGAGGTGAGCAGGACAGAGCTGTGCTTTCTCCTGGCCACATAACCAAGCTGCAATCAACCTTTGCTTTGGGGAAGGGCTCAGCCAAGGACCAGCTGAGCAGTGGCTGCAGAGATCCTTCAGGAAGGGTTGAAGCAAGCACGACATTTTCAAACTGCCACCACAGTACCGCAGGTGCTGATTGTTGCCCTCACAAGATCAGGAGGATTTTAGGCCAGAAAAGGATGCAAAAGCTGTTTGCCAAACTTCCCACATGTCACAGAGTAACAATTTCCTTCTCTTACCTCTGTATAAATCACAGAATGTTAGGGGTTGGAAGGCACCTCCAGATCATCCTGCCAGGGCAGGGCACCCAGGGCAGGGTACCCAGGAACACAGCCAGGTGGGGCTTGAAAGTCTCCACACAAGGACACTCCACAACTTCCCTGGGCAGCCTGCTCCAGGCCTCCAGCACCCTCACACCAAACAACTTTCTCCTCTTCTTCAGGTGGAACCTCCTGGCTTCCAGCTCGTGCCTGTTGTTGCTTCTCCAGTCCCTGGGCACCACCACACAGAGCCTGGCAGCTTCATCCTGACACCACCCCTCAGCTATTGATAGACACTGATCAGATCCCTCTCAGCCTTCTCCTCTCCACACTAAACAGCCTCAGGGCTCTCAGCCTTTCTCCACAGCAGAGATGTTCCAGTCCCTTCATTATCCTCACAGCCTCCCCTGGACTCTCCCCAGCAGGCCTCTGTCTCTCTTGAACTGGGGAGCCCAGCACTGGGCACAGGATTGCAGCTGTGGTCTCCGCAGAACCCCCCCAACCCTCCCAGGTTTGCTTTCAACTAAAGCACATCCCCCAGAACACTTTGCCCTTGTGTTCTGTGACCAGAGTCTGGGGTGGGGGTCTGGCTGCTCTCAGGTAAGACTTCCTCAGGTATCTCTGTGCCAAGAAGTTTGTTCCCTGCAACTCAGCCCAGTGGGGATGGGGAGCCCTGAGCCTTCAGGAGCCTGAGCTCCTTCTCTTGTCCCTCTCTCAAAGCACCTCCATACCTGTAGCCCCTAGCAAAGCTCTCTGATGCTCCTGCTGGCTGCTCCTCTTATGCCTCTCCTTGTGAGAGCTCTGCAAACCAAGTTTTCATTTCAAACCCACTTTGTGGGGAGAGAGGAATGTAGTAAGAGGCTGCAGTGCTCTCTGAGCTGGAGAAACTGCCTTGGAGAAAGCCCCATAAAGGAGAGATGTTTTGTTAATGCTGTAATGCAAACCACACTGAGCTCAGGCTGTAATTGCTCTGCTTTGTGCAGGGACACATGAGCTGAGTGCCAAAGGCAGGCAGAGCTGAGAGAAGGGATGGGTGAAGAGGCAGATAAGCACAGAATGATGATCTCACATTCATAACAATCTCTAGATGGAGAGGAGGGACCTGGAAGGAACTGCAGCTCCTCTGGTGGCTTCCTCTGCTATGCATGCAGCTCTGTTCCACAAGCACACAGCTCACAGCTGCTGATGGAGCTTGGCGCAGCTCCAGGCTGTTCATTTGCTCATGCTCACAACTGGCAGCTCAGCAGAGCAGCTCATGTTGCAGTGCTGCAGGGTCCCTCCTGGGCAGGAGGCTGGGGCCAGCTCCACTCCCACGTCTGAGCTCTGCTCATGCTGGTCTGCACAGACCTCCTGAGGTGAGAGGCCTCCTGTGTCCTCCAGCAGCATCACTGGAAAGAAGGAGCTTGGTAAAGCACTCCCCATGGCACAGAGACTCTCCTCACCACAGCCTGGCTGCTCTGTGCTCAGACCTCCACACTTGGCCTGGACAGCTGCAAAGGAGCCCTGCTCTGAGAGTCTCTACCCCACAGTGTGTTGGAGGCCAGCAGAGCACCTGGGGCAAGTACTCCCAGTTTTATTTTCCTGGTCAAGCAATCAGAGAATCATAGAATCAATTGTCAGGGCTGGAAGGGAGCTCAAGGCTCAGCCAGTCCCAACCCCCTGCCATGGGCAGGGACACCTCACACCACAGCAGGTTGCTCACAGCCACCTCCAGCCTGGCTGCAAAAACCTCCAGGGGTGAGGCTTCCACCACCTCCCTGGGCAACCTCTGCCAGGCTCTCACCACCCTCATGGGGAACAACTTCTTCCTCACATCCAAT
>VXBD01003028.1:89217-105629 GCA_013399975.1 Indicator maculatus
TGCTGCAGCCCAGGCTCTGCTTGGCTCTCTGGGCTGCAAGTGCTCACTGCCGGCTCCTGTTGAGCTTCTCATCTCCCAGCACCCCCAAGTCCCTCTCCTCAGGGCTGCTCTCAAGCCAGTCCCTGCCCAGCCTGTATCGGTGCCTGACATTGCTGACCCTCCAGAGCAGGGCACCAGGCTCACCTAGCTGTATGCTTTCACCTACAAAATGAGAGGCACAGGTTGTGTCTTTCACAAAGCTCACAGCCCCAAAACCACCTGGTGGAGTTTGCATACAGTGATTGGCATTCTCTAGGGCCACAGCAAAAGGTGCTACAGGTAAATAAAAGGAGAAGATTCAGTGGAGGCTTAGAGTGAAATGATCAAGTGGGGAGATAAGGGAACTGCAGAGCAAACCATCCCTGTGCTGAGTGACCAAGCTGTGAAGCAAAGCAGAGGAAGAAGCAAAGGCAGGGTACAGGGAGCATCTTGCTGGGCTCTGAACACAGAAGGCAATGTTCAGAAGGCCTTTGTTGGGTAGTTTTGGGACACAGCTCCCTGTGCATCTCACTCTACTGATACCTGGCAAAGTCCTCCCCCACTCTTTTCCTCACTTCCCCTCACTCCTGCTACTCAGATCTGAAACAAACCTCAGGGCAGGCTGTGCAGAGGCTCAGCTTTGGCCAAGCCCCAGAGCATTCACTGGAATGCAAAGGTTGTAGTCCCACCTCTGCTGGGCTCTGTGCTGTTTCCTCACCAATCTTTCATCTCTCCAGTTTTAAATTGCCTAGGACAGAGCTGGCCTCTATGCCCAGAGCTATCTCTGCTGGCTGCTGCACAATCTGGGCAGACAAAGACATTTTAGCACCACAGAGCAGCCATAAATCACTGCACTGGATAATTACTTTAACTCTGTGCAGTCTGAACCCAGCTCTCCCAGGTCCTGCTGCTGGCAGACAAGAGCCTGCTCTTGAACATGCAGCTGATTACAGCTGTGCTCAGCCAAGTGCTCTTCATGGCTTCTACAGATGTTCCTCTTTGTGTTTTTTTCATCCCATAACTATGAACATTCTGAGCCCCTGCTCTCTTCACCTGCCACTTTTCCCTGCCAATAATCCCAATAAAAACCTATTAGCTCATGCCCTTAACCTCAGTGAGTCCTTAGCTGTGCTGCTCTCCATCTCATCTGGGATAATTTAAGGTTTCAGGAACTGTTGGCTTAGTGTTATCTTTTCAAACCCCTCCCTCCCTTCTGCAGGCTGAGAGGCTTGGAGCAAACACAAGCAGCCAAGTTATCCATTCTCCATAAGGGTTCCATAAAATCCCCACTTGGGGAACTCTTCTGTTCAGCTGTTTGCAGCTCAGTGCCACAAAGGCTCCCTGAGAAGCCAGGGTGGAAGCAGCAGGCTCCAGCAAAGTGAAACCCTGAGCTGCATTCCCACACAGAGCAGCTTCACCTGTGCCAGTTCCCACCTGGAGGGACTTGGGTTTGAGAACATTTTGATGAGCAGGGGTTGAGTTCCCTCAGTCAGGGAAGGGTTTGTGGCCTGCTTCCAGGTCTCTGCATCAATCAGTCCAGGGCTGAGACCTGAGAAGGGTTGGTGCAGTGCCAGGGAGAATGAGCCACTGCTGACTGATTCAGGGGACAATGAATGCAGCAGGTCAGAAGGCAAGGAGCAGGTCTGGGCCTCCCCTTCCTTCATTTTCCACACTCCTTTTGAGGGACAAGGAAATAAACCCTTGGGTTGCACCAAGAGAGGCTGCTTGCTGCTGACAGCTCCTCTGCAGTGAGGGTGGCAGACACCACAGTAAGTCACTCAGCTGGGCAGGCAGGCAGCACACACAGAGAGGAAGGAGTCCTCCTCCTCATCCTCCCCAACACCAGGTCAGGGTGTTTGGCAGTGAGGTAACCTCTGCAAACAGTTCCTCCCCTTGGCAGCAGTGACTGTTTGACAGTATCACAGAACCACAGAGTGTTAGGGCTTGGAAGGGACCTCCACGGATCATCCAGTCCAAGTCCCTGCCAGAGCAGGGACACCCAGGGCAGGCTGCACAGGAAGGCATCCAGGTGGGGTTGGAATGTGTCCAGAGAAGGAGACTCCTTCTGGGCAGGAGACTCCTTCACAACCTCTCTGGGCAGCCTGCTCCAGGCCTCCAGCACCCTCACTGGAAAGAAGTTTCTCCTCATGTTGAGGTAGAACCTTCTCTGTTCAAGTTTGTATCCATTGCTCCTTCTCTTATCACTGTTCACCACCCAAAGGAGCTTGTCCCCCTCCCCTTGCCCCCCACCCCTCAGCTATTGATAGCCATTGATCAGATCCCTCTCATGATGCCAGCCAGCTCTGAGGATGCTGAGCAGCAGCTGGGATGCAGGCAGCCACAGCTCACACAGCCTGAGGGGGCAGGGGGAGCTGTCAAGCTAAGGACAAGGGAGCCAGGAGGAGAGAGTGGAGCAGCAAATCAAGGCTGAGAAGACTTTACCTGGGAGAGCATTGCCATCAGTGCTCTACCTCAGCAAGCTGGCAGGAGGAGCAGCTGCCTCCACCCTCTGCTCAGGCTGAGTCAGAGTGCAAAGGGGGCCATAAGGAGGCCAAGGGATTGCTGGGTGGGGGTGGAGGCAGAAGTGAATGAAGAACAGGAGACAGAGAGAGACCTGCACCCAACCTCTGCCTGCTAAAAAGGCCTCAGAGGAGAACTGGGGTCAGGTTCTGCTGCTTGCCTGCCATGAGCTCACTTGGAGCAGCTCTCTTCAGTGCTGCAACTTCAGCTCCCCAGCAGCAAATCAGGGCTGGCAGACTTTATTCACTTCACCCACCGCTTCCACTGCTTTTTCTCTTCAGGACACAGATTTTTTTTTTCCCCCCCACAGATCTATTTTAGAGCTCCTAACAAAAAGCTTAACTAAAGCCCAAGATCCAAGTTTTTTTCAGGCCTTCTAAACTCACACTTTAAAGACCTTTGTGCTGCAGCTCTTGAGAGCAATTTACAGAAGAGATGGGAAGCAATTTGGGAAACAGAGCATTGATGTCCCTCTGCTAAGGAAGGACCAAGCCCAGCCCCACAGCCTCCCACACAGGCTGCAGGTCTGGCCCCTGGTGAGCCTAAAACTGAAATGCTGCCCACATTGACCCTTCCAGTCCTGCTTTAGAGACTGCCAACAGCATCAGTCTCTGAAAGGGATATCTGAGGGCTGTGCAGGACTAGAACAAGGCAGCCATGGTGACAGAGGCTGCCCAAATCCTGCAGCTTCAGGGGCTGGGTCATGCTGAGTGGTGGCCTTGTGGCTCCTGTAACACAGAACCATAGAATCACCTGGGTTGGAAGGGAGCTCCAAAGCTCATCCAGTCCAACCCCCCTGCACTCAGCAGGGACATCCTCCACTGGAGCAGGTTGCTCAGCCTCAGGTTGAATATGGGATGGGGCCTCAGCAACCTCCCTGGGCAACCTGTTGCAGTGTTCCAGCAGCCTCCTGGTGCAGATCTTGTTCCTCACATCCAATCTCAGTCCACTCTGCAGTAATCTCAAACCATTGCCCCGGTCCTGTCCCTGCAGGCCTTTGGGAACAGTCCCTCTGCAGCCTTCTTGCAGCCCCCTGCAGGTACTGGAAGGTTGCTCTAAGGTCTCCCTAGAGCCTTCTCCACTCCAGGCTGATCACCCCCAGCTCCCTCAGCCTGTCCTGTAGCAGAGGTGCTCCAACTCCCTGACCATTTTTGTGGCCTCCTCTGGACCTGCTCCATCAGGTCCATGTCCTTCCTGTGTTGATGCCTTTCTCACCATGAAATATCACTGCTTGAAAAATCCACCATGAAGTTTTCTCTTGAACCCAAAGCAGCTTCTCCACACTTGGGAAGTTCCCTCCCCAAGTTCTGTTTGCTGTGGGATTTGCACATTTGAACTGAAGAAAGGAACCCCACAGCCATGCAAACTTCCAGCTGCCAGCAACCAAACCCAAAGGCTTTTGGATCTGCACCACAAGGCTTCAGCCTCTGCAAAGCAAAGCAAACTCCTAAATATTTGAACAGCAATTTCATTGCCATTGGAGCCCTCCAGGTGGGGAGAGAAGGGAAGGTTTCCTGCCCAGGGAGACTTCCTAACACATCTGATCCAAACAAAACCTTGGATCTGTACTCTGGGGAGAAACCTAACCTGGTTCAACACCTACTGCAGCTCTGCTCCAGACTGAAGGAGCTCTGGCCACACATCAGCTTTGAGCCTGATTTTATGGAGCTTTAAAGGAAAAGCCTGTACCTGGGGCTGCCCCTGCTGCTCTCTTTTGAAAGCCACCTCTCACTTCTTCACACAGCCCCAGCACACCTCCAGGCTGCATGGAGATGCCTCCAAAGCACTTCATTCACTGTAACCCCCAGCCCACTGCTTTTACCCAGATCCCTCTCCTTCCCTATCCCCCTGTCTTGCTCCTCCCTGGACACTGAGCCCTCCAGCTTCTGCTTTTGGTGTCCCAGCAGTCACCACATCTGGATTAAGCAAAGCTGAAGCACAGCCAGGCAAGCTTTCTGCTCAGGGACACAGGAGTTGGCTGTTCCCACTCAGGGACAAATGACACAGCCTCAGTGTCCTACAAACACCCAGGGGCATCCCCCTCAGGCAGCCAGCTCAGCACACCGCTGCCTTGCTCTGAAGATGCTCAAAGCATGAACAAGTCCAGCCCTGAGCCATTAGACCTCCACATGTCTAATACACAACTGAATGATTCCTACGTCTATTTCACACTCTGCTGGAGCACCTCCAAGGCAGCTTCTGAACAGATTCCATGCTAGAAAAGATGAATTCTGCTGTCCCTGGTGGTGCTGGCTCTTAGCTGTGTTCTCTGGTTTCCTGTGTGGGATTGCAGGCAGCACAGGTGAGGCCAGCAGGATCCTTGCTGCTTCCTGCTCAGTGCCTCTCAGACCAGACACTTGGGGTCTAATTTGCTTCTCTTACTTTGGATTTTCTGCTTGATGAATTCTGTAGAGGAAAAATCCTCCCAAGCTGCATCTCCAGCAGCACAGCAATGACTTAGCCCCTGCTCCAACCCAGCCCCCAAGGACAGTCTCAGTTTAAGCTGCACTACCAGGCCTGCTTCAGTAGCACAAGATGTGGCAAGGAGGGAAGCAGATCTGATCCCACTGCATGCAGGAAAGCTGGACAGGGACTATCCCTGAGGGTCTGTGGTGACAGGACAAGGGACAGTGGTTTGAATCTAGAGCAGGGTAGATGTAGACTGGACATTAGGAGGAAGTTCTTCACAATGAGGGTGGTGAGACACTGGAGCAGGTTGCCCAGGGAGGCTGTAGATGTGCAGCCTGGAGAAGAGAAGGTGCCAGGGGGACCTCAGAGCAGTTTTCAAGTACCTGAAGAGGCTCCAACAGAGCTGGGGAGGGACTTGGGACAAGGACTGGGAGTGCCAGGATGAGGGCAATGGCTTGGAGCTGGGAGAGAGGAGATTGAGAGTGGAGATGAGGAAGAAATTCTTTGCAGTGAGGGTGGGAAGAGGCTGGCACAGGTTGCCCGGGGAGGCTGTGGCTGCCTCCTCCCTGGAAATGTTTAAGACCAGGCTGGATGAGGCCTTGAGCAGCCTGGGCTGGTGGGAGGTGTCCCTGCCCATGGCAGGGGGGTGGCACTGGTTGAGCTTCCAGGTCCCTTCCAACCCAACCCATTCCATGATTCTATGCTTAACCCAGCAAGAAACACACAGATCCTCTTCCCAGGCAAGTTTTTGCCTGCTACATTCTGCTCCAGCTCCTCCTGTCACACCCCTGCTGCCAGCACCACAGCACCCAGCACCACCAGCAGCCCTCCTCGAGCACACATCCTCTCCACAGAGGGAATAGCTCATCCCATAACGATCACCTTCACAGGCAACACATTTGAAGGCCCAAAACATTTTGCAAGGAAAAGCTTTCCAGTACAGTGGCAGGAAGAGAGCAAAGCCAAGGATCTTACTGAGGGTGAAGCTGTCGTTGATCCTGAAGCTGCAGAGCACTCTGTTCACGTTGCGGGCATGGCGAAATCCATTGCCTCTCACCACCACCTGGAAGGACTCTGCAGCAGAGGAGACAGCAGGTTACTGGCACAGTGGGGCACAGGGTGGCCATGGCACACAGTCACACAATGGCAGGGATTGGAAGGGACCTCCAGAGAGCAGCCAGTCCAACCCCCTGCCAGGGCAGGGCACCCAGGCACACAGGAACACAGCCAGGTGGGGCTTGAAAGGCTCCACACAAGGACACTCCACAACCTCTCTGGGCAGCCTGCTCCAGCCCTCCAGCACCCTCACACCAAACAACTTTCTCCGCCTCTTCAGGTGGAACCTCCTGGCTTCCAGCTCGTGCCTGTTGTTGCTTCTCCAGTCCCTGGGCACCACCACACAGAGCCTGGCAGCTTCATCCTGACACCACCCCTCAGCTATTGATAGACACTGATCAGATCCCTCTCAGCCTTCTCCTCTCCACACTAAACAGCCTCAGGGCTCTTAGCCTTTCTCCCCAGCAGAGATGTTCCACTCCCTTCATCATCCTCACAGCCTCCCCTGGACTCTCCCCAGCAGGTCTCTGTCTCTCTTGAACTGGACACAGGATTGCAGCTGTGGTCTCAGCAGGGCAGAGGGGGTTGGACTGGATGATCTTTGGGAGTCCCTTCCACCCCAAACCATTCTGTAATTCTGTGATTCTGTACTGGGAAAGGTTCACAAACTTCCTGTAGCCACCAGCACTGAGACTGCCTTGCAAGGCAAGCACTGTTCCCAGACTTCCAGAGATAGTCCCAGAAATGCCTTGGCAGCAGCTGACACAGGGCCTCAAACTCTGCAGTTCCCCATGGTGAAGGAAACAGCCTCCACAATTCCTGTTTCTGTCTAGGAGAGGCACTCAAAATCCACACCAATGTGGTCTGAAAACCAAATGTTTCAGCATCCAAGGCAGTGCAAGGGCCAAGGACAGTGCAAACACCACCCTGCCTTGCAGCTCCCAGCAGCACCAGCAGCTCAGCTTTTGCAGACTCCAAGTTTCTGCCTTGCACTTTACAGTTCCTAACTTTCTTTCATCTCCCTGAAGGACTCCCACACTGTACTTGTCAAAGCAGCAGATTTGCTCTGGAATCTGGGCTCCCTTCCATGTCCCACTGGCTTACAGCCAAGCTGCAAATCATCCTACCACATCCAGCCAGGGAGCTGCCTCTCAGGCCCATTCTCTGATGTCCAAGAGCATTTGGGAAGAAGGGGGGAGAGGAGCTCTGCTCTGGGGCATGGGGGATTGAATGCTTGAGAGAAATCACAGAAGTCTGAGCTGCTGGGGAAGGAGAGCCTAGGCACAGCCAGGGAACAGCCTGCCAGTGATGTCAGATGGACCATGGGGATCCTGTCATGCCTGGGGCTGAAACCATAAAATCCTAGAACAGCTCAGGTTGGAAGGGACCTCAGAGCTCATCTCCTCCAACCTCCTGCCATGGGCAGGGATCCCTCTCAGCCAGACTCAGCTGCTCAGGGCCTCATCCAGCCTGGCCTTGAACACCTCCAGGGAGGAGGCAGTCACTGTGAGGGTCACAGAGCCTTGGAGCAGGCTGCTCAGAGAGGTTGTGGAGTCTCTTTCTCTGGAGACTTTCCAAAGCCACCTGGATGTGTTCCTTCATGACCTGCCCTGGGGGATCCTGCTCTGGCAGGGGGTTGATCTCCAGAGGTCCCTTCCAACCCCTCACATTCTGTGGTTCTGTGATCCTCCGAGATGATGAATTTGCTAAACTCTAAACCTAATCAAAGTCTTCTTTCCAGATGTGGATTGCAGTTTTGCAGAGTATCTGCTTCAGGTTTGGCAGAGCCCAAGTAACACAGAGTGCTGTGACTGAGTTGGGCAAAAAGGTCCCCACCAAGCCTTTTGTGCAAGAACATCCCAGCTGACACCAGCTGGCAGAAATGGGACAGTTGCAAGCTGCTGTAAGATGAAAAGGAGAGTCACCAACAAAGCAAAGGCTGTGGCTGCACTTCCTGAGCTCCTCTTCACCTCTCCACAATTAGAGACAGAGAGATGCATTTTAGACAATGTGAAGAAGCAGAACCTCAATTTCTACTCACCTCCTGCACATATACTGGAAGGCTCTGCTGCCAGAATTTCTATGCAGGATTTCTTCAGGATCTAAAAGACAGAAAGAAAGGTCAGAGGTGGCTCAGACTTGGCCCTGCAGGAACACAAAGCTGCAGGCATGACACACAGCAAGTGAGTGCTCAGCTCAACACTTGGCAGCCCTGGCACAGCTCTGCCAGTTGAGCTCTTCCCTCTGAACCAGCCTGGCTGTGTCCTTGCTCTTCCACAGGGAGTCTATGGAGGAAGGCAATGGATGCTGATACTCTCCAGTGCCCCAGCACAAGCTTGCTGCTGTCTGTGGGACAAGTGGTGGTGCAGGCTATGGTCAGAAATGATTCTGCCCCTCTGCTCTGCCCTTGTGACACCACACCTTGAAGACTGGGTCCAGTTCTGGTGTTTCCATCCAGTTCTGGTGTCCCCAGCAGGAGAAGGACACAGAGCTGTGGAGTGAGGCCAGAGGAGGGCACAGAGGTGATCCAAGGGCTGGAGCAGCTCTGCTGTGAGCACAGGCTGAGGGAGCTGGGGGGGTTCAGTCTGGAGAGGAGAAGGGACCTTAGAGCTGAAGGATCCTGCAGGAAGGCTGCAGGGAGACTTTTCATCAGGGGGTCTAAAGACAGGCTAAGGGGGAATGGTTTGATGCTGAGGAGGAGCAGGGTTAGACTGGAGCTGAGGAAGAAGTTCTTCAGGATTCTGGAACAGGTTGCCCAGGGAGGCTGTGGCTGGCACCTTCCTGGGGGTGTTCAAGGCCAGGCTGGATGAGGCCTTGAGCAAGCTGGGCTGGTGGGAGGTGTCCCTGCCCATGGCAGGGGGTTGGAGGAGATGAGCTCTTAGGTCTCTTCCAACCTGAGCCATTCTATGATCTGTGGCAGCTAAGGTGCACTCTGAGGGGTTTGCAAGGCAAGGTGCAGCCACACCTCCCTCTCCAAAACGATTCTGGAGCCCAGCTCTGCAAATCCAGCAGCCCAGGTCTTTACTTCACATTTGAACACCCCAGGAACAGCTCCACAGTCAAGGCTCTGCACAGGGCCTCAGGCTTCTATCTGTGAGAGCAGAGCTGAGTGCATCCTCAGAGCTGCACTGGGACTTCACATCAAGACATATGGACAGATGCTCTGGACTTAAACCCAGCTTGAAGTCAACAATGTGTCTGTGGGAGCTGGCACTGCCCTTCACCACTTCATGTGCAGTGATTCCCACAGAGCCTTCAGAGACAGGCTTGGCAGCCTCCTTGTGAGGCAGGAGCAGCATGCTGGAGCTGGGCTCTCCTTATCCCCACAGGGTGCTACAACTGCCCAGGCTGTTCTCTGCATGCAGCAGCCTTCCCCCTGCTCTGAAGATCAGCTCAGACTCTTCTCTGCACACAGGCAGCAAACTTGTGCCAGTGCCTGTAAGGCCCTGTGGGAACAGCAGCAGCAGAATGCTATGGGTGCTGTGCTGGGCTGAGAAGCCCCCAGAGGAGGCAGCACTGATCAAAGCCTAGGTCAGCTCCAAGAGGCAAAGAAATGTCAGCCAAGCATCATGACTCAAATCCAACAGGAAAATGATTTTTCCAACTTTAAAATGAAACATCTGTAAGGAACAAACAGTGCCCAACACAATCAATTCTGTACAGAAAGGAGAATCTCTTTTTTTCCCCCCCTTTTTTCCCCTCCACAACCATGGCTTTATGCCTCAAATACCTGATTGCAACAGGTACAGAGAGAGCCAGGAGGTATTTGTTAAAACTTCCAAACAGAAGGTTGGGTGACTCAGAAGCAGGGCTGGGAGAAGAGCACCAAAGGACTGGAGGACCCAGGCTGGTCTGAGCTGCTGGCAGCATGAGAAGTGAGCAGAAAGAAGGTTTGCAGGAGCAAGGTTACACAGGAACTGTCAAGTGGAAAACAGAAAAGAGGAAGTCAACAGCTGAGAACTGCAAAGCATTAGAAGAGTTTGAAAGGCAGAAGAAGGCAAACACTCAAACCAAGGAGCACTGTAAAGCACTCTGCCAAAGTATCCACACAGCCCCTGTCAGTCCTCTGCTCCCTGCCCCTTGCTCAGTCCAAGTTCTGCTCCTCCACCAGAGCATTTTTCTCCTCCAGTCACTGCCAGGGCTCATGAGCACAGCACTAAGATCTGAGATGCTTCCAAGTGTTTCTCCTCTGCACTGACAAACATCTCCTTTAGCAAGAGATTCTTTTCACATCTTTCCAATTTCCCCTTCATATTCTCTTCCCCTCTCTCCCCCAACATCCCCAAAACTCTCAGTACATCTTTCTCCTCTTCACTGCCTTTCAGCAGTGGAGTGGAAGATGAGGATACCTGCAGCCTCCAAGCCAAACCCTTCCATGATTCTATCATTCTGTGAAGCAGCCAAAGGAGCTGGAGAGCAAATGCATGAAAAATACCAGCAAGACTGTCAGGGGGTTTAAAAATCAAGTAAAGCCTCACTTGACTAAGTCTGAAACTCCTGATGATGAGGTGGTAGAAAGCAGCCCTGAGGAAAAGGCCTTGGGGGTGCTGATGGAAGAGAAGCTGGACAGCAGCAGGCAGTGTGAGCCTGCAGCACAGAAGTCCAATGGCAGCCTGGGCTGCATCCAAAGCAGCACTGCCAGCAGAGCCAGAGAGGTGATTCTGCCACTTTGCTCTGCTCTGCTGAGACCTCACCTGCAGTGCTGTGTGCAGCTCTGGAGCCCTCAGCACAGGAAGGACATGGACCTGATGGAGCAGGTCCAGAGGAGGCCATGAAAATGCTCAGGGGGTTGGAGCAGCTCTGCTAAGAGGCTGAGGGAGCTGGGGGTGTTCAGCCTGGAGAGGAGAAGGCTCCAGGGAGACCTCAGAGCAACCTTCCAGTACCTGAAGGGAGCTAAAGGAAGGCTGCAGAGGGACTGTTTGCAAAGGCCTGCAGGGACAGGACCAGGGCAATGGCTTCAAACTAGAGAAGGGCAGATTGAGACTGGATATCAGGAAGAAGTTCTTCACTATGAGGGTGGTGGAACACTGGCACAGGTTGCCCAGGGAGGTGGTTGAGGCCTCATCCCTGGATACATTCAAGGTAAGACTTGCTGAGGCCCTGGACAGCCTGATCTAGTTTGGGATGTCCCTGCTGAGTGCAGGGAGCTTGGACTGGATGAGCTTTGGAGATCCTTTCCAGCCTGGACCATTCTATGATTCTGTGACTTGTATTCAGCCCTTTGCAAACATTCCTGCTGTGAGCCAGCTGGGATGGGCTGGAACAGCAGGTGTCCCAATTAGGTGATGCAGAGCTCCCTTCCAATCCAATCCAATCCAATCCAATCCAATCCAATCCAATCCAATCCAATCCAATCCAACCCAGTCCAGTCCAGTCCATTTACATGACTATAAAAAGTTGGCCTCCCTTGGCCCAGTTGGCCTTTTTATAGTGCCAACTGCAATATTTATTTTGATTTAGAATAATCACAAGTTTCCAATGCTCCAAGCACCAACACTGACTTCAAGGGGAAATCAGGCAGCAGTGACTATTGCAAAGGAACTCCTTGATGTGCCTTCCTCACCAGAAAAATAAATTCAAACAGGACTTCAACATAGCCACTGTAGGAGGCTTCAACAGATCTCCTGTTCTCTCATTCCTCAAGGGCTGCACAGCCTTGTGAGGGCTGGAGGTGCACTTCAGTCACTGCAGGCTGGCTCCCCAGGGAAGCACAATTCCCTGCAGGAGCAGGGAGGCAATCTCCCAGCAGAGCACCAAACTGCTGCACAGGTGCTGATGGGAGAACTGGCTCCAGAGCCTCATCTTCCTTGGGAGAACTTCCACTCTGCTGGGGTCCTTGGCAGCTGCCTGCAGGCCCATGGCTGCAGCTGGCCTGGCACCCATGCAGAGAAGGATCTGAAGCAGCAGTCTCCTGTTCCACTCTCTGGGGCTCCAGTTCTGCTCCAGCTCCATGCAGGCTCCTGGGAGGATCTCTTGCTCCTGTTGCTCTCTCTGGGGCTCCAGTTCTGCTCCAGCTCCACACAGGCTCCCAGGAGGATCTCTTGCTCCTGTTGCTCTCTCTGGGGCTCCAGTTCTGCTCCAGCTCCATGCAGGCTCCTGGGAGGACCTCTTGCTCCTGTTGCACTCCCTCTGTAGCTCCAGTTCTGCTCCAGCTCCACACAGGCTCCCAGGAGGACCTCTTGCTCCTGTTGCTCTCTCTGGGGCTCCAGCTCTATGCAGCTCCACACAGGCTCCTGGGAGGATCTCTTGCTCCTGTTGCACTCTGTGGGGCTCCGGTTCTGCTCCAGCTCCACACAGGCTCCCAGGAGGACCTCTTGCTCCTGTTGCACTCCCTCTGTAGCTCCAGTTCTGCTCCAGCTCCACACAGGCTCCCAGGAGGATCTCTTGCTCATGCTTTGTGACACAGCAGCCAAAACCTCCAGCACATCCTTGTGGAGCATGGTTTCACCTCTCACACTCTCTATGGGACAGAACTGAGCTGTGACTCCTGTGGCCCTATTGCCTTAAAGGCCAAGAGTGGCCCTGCAGGTCACCTGGGCCCTGTCAGAGATAAGAGGAGGGAGGGCAGAGCAATTCTGCTGCTCAGAAGCTTCCTTTGGGCAGGATGCTCCACAAGCATGCAGACAGATGACTTCACCACAGCAGCTGCAGATTTCTTACATTATTTTTCTTTTTTCACCAGATTTGGGAATTCTAAGTAGCAAACAAGATGCTGAAGTTTAAGAGCAGCTTACTGCCTGAGCAGAGCTCTGAGCCTAGGTGCTCCTCAGCAGGCTCTGCTGAAGCACTAAACAGCAAAGTCTGTTGCCAATTAGAAGGCAGCAATTTATTTATGATGTGTTTCCTGGCACACAATATCTTTGCATGAGCTAAGCAAAATAAATCTATGCAAGTCTTTTTGTTTGGTTTTTGGGTTTTTTTTTTTGTTTGTTTGTTTTTTAAGATGCATTTGAGGGAAGAAAGAAGTAGAAAAAGTGATGATAAACATCACTAAATGTAAGGAGAAACACTGTGCAGCTGAGACTTGAGTTGCTGACTTTCTCTCTGGCCTCTGTAGACAACCTGGCTCCAACCTCCTGTCAGGGAGCTGTAGAGAGCAATGAGATCTCTTCTCAACCTCCTCTTCTCCACATTAAACACCCCCAGCTCCCTCAGCTGCTCCTCACCAGACCTATTCTCCAAACCCTTCCCCAGCACTGGAACTTGAGGAGAGAAGGACCAAACCCTGCAGTGCTCTGAGTACCTTCAGCTCTCACTTAGAGTCATGGCTTTAAGCATGACTTCAGCACAGGACTCTGTTTTCAGCTTATTTAAGCACAACCTCCAGGTCTGAACACCTTGGTGGTGCTCAGTGGGTGGCAGTTTCTCCCTGAAAGCACCAAGCAGATCCTCTTGCAGCTGCTAACTCACAACTTGCTGCCCCCCCTGAAAAGGAAGGGCAGGTGAGGCAGGGCATGAAACATCTGCAGCCCCAGCTGCCTGAACAGCTCTGCTCAGCAGAGGGAGAGGGACAGCAAAGGGCAGCCTCAACCTCCACCACTCTCTGCCTCCTTCCAGAGGGACTTCTAAGTCCACTGCCTCTGCACACACACAGGGTGGAAAAAAATCTACTCCTTAGGACAAGGGGAGGAGGGAGGAGTCTGGCCACTTCAGCAGGAGCACAGGAATTCAACCCCACTGAGGGCAGAGCAGGACACACTGAGATCTTCACATCTCCAGTCTGACTTCAGACACCAATATCCCCCAGGGCCATCTCTTCATCTTTCCTTCCCCTGTTGTATCAACCAGCAGCTGGCAGCCTAACCAACCTCCTCTGCACATGGCTGACCTCTCACACAGCAACTGAAAGAAGCTTCCCAACCTCATGGCTCTTGCACCACTGAAATGCTTTCCTGGGGACACAAATGTTTTGTGTGCTCCCTGGACAGCTATGGACAGCAAGGACAAGAAAAGAAGGAATGAGGGAGCTCATTTTCCAGCTACAGCAGGACTCTACAGACCCTTTGTTCTTCTACAGAGTGATTTACATCCTTCTGGCCACTCCTTTTACCCAGCCTTATTTCTACCCAGCCTATTGCAGTCACTCTGCTCAAAGCCAAGTGGCAGATCAAGTCACAGATTCATTACTGCACACTGACACTGCCCTGCAAGCCTTCTTTCCAGGGCTGGTAAATCTCTCACCAGTCAGCTGCAGTAGCTCCTGAGGAGGTTCCTGAAGGCTGAAGTCTTCCAGGGAGTCAGAACTGCTGCTGGAATTCATTAAAAGCAGCTGCAAAGGGAATGCAGGGCTGGGAGGCAACCTTGGGCTTTTTGTTGTTTTGTTGCTTTCCTCAATGCCATGCACCTGAGAGTCCAAGGGAACTGAGGCAGCAGCCCCACACTTGCCCAGTGCCAGGAAAAGCAATTAGCAAGGGATTGTATTCCATCTCCATGTGAGAGCACTGGGGAATGGGGAGCCTGTGCCAAGGGAACACTTTGGCTTGGTACTGCCTGTGTAGCCCTGCAAGCAGAAACCTGAGCCCCCCTGGCACCTGCCCTCCCCAGCTTCCAGTTGGGTCTTTCACCTGTGCTCAATCAGCTGAAAAGCCTGCAGCAAACCAAACACAAAACCTCTCCTTACCAGGCTGTGCTGGCTTGAAAATTGCCCCCCAACATTCAAACTACCACAGAGGGTTTCTCACCTCTCTTTGTAGCCATGGGAGACAATTTGATTGGGACAGTTCTGGGATATGACTGAGCAAAAGCAACAGCAAAAAGCTGCCTGCGAGCTTCCTTGTTCCCAGTGAACCCCTGGCACATTTACACTGCTGATGCACACAGCACACACCAGCTGGCCTGTGGTGCCCTTCCTGCTCCTAGCTGAGACACTTTTAGGCAGGTCAAGGCTTCAGCTAGAAGGAGAGAGGCTTCATCAGGCATCTTTGTTTCCCAGTAAAGACCTTGAGGCCATTTGCATGGGGAAGGAATCAATCCATAATGTCTTGGTTAGCTGTGCTGCTGGCTCTGGGGTGAGCCAGCTCTGACACCCAGCACTCCAGCCAGGAGCTGATCAATCTGAATGGGAAAAGTAGGTCTGGAGGGGAAGAATATAGCAGAAAGCAGAGTTTGGGGGAGTTTGGCACACCTAGCAGGATCCCTTCTCCCATTCTAAGGAGATGAGCAGTGTGGCACATCCATCAGGACAGCAAGGAAGGAAGGTGGGGATCAAAGAGTGCCCAAACCCTTCATACAGGATGTGCTCTAACTTCCAGGCACAGCCCCAGGCTGGGTGCAGAGCGAGTTGAGAGCAGCCCTGAAGAAAGAGCCTTGGGGGTGCTGGGTGCTGAGCAGCTCCCCAGGAGCCAGCAGTGCCCTCCTGCAGCCCAAAGGCAGCTGTGAGCTGGGCTGCAGCCAGAGGAGTGTGGGCAGCAGGGCAGGAGAGGGGATTCTGCCCCTGGGCTCTGCTCTGCTCAGACCTCACCTCCAATCCTGCCTCCAGCTCTGCTGTCCCCAGCAGGAGAAGGACACAGAGCTGCTGGAGTGAGGCAGAGGAGGTCACAAAGATGATCCCAGGGCTGGAGCAGCTCTGCTGGGAGCACAGGCTGAGGGAGCTGGGGGTGTGCAGCCTGCAGAGGAGAAGGCTCCAGGGGGACCTCAGAGCTGCCTGCCAGGACCTGAAGGGATCCTGCAGGAAGGCTGCAGAGAGACTTTTGCTGAGGGTGTCCAGAGCCAGGTCAAGGGGGAACGGTTTGGAGCTGAGGCAGGGCAGGGTTAGAATGGAGCTGAGGAAGAAGTTGTTGAGTGTGAGGGTGGTGAGAGTCTGGCACAGGCTGCCCAGGGAGGCTGTGGATGGTTCCTGCTGGGGATGTTCAAGGTCAGGCTGGATGAGGCCTTGAGCAGCTGAGTCTGGCTGAGAGGTGTCCCTGCACATGGCAGGGGATTGGAGGAGATGATCTCTGAGGTCCCTTCCAGCCTGAGCCATTCTGGCATTCTGTGATCTCTGCTGTCCCAGACCAGGGCAGGCATTTTTAAGCTAGTCCATTCAGTTACTTCCCATCAAGGAGGGAGGCACGCAAAAGTTGGTGTTTGAGCTTAAACCTTCCTCTATTGTGACTTATGGATAACCTCTACCTTCAAGCAGCGCTTTTAGCACAAAGGCCAATTTCAATTTCTCTGGACCAAATATTTAAGTGATGTATTAGCACTCAGCAGGTCCTGAGGGGCATGGTTCAGCAGGGTACTTGGTACGGAACTTGATGATCCTCTTGATGATCCTCAAGGCCGTTTCCAGCCTAAACAATTCTATGATTCTATGAGAACCAAACCTTCAACTGTGCAAGCAAACACCAAGTCCCTTGCAGAGGTGCAAGCACATCTGGGTTGAGGCAATCCCAAGCACAAATCCAGGTTGGGCAGGGACTGGCTGGAGA
>VXBD01003029.1:0-62417 GCA_013399975.1 Indicator maculatus
TATCTCTATCTCTATCTCTGTCTCTATCTCTTTCTCTCCCTATACCTACATCTATCTTTATCTATATATGTTTTTTTGTATATATATATGTGTATGTGTATGTATATATATATATGTATGTGTGTGTGTATATACACATATATATGTACATATATGTATGTATACTCACACCTCCATCTATCCATCTGAATAGGATAGAACCTAAATGTATAACCAAATGGTGGAGGGAAGAGATCACAGAATCACAGAATTAACTAAGTTGGAAAAGACCTCAGAGATCATCAAGTCCAACCTATCACCCAACACCATCTAATCAACTAAACCATAGCACTGAGTTCCTCATCCAGTCTTATTTTAAAGGCTTCCAGAGATGATGACTCCACCAGTTCCCTAGGCAGCCCATTCCAATGGACAATCTCTCTCTGACTAATTTCTTCCTGACATCTAGCCTAAACCTCCCCTGGTAGAGCTTGAGCCTGTGTCCTCTCATTCTGTCACTGGTTGCCTGGGAGAAGATGATACAATCTGGAAGATTTTAAACGATTATGCAAAATTTTCAGAGCTCTGAAAAAAAAAATGTCCTATAAATGACAATCAAACTTCCTTTTAGAGACAATTCATGTGTGCTCAGTTCTGTACTATCCTAAGGTGACTGGAAGCTTGAGCAGACTCACATCTCTTCATTTTAAGTATGAAATCAAGAGTTTAAGGGTTAACCAAAGACAGGTGTTGCATGATACAAAGAAAAGGAGGAACAGGAAACTGGCAGCACAGAGTAAAACAAAGCCTTAATTTCAAGGCTGCATCTAGAAGACAAATAATAGCAGGACAGAAGCGTAACGGAAAAGGAATGCTCATACAACTTACACCAAAGGTTTTAAAGGACTTGACAGATGATTGAGTTGCCCTAAATTCTTGACCCAAACCATACATGAACAGGTCAGTTCCAGAATGGTTTAGTTTTAAAGATCACTATGCTCATACACTGTAAATGTAGACAAACTTTGATAACCTAGCAGTATTCAACTTTCATATCTCTAGGGTGTATAATGTCATGCACACTCTATTTCCAAAACTCTGTATGAGTGACCAAATGAGCCTTTTCCTGAAGTTTAGATGTTTGTTGTGCTTACCTTTTTAATTACTTGACTTTTAGCACTTTATGTGCTCAACTAAGCTCAATATAAACCAGAAAGAATTACCTAAGATAAGTATTACAAATAATGAATTCAACAGATTCATATTTGTTTTAAATTGACCACAAAGTGAGGTTGCAGATTACTTGAGATGGAAATGTATGTCTGTGGGCTTATTCTTGATTCCTCATGCATAATGTCTAAGATATTACACATAGTCTAATGCTGGTATTTCCCTAAGATACTACTGTTGAAGACTTAACCTCAAATCACTTGGAGTAAATTGTCAGCAAACAGAACAAAAGTGTTTTGATGTTTATGCAAAGCTATCCTGAACTCTCTGAAGTTATGGGTTTTTTTCCCAGATTGGTTTGGAAATGCTTCAAAATGAGCCTTTCTTGTGGGATTTGCCTCTTCAGATTCCCTCTCCAGACACAAATCAGAAGCAGAGAAGATGTTTAAGAGCTTTAAAAATCATGTAATTCAGAGGCAGTTCTAGAAATCAATGGTACCAGTCAGGATGGAGTTATGCTTTCCAAACTGTTTTGTTTTGGTTTGGTTTTTTCACTCACTTCATTTTGGCTTTCAACCTTAATGCCAACATAGAGGCAATAATTTTTACTCTTTGATACAGAGTTCTGAAAGAAACTGATTTCAGCATTTTAAGACTGATCCTACTGTTGAGACAGTCATTGGCTGAGTTATTCTCAAGTGGAGGACTTGCATTCATGCTGCTTCATTTCCTTACTTTGCTGATTTTGTTATGTGAGCCTCCACTAAATTGTATAATGCCTGTTTGTTGTGTATTGATTTTTATGTTAAAGTGCACAGGAGGTTGCTTGAATTCATTCATACAGAGAAATGCTTCATGAAATCTTAATCTACATCAAAATCGCTGCTACAGTGAAAAAAAATCCAAACCCAAAACCCCCCAAAACCCAAACCCTCACATTTCAGTTGCCACTGTTCCAAGTGAAATGATATTTTTGTTTACTTTTCTAAATTTTTAATGGTTTTGGTTTTGGTTGGTTGGTTGGTTTTGTTTACTTCAGCTCTTACATTTGCAAATTCATCAGTAAAGGGTGAGCTCACTGAGAAATCATTCAGTATTTTAGTATAGACTACAAACTTCTTGAAAAAGCTCTGCCACTGTAAGGGCACCATTTTTTAACTGGATGAAGGGTTTAAAAGACATCTCACAGAATCATAAAATCACAGAATCACAGAATGTTATAGGGGATAGAAGGGACCTCAAGAGATCATCCAGTCCAACCCCTCCTGCCAGAGCAGGATCACTTATACCAGATCACACAGGAACTCATCCAGGCAGGTCTTGAATATCTCCAGAGAGGGAAACTCCACAATCCCCCTGGGCAGCCTGTTCCAGTGTTCTGTCACCCTCACAGCGAAATAATTCTTCCTCCTGTTTCCATGGAACTTCCTATGCCTCTCACTAAAGTTGTTCACTCATTGAACAGATTTCCATCCAGCATGTAACAGAAAAGTCTCTCTACTAGCAGTGAAGTCTTCCCACTCACTCTTTTGATGCTCACATTTCAACAATTATTTTATATTTCAATACAAGACAGCACTTAAAAGCCAGCTGCAGAGAGCAGAACATTGTTCTTTCCTACAGCCTTCTACAATAATGACAACTATTTTCTATGCAAGTCACAAAGGTAGCCCTCAGTGCTGAAAAATGTACAAAATATATTTTTATTTTCCTCTTTAAGGCTGTTGAAAAAAAAAAATACAGCAGAGTCCCAAATCAACACATAATGATAGTGATGGGAGGGCCTGATAACCTCTGTGTTCCCTTATTGCAGTTTATAGTGAAAGATAATTTTAGGGTAATGGTTTTGTGGCTTCAAGACCCCCAAGAGAAAAATGAACTGAGTCTTCTACAAGTCCTTTCACAAAATTGTTGTCTAATAGCAATTTCTTCTTTCTAAGAAAGAAATGGTTTCACATCTAACTGAAGATCATAGAATCCTATAATCACTGACTGGTTTGAGTCAGAAAGGAGCTTTAAAGGTCAGCTAGTCCAACCCCCTTCAGTGAGGAGGGATATCTTCAGATAAAGTTGCTCAGATCTAGAGTATTTCAATCTCCTTGCACCCAGAACATGATCACTCCTCTCTGCAAGCACTATCAAAACAGATAAATGTCATTCCATGCTACATTTAGATACTTGACACTGCTCAAATGATACTGCTCACACCAATCCTGAGTTAAAGGATTCTAAATGCCTTTGGAGGTGTTTTCTGCATGGCAGCAGCTGATGAGGACAAAGCTGTAGAACAAATACTCTCTCATCATGCAGGAATCACTGCATTGCCTGCATTGGCCTCCCCAAGAGCTCCTGGACCAAAGGGTGATGACCACAAGGTAGATGAACACTCTTCATCACTCTGCAGGATGCAGGCACAGACTACACATGATACAAAGGAAATGCAGCTTGTATTGTGCTGGGGATGAGGTAGGAGGAAGCAAAGGGGGTTTGCTGAGGAACACAAATGTCTGTAAAGACATTCAGATAGATGAAAGGATTGTGCCAAGCTTGGCAGTAGGACAAGATGTGTCCTCCCAGTGGCAGTAACAGCAGAGGAGGGCACACAGCTATGACATGCTTACTTTCCCCTGGTCCCCAAGCCAACTCTCAAGCACACTTTGCAGAAGTCTAGATGACAGCTGAGCTCCTCTAACTCTTCAGTCTCTGAAGAGTTCACCCTTTGAAATTGAGTGACTGACCTACCAAGACAGCCCTAACACCTTCAATTTGTAGGAGCAACATAAAGAAAACTCCAAATGTCGAATCTGCAGAACTCACATTAAATTCAGAATGAGGCCAATGTTCTAGATATCTAGAATGCCCCACAGAACAAAACCTCTTCTTTCCAGCCCAGATTTGTGACTTAATATATTCCTACAGTTTATTCTCTTCAAAAGTTTATTTCACTTAACGATCTTAAAATTCCACTTAATAATTCAGAAGGGATGATGTATTTGGAATGTGAACAAACTCCTGTTCCAGACTTCCCCATTTTGGTTTTCTATTATAAAACAAAATGAAAATCCAAATGTTCACACTTTTCAGTCTTTGATTGCATACATATGTTGGATCTTAGACTATAGCATGAACATTTTCTGTTTTGGGGGGTCACCATAGATGCTGCTTTTATTACGTTGATCTTCAATGCACTGTTGGATTCTGATTGTCCAAATGAGACATATTTTTAAATACATACACAAATAGTGGTCTTATTTGTTCATTTTTTTGAGATACTGATGGATAGACTTAGAACTTAACCTTTGGAGTTACGTAAAATATTGTAGCCATTATCAAAACTGCTTTGTAAGCAGATGAAAGAAAGAGAAACAAATGAGCAAACAAAAAAGCCACAAACCAAATCAAACAAACAAACAAACAAAAAAACCCCAAGCTAACAACATTGTATCAAGTTAAATATTCATTTAAATGTGTATAAGTGAAACAGTAACAAAATCATTGAAACAGAAACCAAGTAGCTTTAGAATCTTGGCCGCCAATCTGTCAAGACATGAGGAAAAAGGAAAGTGCAGATGTGTGGAATTGGGAAGGAAAAAAGGAGAAAGGAAAATAGTAATATCATACACTCTGAAGATATATATAATTAAATATTAAACATATATTTATATTAAATATTATATATTTATATATTTTTATTAAACATATAAACAGTGCTAGCAACATTTTAAATGGAAAGCCATAAATGTTCATTTATATATAATTACTGGGCCTCTGTAGGATCTTTTTTATGTTAATTGAATTTGCACAGACTGTTAAAAGTCAGGTGAGCAACTACAGAGAGGTTCCGTTTCTATTACATAGTTGTTGAACCTCAGTGAATACCATTCTAGGAGTGATTTGGTGTGTAATTAACATACAATAGCTCTCCTCTTAAAAAATATATTAAATCCCTATTTGAGGCACTTAAAGTGTTAACTAAATGTTCATACCTACAAGGTGGTAATTTCGCATTTGTGGTAGCAGTCAAGGTCTAATAATTCTACAATGATGAAGGTTAGAAAGTCTGAACTCCAATCTCAGATAGGTGATTTTTAATCTAATTTTCCATGTACCCACTCAGAAGACAAAAAGTGATCATTTTGCTTTTTCATTCTTCACTGGATGAATCAGTAAATTAACACAAAAATAGTATTTTTCCCCCCCTGTGGTTATAATTTTAATGTATTTGTGAATGTTTAACCAAAACAACTGCTAGCTAAGGTTTCATTTTCTTTTTGGACAACTTTTTCATCTCAAGAAAATGAAAACTTTAATATGTCCAATGAGATTTTCCTCATATATTAAGCTTCCTTCTTTACCTTGAGGTATGGACAAAGTGTGCAACTGATCTGTTGCTAGTTTGCAGACTATCAAGTTTTGGAAGTGGAACTGAGAGCTAGAAAAGATATCACTATGCACTAGAACTCAGAGCTCATCAATCTATTTCCAAATTTCCAAATTTCCAATTTCCAAATTCCAAATTTCAAATTCCAAATTCCAAATTTCCAAATTCCATGCATTATGCAGTCTTTGATCAACCCAGGTATTAAGGTGCAGATTCAAAAACAAAAAGAAAAGGCAGAGGTAGGGCTGAGAGAAACCCAAGACCACCCTATAGTGCTACTGCAGATTGCTGGATTTCTAAGCATGGCATTGTAGAAAGTTAGCAGACCACCTGCTGAAAGCAAAAATATCTATCAGAACAGCATGCCTAGACCTAACCAATAAGCAACTATGTCAGTAGGTTAAAATTGTGACCTGGGATACCCAGACTTGCAAGAAGTGATCCTGTACTCCCTGGATTGTTCTCCTGTGAGACAGGAAAGGAGTAAATGGCATTGTAACTATCACACCCTTAGGAGTTCCTCCCAGGCCTCCATGTGGAGTATGGCTGAATAATTTTCACAGAGAAATGTAGCCTTTTGAAAGTTTTCTTTCTAATGCAGAAGAGTGAGAAAGCATTGAGAAGAACTTTAATTTTCCAGTAAGGTCCATTCATATGTGACAAAATATACCCTGTTTTTTGAGGAAACAGATTAGGTAGACAATCAATCAACAAACCCAAACCAAGACTATCTAGATCTTCCATGTAGCATAGATTTCAATCTCTCATGCATAGGCATTCAGATTTTTAGCCTTATCCTCCTCCTCCTCCTTTGCCACTCCCACACCTGTAACTGGCTCAGGAGGTCAGCTCTCAGGGAAGCAGGATGCCTGATAGGAGTCTGTCAGAGCAGGTACTACTGAGTGCTCCAACGACTCCCAATTCTGCTCCAAGCTGCACCAGGGGAGGTTTAGGCTGGAGGTGAGGAGAAAATTCATCACAGAGAGAGTTGTTAGACGTTGGAATGTGCTGCCTAGGGAGGTGGTGGAGTCACCATCCCTGGAGGTGTTCAAGAGGGGATTGGACGTGGCACTTGGTGACATGGTTTAGTAGTCATGAGGTCTTGGGTGACAGGTTGGACTCTGATGATCCTTGAGGTCTTTTCCAACCTTACTGATTCTGTGATTCTGTGTAGTTAGTATGCAGGCACAGAATCACCAAACAGCACCAGTGAATGCTTTCATCTACAAGTGCCTACTTTTATGGCTTATTCAATAACTACTGATTGTCACAGTGTCTCATTCCCACTGTTTCTCTCAAGTCCAATGACACAAAAGCATGCTCTGATCAGTCCTGGGCTTGGGTGCTCACAGCAAAGCTGCTGTGAATTTTCCACTACTGCCCTAAAGCCACAAGAGCACCATGGTCAGTCTCCTAAATGTTGTTGCAACCCTTTCCATTTGAAAGCACAACTGGGGACATTTTCAGCTTGAACTGATTAACTCCTGCAGTGCTGGAAGCTAAAGTTCAAGTGAGACTTTCCCTTGCCCTGGTAAGCCACCCGCTTAGCACTCGGGGCACAGGACAAATCACTGCAGTGCTGATGTTCTTCTGAAGACTGAATTTACATTAGCAATGTCTTCTGGAATCTATAACTGAAAGAGGAAAATCTATTTTTGCTATTACTTTTTAAATTACATGACAGTAAGGTTTTGTTTTTTTTTTTTTTTTTTGACTGATGACATACTGATGAGCTGGATGTGGGCAAGGATGTTTCAGAAGTGGAACTGAGCTTGTTGTAAAGACAAAAGAGAGTCAATGACTTTGGCATTACCTACAGTAAGGCATCACTCACCATGTAGTTGGGAGAAGTTTCAGCAGAGGCCAAAAGGTTGTGCAAGTAAAACTAAAAGAATCAGGTGACTTTTAAAATGTCCTGCACTTGTAAGAGCCTGAACAAGGCAGCAAAAAGTATCACCCATTAATTTATGAACATTATTTCAAGTTGCAGTGACATAAGTAACTTACTTTCTAAACCAGCAAGAGAAATATACCTCATTATTGAACCTCATAATGATGCTTCAGGAGCTTGAAATCCCAAAACATCACCTGATTGATTTTGAATAACTCACAAGATGAATCTTTATGCACATAACAGATCTTCCAGGATGATGTTTTGCAGAGTTCATAAAAAGAACCTAATCCAAGACTTGTTCATAAACCGGTTCTGAGATCTGGCTCCTTCAAACTAATTTTCTTCATTATTTTACCTGATTGATAAATAAATCAATACAATGACCCAACTGTTTTACTACATATGGTTAACAAAAGGAGTTTAAATAGGTTTCAGAGTGTTGGTCACACTGAAGTTTGCTTTTTTGGTTTGAGGCAGCCACAAAAAAAAAAAAAAAAAAAAAAAAACCACAAAAAACTAAAGGGTAATAATCCATAGAAATAGGCTATTTTCTTATAATTTGTGTATATTTCTTTACAGAGAGGCAATTGGAAAATAATTCCTATTAGCTACAGGCTAAGAAAGATTTTCTTTTTAAGTGGAGGTTGATATTGATTCTTCAGTTATCATTCTGCATATTCGTTAAGGTGGACATAACACCTGCAGCAGTTATGAGGCTGCCACACCACTCAGACAACATGTGGGCTGGGAGGGCACACAGCTGGGACAGGTGACCCCAGCTGAGCAAAGGGGTATTCCATACCATATGACATCATCTCTGCATACAAACCTGGGGGAAAAAGAAGGGGAGGACACTTGGAATGATGGTGTTTGTCTTCCCAAGTAGCTCTTACATGTGATAGAGCCCTGCTTTCCTGAAGATGGCTGAACAGCTGCCAGTCCATGGGAAGCAGTGAATGCATTCTTTGTTTTTCTTTTGCTTTGCATAGCTATTGGTTAATCTATTAATCTGCTTTTGTCTCAACCCACAAGTTTTCTCATTTGCACTCTCCCAATTCTCTCCCCTGTTCTGCCAAGGGGAAGTTAGTGAGCTCTTGTATGGTGCTGAGTTGCCAGTGAGGATTAAGTCAATGACAAATAGAGAACATAATGAAGGAGAAGCTAAGGTTTTTGTGGGGAGTGGAAGATAAGGGTAAAGATGTGTCAGTAGGATGTGTCTGTAGGCTTTGGTAGACCTCTCACGTATATCATCCTCTTTACATGTCAGTTATCTGAACATGAAATGTTCTTAGAAAAAGAAAGAAAACTTCTTGCAATCAGCTTCTTTGCCTGCTCCACCATTCCTGTAACTTCATTATGGCTTCACTTGAAAAGTAAGAAAAATTAGTTTCCCTAGTGAGATGCAACTTTTAAATTATTTTTTTAAAATCTTCTCAAGTTAAATCTGGTGGAAATTTTTTTTCTTTTATCCTGTCAGATTGTTTAGGACTGGATCCTGCAAAGAATGAAAAATTGAACTTAGTCCACAAGGAAAACCAGATTTGTCCTGGACAACAGTTTGATTTTTATGAGCTTTGCAAACTTAAGCTCCTTACTTCCATATATATTTGTGGTCCTCAGTATAACGGTCCTCAGTCTTAATAAGTAATCATAGTAAAGTCTTCAAGGTATTGCTTGCAGATGCAGTTCTTTCAGAACTATCTGCACTGGAAAGCTTAGTTAGGTGTTTCAATGATACAAGGGTGGAAGATGATGTGTTTAGCACCGTGCAGTGAGAGCTCACTCTGCTGAGAGCCTAGGCAAAAAAGGACTTCTGGCAGTAAGGTCAAGCCCTACCCCATGCATGAGAAAAGCTGATGTAAAGTATGGCAACATGATGGTGGGGCTTACTGGAGGAAAAGTCATGGCAGGACATGGTGGACAGAGTGAGACTGCACCCAACAGAAGATGATCCACGTAGAAATCTACCTCAACATCAATTATCAGACCATTATGTTCTCAAGTTAACCTAGGGAAGAAAACTGCAGGTCATCTCACAGGATCACAGGATGTCAGGGGTTGGAAGGGACCCAAGGAGATCCTCGAGTCCAACTCCCCTGCCAGAGCAGGACCATACAATGTAGCTGAGGTCACACAGGAACACATCCAGACAGGCCTTGAANTGTACATCTCCTTACATAAGAGGGTACAGAAAAATTGGCAAAAACATTCAGCCTTTCCAAACTAAAGGCTCTACAGCCTGGTTTGAATATGGCAAGGTAAGGAGGACAAGCTACAAAATGTGAAGTTGATGAGAGGCCCAGCACTACAGAACACATCATTGAAAATGAAAGAGAAGGTGAACTTTCAGGCTATTGGAACTGACAGAGTGGGTTGAGAGAGTTCACACAGATCACAGGCTTGAGTCTTGAAAATGTGCTGAGCAGAATAAGGCAAGAGAGAATGACTTAGAAAACAACTTTATCTGATACAACCAAATGTCAAACCTTTACTAAACAAAACTGATGTTTCTGTCCTTCCTTCAGTTCTGATTTACTTCTTCTCCATGACTTTTTGTTTTCTGGAAGATTGCTCTCCTGTTTGTTTGTCTTAAGAAAAGCTTTTTTGTGTAGTGATGTTATTTATTTTATTTTTTCCCAGTGAGGAGAGAAAAAAAAAAAGAGATGTCTCAAAGAGTTTACCAGATTTTGGAGAGGCTGCTAAGATTCTGTGCTCTGCTGTTTTCCATTCACAAAAGTGTGAGAAAATACCAGAGTCAGAATTTAACATCTTTCCTATCACTTTCACTCACCTTTTTTTGGTGATTTTTATTGTTGTGTCTTAAAGGAAAAGGAAATAAGACCTTCTAAGCTGTCTCAGCTAATAATTTCCTCTTCAACTCTAACTCCTTTCCTCCAAAGGGTATTATCTTTTAATACAATCAAAACCACAGAATCATAGAATCAATAAGTTTGGAAAAGACCTCAAGGATCATCAAGCCCAACTTGTCACCCAAGACCTCATGACTACTAAACCACATCACCAAATACCAGGTCCAATCTCCTCTTGAACTCCACCACCTCCCTGGGCAGCACATTCCAATGGCCAACCACTCTCTCTGTGAAGAACTTTCTCCTCACCTCCAGCCTAAACCTCCCCTGGCGCAGCTTGAGACTGTGTCCTCTTGTTCTGGTGCTGGTTGCCTGGGAGAAGAGACCAAACCCCTCCTGGCTACAACCTCCCTTCAGGTAGTTGTAGACAGCAATGAGGTCACCCCTGAGCCTCCTCTTCTCCAGGCTAAACAATCCCAGCTCCTTCAGCCTCTCCTCATAGGCCTTGTGTTCAAGGCCTCTCACCAGCCTCGTTGCCCTTCTCTGGACACGTTCAATGTTTATCAAAGTTTATGCAAAAAATAGTTATGTAAAGTTATATAAAAAAAACCCTATCCTTTGCAATAGAATCCAGAGTTAGCTGATGTCTAATTTGTTTCTCATTGTATTTCTACCTTGAAATATTTATAAAAATAGTGTTTTTCTTCTGATAGTTTAGAGCTGTCTACCATTCTCCATTGTAAAGTGCTCTTCTGTTTTTATGATGTTGAATTTTAGATGTTCAGATTGCATTTTCTATGGTAGGTATCCAACTTCAGATGCTTTTATAAGAAAAACTCCACCCTTTCAACAAAACCACTCTGTCCTGCTGATAGAAGAAAATACAAATACTCATTTCATTGAGAGACTTTGAGCATATTGTAACTTAGTTTTAGACCTGCAAACGTTAGGCAGAACATCACTTCCTCTGTGAAGGCTATCCTCAGAATTCCACTTCAGCTCAGCGAAATTAAAATTATACAAACCTTTGTGCATCCTTCTTTCAGAATATGGAAGAGCCTGAACATGCCCTGTCCAGGATGTAGAGCATCTCTAGAATTTCCCTGCATACTGAATTGGATGAGCTGTTGAATGAAGAAAAAAAGAAAGGCAGAAATCAACTCAACGCTTGAGTAACCAGGGCAAGACTAGAGTGGTGTGTGATGATTACAAAAGCTGTAGGTTTTAAGGAGGAATTTAAATGAAGAGAAGACTGTGGGTGTTAGCACATAGCACCAATGTGCTGGAAGGAAAAATGGCTAAGCAAGTGAGGAAGGTACTTGGTCGCAAGAAAATTGCCAGTGATGAGGCCGCTTGAGTGAGCGCTCAGGGTCACGAACAAAGGATTGCAACATTTAGCCTGCAGTTTGTAAACACGCACCAAGTAAAATTACCAGTCTGATCCCTGCCAAAAGAAACATCAGGAAGATAAAAATATCAATCTGAATGCTGCATTAAAGCAATTAATTAATTATGATATTAAAGGGTATATGTTAAAACAGAAGACAATGTAATAGTTTGCTAATCGCACGCTAAATGTAGTCGTTGCTCAATGCTGCATTACAATGGGGCTATTTGTACAGTTATTACTCAACTTCATTAACTGAAGAAAAATTGACTCCCATATAAATCATATCTAGAGAGAAAGCATATTTTAGCTTACCAATAACATTATTGAGGTATAATGTGTCTATGGCAGTTCCATGCAAAAATGCATGTTAGGGGGAAAAATATATAATTCAAATAATACTCTTGCAAGTACAACATTAAATTAGCTATAATGAAATTTTTGGCTGTGGTTTATGATCTTCTTGAAAGCTAAATGCAAATTCTTCATCTTGCTTTTGAGATGATTGTACTTTGAAATCACACATGTAGGCACAGAGTGTCGGTTAATTGTTACTTCAGAGCCAATGAAGTGTAAAAAAAAAAGTTGTGGTTTTTTGATTCAAGGAAGGAAGTGTTTTTTACCTAAACATTTCAGTTTATGTATTTTAATAAATCTTTTGGAATGTATAAGTGTCAAATGGAAGTCTTGTCTTCTGGGTGAAGACTGCCTTTCATTCTGTCAGGACACAGAAAGTAAATCACCAGTGATACACAGTTTAGGAAAAATATTTTCAGTAAGATGAATATACAGGTCCTGCATTGATCCTACATTGTTGTCCAAACCCAAAATTGAAATCTTCAAAACTTTATGGATATTCCACCCTCTCTAGGATTATTTTCATCAGCATTTTCTGGCGTATGTTATTATGAATGTCTCAAGGTCGTTATGAGACCTGATTCTTGGCTTTACAACAAAAAAATTATGGCTTGTACCTATCAAGACTGCATTCTCAATACACTTCCCTTGGGTCACAGTCTAATGAATTCATTAAAGAAGCAGAAGATCAAAAATCAAATCATCACCTTTCTCAGGGCACATGAACCTAAATTTACCCCATTTAGTCACTTCAAGGCATTATATTCCAAAAGTTGGCATTTAAATATGTGGGTAGTATATCTAAATATGTGGGTAGCATAGGATATTTGAACATTCTCCACTCTTTGATGTTCTTCTGTTTTGCATGGGATACCTCAGTACTCATCAGACTTACCAGCAGGCATAACTCTTGTGCAAGAGTTGGCATATTGGCTAAAGCAAAGCCTAGAATGCCCTGTACTAATGAATACTTAACATTAAATATTGAAACACTCATTTGCATGAGGATGGGAATACAGTACTGCAGGCCATGGTCCTGATACCCTCTCATGAAATAGTTTCTTTCACCATAAGTGAAACTGTCTGTAAAACTCAGTAAGCTAATACTAAATCAACAAACAAATCACCTGGGTGTGTATTTCTGTACTTTTGGTTTGGTTTGGTTTGGTTTGGGTTTGGTTTGGGTTTGGTTTGTGTTTGGTTTGTCTTGTTTAATTTTGTTTGGTTTTGGTTTGGTTTGGTTTGGTTTGGTTTTGGTTTGGTTTGGTTTTGGTTTGGTTTGGTTTTGATTTGGTTTTGTTTTGTTTAATTTTGTTTGGGGTTGGGTTGGTTTGGTTTGGTTTGGTTTAGTTTGGGGAGTTTTTTGTTTAATTTTGTTTGGGTTTGGTTTGGTTTGGTTTGGTAGTTTGGTTTGGTTTTGGTTTGGTTTGGTGTTGGTTTGGTTTGGTTTTGATTTGGTTTTGTTTTGTTTAATTTTGTTTGGGGTTGGGTTGGTTTGGTTTGGTTTGGTTTAGTTTGGGGAGTTTTTTGTTTAATTTTGTTTGGGTTTGGTTTGGTTTTGTTTAATTTTGTTTGGTTTTGGTTTGGTGGTTTGGTTTGGTTTTGGTTTTGTTTAATTTTGTTTGGTCTTGGTTTGGTTTGGTGGTTTGGTTTTGGGGTTTTTTTCTTTAATTTTGTTTGGGTTTGGTTTGGTTTGGTTTGGTTTGGTGGTTTGGTTTGGTTTATTATGTTTTGGTTTGTTTTCCCCACCACTGGAAAGTACCTGGTGAGATTTCCTGTATTTCAGTATAAATCCAAACTCAGAATGGATATTGATTTTTGAGGTGCAGAACACCTCAGTTGAGCTAATGCTATTATCTACAAGGAATTCTTTTAATATTCAAGGAACTGGTCAGGTGCAGAACACAGGGATGATATCTTTTAGATGTTTATGCTGACAGCATCACTTAAGGTGCAGAAGTATGTACAGGAGTAATGTGCACTAAATGTGTGCCCAGATTTTATGCTGATTTCTAGTCACCCTCCTTTTAACATGTTGTACAGTTTTAAATCTTTCCTTTAAAAGTTTTAATAGTGGGGGGGGGAGGGAATATTTCTTCATTTATTTATTTATTTTCAAGAGTCTCTAATCCTTCAGCTCCCTCTAGAAATGTGGATTCCATTTACATGTTCTGGTGATTCACTCTCAATATCATGAGTACCTTACCCAGAGGTGTCATTATCTCCTATTGCTGCTACTCTGCTAGGGTGTCTGAATATCAACTTAACCTCTTCTGATACAGTAACATACTTACGGTGTTCCCAATGGGATATTTTTCTGCTATGGACCCAAAAATCTTTTAAAATTTGTCCTTCTGGATGAAAACCTGTGTTCTGGTAGCAAATTCCTTTGATAGTGTCACAGAATCACACAATCATAGAATTGTTAGGGTTGGAAGGGACCTCAAGAATCATCCAGTTCCAACACCCTGCCGTGGGCAGGGACACCTCACACTGCATCAGGTTGCTCACAGCCACATCCAGCCTGGCTGCAAAAACCTCCAGGGATGAAGTTCCTACCACCTCTCTGGGCAGCCTAGTCCAGTGTCTCACCACACTCATGGTGTAAAACTTCTTCCTAACATCCAATCTGAATCTGCCTTTTTCTTTTTTCCTATTCCCCCTAGTCCTATCACTACCTGATAGCCTAAAAAGTCCCTTCCCAGATTTCTTGTAGTCCCCCTTAAGATACTGGAAGGTCACAATAAGGGTCTCTATTTTTGCCTTGTGATTTAATATAACAAATAATTAGTATGTATACTTTATTGATGAGTTTGGTATCTTAAAATAGTATTTTAAGTGAGAAGTCTTTTTCTTTGCCCATTTTCAATAATAATGATGTGTGAACTAACATATATGTATATTCCAGATGACATTAAACCAACTCATTCTTATTACAAAGACAGATTTTTCTTGCATTTATCAATTTAGTAATGCTGACAAGCCATAAACACTAAACTGTTTGACAGTATAAATCAAAGTCCCTCTATCTTCCAATCCATCAGTACATTTCTTTGCTTAAAATGTATTACTCTGGCAGTTGCAAATATGTGGGGAATGCCAGCTACTGTGAAGATTTACATCACTAACATTTTTTTCATGATAAACAATACAGAAAGCTACACTGTGTGTGTGTGTGTCAGAGAGAAAAACATGCATTAAAACTCTTACTTTAAAAATCAGTTTAGTTTCATTCTATTATTTAATTTTATTTATGCACTGGTGCTTTTTTTTCCCTTTTTTTTTTTTTTTTTTGCTTTAATATTAATATTGAGTATCAACTTAAACCAAACTTCACTTAATTTTTAAAAGGACTTTCCAGCCATAACTACTCTTGTCAATTTCAGAAGGAAGTCAGCAAGATACTGCCATGGGAATCTAAGGGAAGATGGAAAAACAGGGCTGAGGCTTGATGAAAGATGTATTTGCTTAGACTATGGCTCTTATATAGGTCTTTTTTTTTATAATAAATCAACATACAAACAGAAGTTCTCAGTACTGGGTGATCAACAAGAAAATTCTTGTATCCTAAATCTAATCACAACCTTATTCTTCATCTCTTGCTCAGGAAAGAAATGATTGCCTGCTCTCAGAAGGTAGCATTCACTGTTAGGTGCTCTCCATCATCTTGTATGACAAAAAAAACCACGGCTCAGTCTCTATTCAATTAGCTGAGTCTGAATTATTTCTACTCCAGAAGACAATGCAGACTTCTGATTTTGCAATGTATGACCAATAACTATAGAGGTAGTACACAGGCACTGATTTTTAAGACTAATTGCTTTTCACCACACCCATCACTTCAAGGCTAAGGTAATTTAGGACTTCAGGTTGGGCAAGAAAGCTTTTATGCTCCGATGAAGTTTGCAGGATTGCAAAGTAATTCAGATTAACAAATTGAGGTCATGACATTTGCATTTTGGGAAAAAAAAAACAAAGGGAAAATAAACAGCAAACAACACCCACCACACAAAGGAGAATGGTATTAGGGTGGCTCAGGCCAGTGATGGAACTTAGTGATTTTAGGATGCAAGCCCTCCCTACTGAGTTTCCCACTGTTTGGCAAGAGATTACAAATCCAGTCTACTGCCTTTATTGATTTGTCAGTGAGTTACAGGAGTGGGAGAACCTTGCTCCATGAGGGGATGAACCAGTAGCTGAGGTAGTATTAAGGGAGGCAGGGCAGTGGCCTGACCTGTGAGGTGCAGTTCCCCAAGATCTGAGCACAGCAGATAGATCCAGGTGTTGGTAGAAGGATCCCTAAACTTACAGCACTGAGTTTATGTCAGTAGTGAAGTGGTGGTGGTGCTCATCTGTTCCTTTAAAAACAGTGATTACAACTGTGAGCAGGTCAGAAGAAATATGGGTTTTATATGTTTGGAATTCCAATAACTTGTCAGGATTTAGCCATCTCCCCAAAACTGAAGTGAGTTGTAGAGATTTGTCACACTGCATAGAGACGTGCCCACATGTTCAGAGCTTCTGTTTCTGCTTGACCTTCCATTTGTGTCCTAGTGCAGCTGGCAGTTTATCCAGTGATGCCTGTCTAGCTTGCAATTTTATTTAGACTACAGCCTGCAGTTTGCAACTAAGAATATGCAGAAAACAAAATAGCACTGGGCTAGTAAGTCAGGCAACTCTGCAGGGACTGCAAAAGCTTGGCTGTTGTTACCCTCTTAACCTCGTGTGGTCACTGGTGGGGTGAGTGTCTCCCATGATGAGTTCTACCATGGAGATGCTGCCTACAGAGATATATTTCAAACAGATGTAAAAACACAATATGAAAGATGGATTCTGCATCTTCCAGCATATAGTAGAACAGTTGGCACATGAATAAAGAGGTGCAAATGAAAACACCTTCTGAATTCAGTTCCAGCTCAGAGGAATTTAACATGTAACAGAGCAATCTTCCACCTCACACCTTTTCTTAAAAGCTCCCTAAATTTTCTTTTCAGAAAATTTCTACAATTAACAAGATTATTTCTACAAGGATTCTCTTCTTGTGTATATTTTCATTATCTGGCTCTGATTAAAAATGGCTTCATAACAGTAGAAAAATATGCATTGTCTTCAGGGAGGGTTGATCTGGTTTACCATGGTAATTTAATTTTTCTTTATTGTATTTTACTGCCTCAATATGCCAAAGATTCATGTTTTCAAGGTTCTCTGCTGACCATTGCCTTGCCTAGTGAGTTTTGTTGCTCATGAAAATTATTCTCATATTTACATGTCTCTAAATATTTTAGCATGCCACTTTCGCCCTTTCTAGAGCAAAATCTAGTGGCATTTCAAGTCCTTTTATTTTTTTCCTCCAGTATGCAAAAGACTTTTTTGAAAAGAAAACTGATTGTGTAACAGTCTTTAATACTTCATCAGAGAACTTTGGCTGCTTCTGAGTTAAAGCTTAAAGTGGCAACGGTTCAATTCTGACATGCTTTTCAGTTAAGCAGACCACATCTTAAAGCAGCTTTTAAACCCTTGTGCTTATGCCTTTTTACTAGAAAGAATCATCATTAAGCTAACTTCTGGTCATACACATTTAACACTGCACAAATGACAGAATGACTTTCATGTACAGCAGACTGAGAAGTAAAATAAAACCTCTAAAACCCAGAATTTCATAGAGCTGCTGAACTATTTCACTGACATATCAGAAAGTACATATTAACAATTACACTGTAGTCAGTGGCAAACACTTTGTATAGGGTAATTGTGATGTCTGGCACAGAAATGAAAGGAATAACATTAATCAAATGTCAACATTCATCCCAGCAATGTGTTTTGTATTGTCCAGAGGATTCACTCCGTGACAATTATATCCGGGTTACCTTTTGCAATTTTCTGTCTCAAAGTGGTGAATGTTTAAAAGGAATAATAATAAGCTTCCATATCTTCCCCCACCCCCAAAGCCCTTGATTTATTATCAACACAAACTGCAGCACAAATGTGTATACCTATGGTCTACCAAAATCATTAGAACCTTTGCCTAGATTGCTCTGAAGATAATCCATCAAGGTCATAACCAAATGTAAGTTATAACCTGCTCAGAAAGAAATAAAAATGGAGACAATGGATACATCAAAAGGTTAAAACTGTAGAAGCCTGACAGAGAGAAGCTTATCAGAAAGGCAATGTTCAAGACCTCAGTCACCTTAGAGTCAGGTGTGGTTTCATGGGCAAGGGAAGAGGAGGACAATGACAAATATGGCCAGGTGGTTGCTTTGTGGCACAGCTGTGTTTGAAGCTGTGCTGTGCTGAACTGAGCACCCAATGCTCAAGGCCACACAGAGTTATTAGTGAGTTAGGAAAAGCTGACCAGCTGTGGGCCTTCAGCTTATAGCCACCTTATGCTTGGAAGAAATTAGGTGCTTCCAACAGAGCTGGCTTGTCCTTAGCTTATAACTGACTGTTCCATAGCTATATTAGCCATATTTTGAAAAATATTCATTTGAAAAATATCCACCTCAGTCTTTGTTGTTTGCCTCTTTACTTCTGAAAACAAGTATCTTAGGAGTGTGCCATCAGCATGGCACCTGATAGCTGCATTCTATTACAAGAGGGATATGGAGGTGCTGGAAGGTATCCAGAGAAGGGCCACCAGGCTGATCAGAGGGCTGGAGCTCTTCTCCTATGAGGACAGACTGAGAGAGTTGGGGCTGTTCAGTCTGGAGAAGAGAAGGCTCCGAGGTGACCTTCTTGTGGCCTTTCAATATCTGAAGGGGGCTACAAGAAAGCTGGGGAGGGACTTTTTAGGCTATCAGGTAGTGATAGGACTAGGGGGAATGGAATAAAGTTGGAAGTGGGGAGATTCAGGCTGGAAGTGAGGAAGAAGTTCTTCCCCATGAGAGTGGTGAGAACCTGGAATGGGTTGTCCAGGGAGGTGGTTGAGGCCCTATCCCTGGAGGTGTTTAAGGCCAGGCTGGATGAGGCTCTGGGCAGGCTGATGTAGTGTGAGGTGTCCCTGGCCATGGCAGGGGGGTTGGAACTAGATGATCCTTGTGGTCCCTTCCAACTCTGACTGATTCTGATTCTATGATTCTGTAGGATGCAAAAATGTGAAGTGAAAGGTCTCCAAACTTGACAAGAGAAAGAGTCAGTCCTTCCTTATGGGTCTCTGCAGCACAGAAACAGTGTTTTGTCTTGTTTTCCTAAGTGCTGACTCATGCAATTTGATGCACAGTGGTGTCATACATTTCTCGTACTTCAGTTTCTGGGTGGTAAATAAGTTCTGAAACAGCTGGATCACTGAAAATATTGGTCAATCAAGTACTCAGATGTAATAGGATGTTCTACCCCAAGTGCCAAAAATTTGAATATCCCAAACATGTCCCTCAAAACCATCTGCTATCATGATGACTCATCAACATCTTCTCAGCAGAATGTTCCATATATGCCTCCTCTTCATGTTATGACACATACCAACTTCTGCATTATGTTCTACGTTTACATGAGATGAAAGGACAAATTAGAAATGCCAAGGTGTTATTTATCCCAACCTTTTATTTCTTATAATGTTGCCCTGCTTCAGCATAGATCATATGCAGGCAACACATTACAGGAAGATGACAAATTGATTCTTCAAGCTTCTAAATGCTCAATGATTTTTCTAGCAGATCATAGACCCCAAGCCATTTGGAGAATTCCCTGTGGCAGGAACATTCTCATGCAGCGTTGCACTTTTTCCAGTCACATGCAGGATTTCAAAGCAGGAAGAAGGTTAAATGGCTGATAAAAAATTTTCTAAATAGCAGATAGATTAAAAGGGCATTACTTTAATTACAAAAGTAGTGCAAAGTGGTAATGCACTATATGTCTCTTTATAAAACAGGTTCTTTTCAGATAAGATATGTAAAGCAACAGTAAAAACTGAATTTATACCAGTTTGATGTCACTCTACAGAGAATATTACTCCCTAAAGGAGAACCCCATACAGTTAATATTTGGACAAATTCTGTGCTTTAGTTCCTTCCAAAAGAAAGAATTAACCTGGCTTCAAATTGTTTTAAGATATTTCTTCTCTTACAGTTATGTTCTATGTCCTGGTTAAAATGGAACTCCTCAACTCACAAGCTGGTGGCTTTCTATGATGGAGTTACAGCATCAGTGGATAAGGGAAGAACAACAGATGTCATCTACCTGGATTTGTGTAAAGTTTTTGATGCTGTCCTGCATGACATCCTGGTCACCAAATTGGAAAAGTATGGACTTGAGCAGTCGTCCACCCTCTGGATAAGGAATTGACCAGGTGGTTGCACTCAGAGAATTGTGGTCAATGACTCAATGTCCAAATGGAGACCTGTGAGAAGTGGTGTCTCTCAGGGGTTGGTATTGAGCCCAGTGCTCTTCACCATTTTTGTCAGCAATGTAGACAGTGGAATTGAGTGCACCCTCAACAAGTTTGTTGATGAAACCAAGCTCTGTGGTCCAGCTGGCACGCTGGAGGGAAGGGATGCTATCTGGAGGGACTTGGACGGTCTTGAGAGGTGGGCTCAGGCCAACCTCATGAAGTTCAACAAGTCCAAGTGCAAGGTCCTACACCTGGGTTGAGGAAATCCCAATCACAAATACAGGCTGGGTGAGGGGTGGCTCAAGAGCAGTCTCAAAGAGAAGATGGGATCAGTTGATCAAAAACTCAGTGTGAGCTGGTGAAGTGTGCTTGCAGCCCAGAAGGACAACCATATTCTGGGCTGCATCAAAAGAAGTGCAACCAGCAGGATGAGTGAGCTGACTCTGCCCCCTCCTCTACTCTCATGGCACCCCTTCTGGAGTACTTTGACCAGTTCTGGTGTCCCCAGCATGAGGGACATTGAACTGCTGGAGCAGGTCCAGATGAGGACCATGAAGATGATCAGGGGGCTGGAGCACCTGCCCTATGAAGACAGGCTGTGAGAGTTGAAGATGTTCAGCCTGGAGAAAAGAAGACTCCAGGGAGACCTTACAGCGGCCTTCCAGTACATGAAAAGAGATTACAAGAAAGCTGGTAAGGGACTTTTCACAAGGGCTTATAGTGATAGGATGAGAGGGAATGGATTTAAGCTTGAGCAGGGTAGATTCAGACTAGATATTAGGAAGGAATTCTTTACAGTGAGGGTGGTGGGACACAGGAACAGGTTGCCCAGGGAGGTCATGGATGGCCCCTCCCTGGAGGTGTTTAAGGCCAGATTGGATGAGGCCTTGAGCAACCTGGTCTAGCAGAAGTTGTCCCCACCCATGGCAAGGAGGGTTGGAACTAGACAATCTTTAAGGTCCCTTCCAACCCAACCCATCCTATGAATCTATGAACTCCAAGAAGCATGCCTTCTATTTATAAGTAGATAATATCTTTTTCATGAGCATATTTAATTCACTTTGTTCATGGAAGTTCTGGCAACATGCGTGTGCAAAACACATTTATTAGCCTAAAAAAAAAGGAGTCTAGTCTAGAGCCCATAATGGGGTATATAGCCTGTGATGTAAAAGGCTGTAATCTCCTATACCACAGGAAAATATTCCTGCATAAGAGAGATTTCTCACTGTCTTCTTCCTTGTCCTTATGTGCTTTGCACAGAGCAATAGCTTTCTTAATTCTTGCTAGGTCTTACTGGTGATTCAATTCATTGGCTGTTGAAACAGTCCAGGAGAGACCTGCAGCTCATGGTTAGAGCACTCTCCTGGAATATCTGGGGCTTTGCCTCAAAGCAGATAAAGGAGCCCAAATACAGGTGTTTTTTGTGTAAAAAGATTCACTGCCTAGCTTGGAAACTGGGTTTGCAAGTAGGCATACAGTCTTCAAATTAAACTAGTTATTCTGAAACTCATTGTGTGTATAGTTTTCTTAATTCAATTAGATGAGGATTCTGAGGAAAGAGTTGGTGTTTTCCTCAAAAGTATGTTTGTATGCTTGCTTAGTTCAGTTTTCTGATTTCACTAGCAAAGTTATGGTGAAAGGAAAATGAAAATCTTTTCATTAATTGGTGCTTGCTTACCATTAGCTGTCAACTGAAAATTCAGTTTTGTCCATATGATTTTTTTCCAGTTGATGCAGCTTTGCACCACCCTAATTCTTAATCCTACAGATCTATAAACTATCTTGGACTACAACTGCATAAATAGAAACATTCTATAAAACGTGGAGTATTAATGTCAGAGCTGTTGGTTGGTTAGAAATGAGACTATAGCTTTCTGTAACACAGTTTTGTGCTTTCTGTACTACAGTTTTCAGAGTTCAACTTGATTGGCTTGCCAGTACTGGATACAGTGTGAGAGGAAGGTGTTTGTGGTCTGCTGCATTTCTGTTTTATGCACATTTGCTTGGCAAAAGAGGAGAACTACACCGTAACAAGTCTCTTATCAAAAAAGGAATGAAGGAATGAGGTGGATTTTTAATACATTAAAATAAATAAATAAACAAATAAATAATCCCTTCTGAATATGTTTCTTCACAACATTCCAGTTTCAAAGATAATGATTAGTGTTCTCTTTAGATTTTGGTTAAAACAGAGAATTGAGCACTATGTTGTTTCCTTTTAGAGAGCACAGAACAACAAAAGCGCTTGCACATTTTTTTTCCTAATCTGTACCTTCTCACTTTCCCAAGCTTTCTGATGTCTTTCCAGTTTGGAGCTCCTGCTTAGATAAAACAGATGACTTTCTGGGCCTGCTTCTGCTAACAGCAGGCAGGAGCAACGGTGACTGATTGGTTGAAACATGAGGATTAATGGGTATTTATATTTCATTAAATTTTATGCTCACTGGAGAATAATGTATCACTCGCAGATATTGAAACATATGTCAACCCTATCCACTTACATATAATTCAATTTGACTTAAATGCATTGATCAAATTTTATTAAAGTCCAATATATCTTCCAAAAAGGCCTGCTAACACAATATTGCTGCTTCACATTCATCAGATAAAAGGAGGCAATTGTGTTGTAATTCCATTTATAGCTTTTTTTTTTTTTTCGGGAAAAGGGAGATTATTGTGAAGTGAATACTCATTACAAGGTGACTGGCTCTGGCTGAAGGACTTGAGACTGAGATTATTAAGGGAATTCTCAAGTGGGACCCTTTAGTTAAAATTACCCCAGGGTGGGTCATGCCTGTTTCATCCCCAATGGAAAAGAGAGCTCAGCATTGTTAACAATATTATCCAGGAAAGTTTGTCATGCAAGGGTTTGGAGTATGCAGGCAATAATTGTTTTTCCTTTTTTTTTTTTTCTTAATCTTTTTTTCTCTTTGAGTTCAGTTTATGAATCACCCATAACTATCTTTGAAAAACTACTTATGAATATTTACCTTTTTTTTTCCCTACATCCCTTCTTTTTATTTGACTTCTACAATTACTCTTCCTGTGATGATTAAGGAAAATATAAAATGTTTATTTCTTCAGTGCTGCACAGAAAGGGAGGGGGTTTCACATAAAGCCCCTCTTTCCAAACAACCACAGTAGTTCGTGCTACATGGTATAGAATTTAAAAAAATGAGGTTTTAGCCCTACTAGTGAAAAGAATTAAAAGCTGTTTAAAGCCAAGGTAATTCAGTCCTCACTCTCAAACTGTAAGTGTTTAGGACAGTGGAGTTGGTGTAATATGTCTCAGCAAGCCTTTCTTTTGTTTCCTGCTTATGTCTTACTTGGGGTTAAACTGCTGGCACTCCAATATACAAGTGAGCACAGGCCTTTCAAAGAGAAAAGAAAGATTATTGGCCATGAAAGACATTCAGGAGTCAAAATAAAGGAGTGTGAGCCACCCTCAGGAAACTTAAAAAAGATATGTTTACATCATGTGGGATCTAAGCACGTTAAGTACTGTGCTATCTCACAAGGGTTGAAATCACTTTCAAGTCCTGGTTTCCTACTTCAGTGTAAGTATAATGTCTCTAGTGCTAAGCACCCTGGAAAGCTTTCACCAAATCAGGGGAGTCTTAACTCCAACTAATGTTTCCTCTTTTTGCCATATTTTTTATTTCCTAGAGGTGCTATTTTGTTCTTCATTGATTATCTGCCCTCTCTTCTGAACATTCTTTACGAAGACGTCACCTAGGACATTACATAGGCAGTGGGTTTGTGCAGGCTGTGTCTACTAAAATCTGCACAAATCTGTGCAGCTAACAGATTTGTGACCATACACATTGTCCTCAGCATGTCTTTTTGTTGTTGTTGTTTGGGTTATGTTTGTTTGTTTGTTTTTTATGCACTTTCAGGAATAATGTGTCTTCACAAAAACAAGAGGAAAGGACAAGTGGAAAAAACCTTCATTTCAAGAGGTCATAAAAGGAATTTCCTCCAAGGAATATAATTCACATCTTCATGAGTGGAATTGATAGAGATGTGGTCCATAGTTCAATTTTATTACAGCCCAGGAATAATTTGCTTGTGAAACTTCTCAGATACTGTCAGATAAACATATTCTTACATGTAAATGGGGTGTAAAATATGCTTGTAACATTGTTGAGAGCAGTCCTGCCAAGAAAGGTTTGAGGGTGCTTGTGGATGAAAAAACTGATTAAGAACAACAATGTATATTCACAGCCCAGGGAGCAAATCACATCCTGGGCTGCACCAAGAGAAATGCGACCAGCAGGTCAAGGGAGGTGATTCTGTCTCTCTATTCTGGTGAGATACCACATGGGATACTGTGTTCAGGCCTCAGCTAAGAAAGTCATGGACTGGTTAGAGTAGATCCAGAGGAGGGTGATGAAGATGATCGGAGGCTGGAGCACCTCCCCTATGAGGACAAGCAAAGGGGATTGGGGAAGAAGGAGGGGAGGGGGAAAAGGGGAAGGGGACACTTTATAGTGAATTTCTAGTGCTTAAAGGGGGCCCTCAGGAAAGATGGGGAGGAACTTTTCCTCAGGGAGTGTAGTGATAGCATGATTGATAATGCTTTTGAATTGATTAGCTATTGGGAAGAATATTTTTACTGTGAGGATGGTGAGTCACTGGAACAGGTTGCTTAGAGAAGTTGTGGGTATCCCCTCCCTGATAGTGTTCAAGCTGATCTTTAAGATCTCTTCCAGCTCAAGTTTTTTTATGATTCTATGATAATTCCTATTTTTTTTCTGGAAGGGAATAAACCAGTGAAGGCAATTCTACAACTGCTTCTGCACTATTGCTTTTACTGGATCACATCTAGAAGGTAAAGCACAAAGTTAGCCTCAAAATCCTCCTCACAGCTTGGAATCATGGAATAGCTGAGGTGGGAAGGGTTTGTGGGAAGTCATATCATCAGCCTCCTGATCAAAGCAGTCAGCTGTGAGAACAGATCCAGTTTCTCAAGGCTTTAATTTAACCTGGTCTGAATATTCCTCAAGAATGAAGATTCCTCAGTCTCTCTGGGCAACCTGCTTTTCCCAGGCTGCTGCAAGCAAGCAGGTATACAGGTGTATGCTGGAAATGACATACTCTGTTACAATCAGGTGTTGAAACAGAGGCTTAAGTGTAGTATCCAAGGCACTGATCCTCTGAAAGTATCACTATCATGTTATATTGTGATTTATGTAAAAGATGGGTAATAAATACACATAAATGTGAGCTTCCTCTTCCCCTATTGCTAATAATTTAGTGCTAAAATATTTAAACTAAGAGCAGCTCCAGATTCCTAGTGCATAGACATCCCTTTAAATGAGGATGGTCATCTTGTGTGAGATTCCTTTGTACCATGGAGTCTATGCTGTTACTGCATGAGGTGCAGTATACAGGAGAAACTACATTTGTCTCTCTTTACTTTCACTCTTCTTTGCTGCACTTCCACTATTTTTTTTCTCCTCTCCCAATCCCTTCTCCCCAGTGTAAACTGAGCAAAGAATTCTGACAACCTTTAGAGAAAGGAATTTGGTCTTGCAGTTCCTACACTTCTTTCTGTTTGGTTTCTCATCCACAGATATATACATAACTGTCTTCAAGAAGTGAAGGTCAGAGTTGTATGTTCTCATAGCCGTTCTGTGTAAGGAAGCTGCTCTTCTCATAGATACTTCAGAAAGAAGAGGGGAAAAATAAAAGTAAAAGGCTAAAAAAAAAGTGGTTTTTTTTTTACTACTTTCTCATAAATAAGTTCCTTAAGTCTAATCCTATGGTATTAAGATATTAATTGAGCTTTATCTGTCTATCGATTTTGGAAAGATATTACTATTACATTTACTTATTGTCAATTTTTTGTTCTTTATTCATTTACTGATAGAGCACCCATGGAAAAAAAAAAAAACCACCAACAAAAAAATCACTCTACTGTCTCACCAAAATAGCTGTAAGCTTCTATTTGACTGCAGTGCTTTCTTCAGTGACTAGTACAATGCACTTAGGTTTCAGGGTATTTTTTACCAAATTTCTGAGGAAATCTTCCCCTTACTTGAAGCATCACTTTTGCATACTCAACAAAGGGAGAAAATAAAAATCAACACATGAACTGGAGTTGAAACCTATGAGAGGCAATAGAATCATAGAATTGTTACGGTTGGAAGGGACCTCAAGGGTCGTCTAGTTCCAACCCCCCTGCCATGGGCAGGGACACCTCACACTAGAACAGGTTGCCCACAGCCACATCCAGCCTGGCCTTAAAAACCTCCAGGGATGAGGCTTCTACCACCTCCCTGGGCAACCTGTGCCAGTGTCTCACCACCCTCATGGGGAAGAATTTCTTCCTATCGTCCAATCTGAATCTACCCATTTCTACTTCTTTGCATTCCCCCTAGTCCTATCATTACCTGACACCCTAAAAAGTCTGTACCCAACTTTATTATAGGACCCCTTCAGATACTGGAAGGGCACAATAAAGTTTCCTCAGAGCCTTCTCTTCTCCAGACTTAATAGCCCCAGCTCTTCGGTGGAACTCTTTGATGCTACAGGCCAGTGGGCAGACGGCATCAGCCAAGAGAGGAAAGGCAGAAATAATTTCATACAGCTCCAGGTATCTGGGGTTTGTCAAAAATAACTATCAAGAAGTTTAGATTGTTCTTGTGACACTTTGTTTTGTTTGACCTCAGTTTCCTATGTGAAAAGAAAAAGGAAAAGAAAAAGGAAAAAAAAAAGAAAAAGAAAAAGAAAAAGAAAAAGAAAAAGAAAAAGAAAAAGAAAAAGAAAAAGAAAAAGAAAAAGAAAAAGAAAAAGNGGAAAAGGAAAAGGAAAAGGAAAAGGAAAAGGAAAAGGAAAAGGAAAAGGAAAAGGAAAAGGAAAAGGAAAAGGAAAAGGAAAAGGAAAAGGAAAAGGAAAAGGAAAAGGAAAAGGAAAAGGAAAAGGAAAAGGAAAAGGAAAAGGAAAAGGAAAAGGAAAAGGAAAAGGAAAAGGAAAAGGAAAAGGAAAAGGAAAAGGAAAAGGAAAAGGAAAAGGAAAAGGAAAAGGAAAAGGAAAAGGAAAAGGAAAAGGAAAAGGAAAAGGAAAAGGAAAAGGAAAAGGAAAAGGAAAAGGAAAAGGAAAAGGAAAAGGAAAAGGAAAAGGAAAAGGAAAAGGAAAAGGAAAAGGAAAAGGAAAAGGAAAAGGAAAAGGAAAAGGAAAAGGAAAAGGAAAAGGAAAAGGAAAAGGAAAAGGAAAAGGAAAAGGAAAAGGAAAAGGAAAAGGAAAAGGAAAAGGAAAAGGAACCACAGTGAAAACCTGAAAAACCATTTACTCTACAAATAATTATTTTGAATCAACTGCCAAAGTCATTAAATACATGTATTATACAAAAGTTAATTGCCTGTATACAGAAATCTTTGTGCAGCATCACTGCTAGTGCCACTATGCACAGAACAAAAAAGCCACACTGTATGATGTTGTGTTTCTCCATAGGATTTTAATAACCTGGGTTTGGGATGAATGCACCAATCATCAAACATGAAGCTATAAAGGAGTTTACCAGATCATGTCATGACTTATGAAGGACAAACTTTCCTATTTGCTTTTCTTTATAAATAAAGAAAAAGAAACATTTCATGCATCTTTAACACCCATGCAGACCCTTTCCTCAGTAAAAATAAGGCCATTCTATGCAAAATATTTTAAATGTAACGTTGTCACTTGTAGTAGAATCTTATTGTAAGAAATCATGCCCATTCTTATCATATTTTCAGATATATTAATTTTAATGCTATGTTCTACTTTTCTTGTTGCACCCCTGAATGACCAGCTGTTGGAGAATATTGTCTTTAGATACAGATCCCAAGCAACACTCATCACTCAGTCTTCCTTGAAGTACCATCCAGGTTTTTTTGTGACTTCACTCATCCTCTCACAGTGTTGTGTTTCCTACATGTGCTTCTGTAGGTGGGCACTCATCTTTGTGTTGCGTCCACATACCTGTTCCTCACAGACATTTTTTCCTCCAGCTTCTGTTGCAATGCTGGAACTTTCTGCTCTTCTATTACTTGCTTGCTTACTGTTCAAACCACTTTTCTGTTGTTAAGAAGGACGTCGACAGCACCTCTTGATCCGAATTTAAGTCAGAACACAGTTGGCCTCAAAGTCACAAGGCCACATCTTTTGTCAGTCCTTAGTTTTTCTCTCTTTATTTTATTTTATTTTATTTTATTTTATTTTATTTTATTTTATTTTATTTTATTTTATTTTATATATTTTATTTTTTTATTTATTTAGATTTTTATTCAAGAAAGCTACTTATTCCTCTTTCATCAACCCACAAAATTAGGTTCAGGAGGGGTCTGTTTCTTAGTGCTCTCAAGGGCTGATCTGTAAGGAAGAATACCAGGAGCCCAAGAAGAGCTGGCAGGCTGCAGCAGAGGAGGAAAAACAGCTGACTTTTAGGCTGGTGCCAAACACACCTTGTGTACTTTCTGTTCCCAGGTTTTTACCTTTGCTGATAAACTATGCAAATGTGTTACGATATTGCTTCTCAAGCTGTTACAGGTACAAACTATCTGGATATTTAGATACTAGGGGATCTAATAGGATGCTATCAATCTTTTATAGTAAGAGAATACATAAATTATAAACAAATATGTCCTTTGGTCTAGTGGAACAGCATAATGATCAAAGACACACAATAGAAATGTATTTGCTTCTACAGTAAGCTTTATTCCCCCAGCGCTCAGTCTGCAGTGATGGACAGGCAGTGAGCTGTCAGTTTTTGTTCTGTCTGTCACACTACACTTACCTCCTGTTGTTTTAAGTAATCAATATGGGGGCTGAAATCACCTACCACTACCTCTGCTACCTACTATTTTGTCCACTCATAAATTATGAATCCCTGCACAACATCAAGTCTACAATTTCGATTGCATTTGCTAATCATTGATCAATAATTCAAAAGCCTCTTCTTCTTCAAGGGTCCCTAGTTTCCTGGAACATATGGCATAAGGCTGACAGTGTTCACAAAACTATTCCCTTATCACAAAAAGAAGCCAGGGAAAACAAGTTGTTTAAAGTTGTTCCTTTCATTCTCTTTCTTTTCTTTCTTTCTTTTTTTTTCCCCCAAGGGACCGAGTGTATTTTATTATTATTATTTCCTTTGCTTGCTACAGTTAATAACTGCACAAGCACTTGTATAGAGTAGCTTCCAGGAATATTTTTCAGCTTCATACCTTGAGTAGACATGCCACTTATCAGCCAATCTGGGTAGTTCAGTTTTACAATTAGAATGGTTGTTATGCTTTTGCTGGAATTGGATTATATTTCCCCTTTTCAGAAGTCTTATTTTTCATATTTACAGGATACTGTTTATTCTCTTTATAAAAGATCAGGGAAAAGAGATGAAAAAATAGTCTTCATTATGTGTTCCTGTATGAACAACAGTCTTTCACAAGTGAACCTGAAATCTTTATCCAATACAAGACAGCCACAGAATGCTTACTGCAGTGTTTCTTTTTCTAAGATTGTTTTATTAGCTATTTTACTGCTATAGTAGGACCATGAATAATAAATATTGTCATACAGAACAGTTCTGATTACTTCTCCATGGAAACCTTTTAGATGGCCCGATTCTGAAAACACCTACAAAAACTCACATGAATAATCTCAGTGACTTAAAGAAGAGACAAGTTCAGGCATGCTTGTGTATTTGACTGTTTTCATGCATAATCTGAATTTATTCTATGAGCTTCATTTTAGAAAGGACACAAAATGGCTTATTTAGACTATGTTGTATAAAAGCCACCTTTAATAAAATAAACTTTTTTGTCTCATTTCGTTTCACTGGTTGCAAAGCTAAAGATAAGGATGTAAATGAGACCTATATGATAAAATCATCAGATATTCTTGGAAATGTTGCATTGCATAATATCACAGGATCACAGAATGTTAGGGGTTGGAAGGGACCTCGAAAGATCACCCAGTTCAACCCCCCCTGCAAGAGCAGGATCACCTATACTAGATCACACAGGAATGCATCCAGATGGGTTTTGAATATCTCCAGAGAGGGAGACTCCACAACCCCTCTGGGCATCCTGTTCCAGTGTTCTGTCACCCTCACAATGAAAAAAACTTTCCTCATGTTTCCATGGAACTTCCTATTCCTCAACTTCCACCATTGCCCCTTGTCCTGTCACTAAGCATCACCAAGAAGAACCTGGCTCCATCCTCTGGGCACTCACCATTTGCATATTTTTAAATGTTAATGAGGTCACTTTTTAGTCTCCTCTTCCCCAAGCTGAAGAGACCCAGCTCCCTCAGTCTCTCCTCATAAGGAAGATGTTCCACTCCCTTAATCCTTTTTGTGGCTCTGTGCTGGAGTCTTTCAAGCAGTTCCCTGAGGTCTATCTTGAGCTAAGGGGCCCAGAACTAGACACAATATTCAAGATGCAGCCTCACCAGGGCAGAGTAGAGGGGGAGGAGAACCTCTCTCCATGTACTAACCACAGTCCTTCTCCTACACCCCAGAATGGCATTGGCCTTCTTGGCCACAAGAGCACATTACTGCCTCACGGTCAACCTCCCATCCACTAGGACTTCCAGGTCCTTTTCCCCTTCACTGCTCTCCAACCTATAGTGATACATGGGGTTGCTCTTTCCCAGGTGCAAGACTCTATCTGTGCTTGGCCTTGATGAATTTCATTAAATTTCTTCCTGCCCAACTCTCCAACCAGTCTTGCTGAGTGGCAGCACAACCTTCCAGCATGTCAGCCACTCCACGCAATTTTGTACCACAGATGTAGTTAGTATCACATGGTCCACCAACTTGATTCTGATTATGTCAGGGTCTTAGTGTATATTTGAAGACAATATCTTGAAATATCTTTGGCCATTGGAATGGGCTGCCCAGGGAGGTGGTGGAGTCACCATCCCTGGAGGTGTTCAAGAGGGGATTGGACGTGGCACTTGGTGCCATGGTTTAGATAGGCATGAGGTGCAGGGTGACAGGTTGGACTCGATGATCTTTGAGGTCTCTTCCAACCTTCTTGATTCTATGATTCTATTCTATGATTCTATGAAAGGTGGTTTATAAGAAACATCAAGAATCAAAAACTTGTGCATTTACTGCCTATTAAAACGTGTATTATTATAACATCAATAGCCCTTGCTACTAAAAGAAGATAAAAATCCTAATATCTTCAAAATTTAGTTCTATTTTCAAATACTCTAACCAGATAATAAGACTGATATTCCTGACATCCTGATTTAGGATTACACTTTTTCACCAAGTTTAAATATCTACATTACAGTTCTTCATTGATTTTTTCACACACAGGGTCAGAATATAATTTCTCTATCGATATATATTATACTCAGGATGCAAAGGATTCATGTTGCATCATCTTAATTGATGCATCTTAATCTCATTAAGAAGTTAAATTGAAGGAGCTTCTAGATGGCAATGAGGTATTTTTTTCTGGATTTGGTGTCTTTTGGCTTGTCTGAAATATAATAAGAATGAATTTCTGCCCTATATATAATATACATATGCAGGTTTATAATGAATGAGTATATGAATTTAGCAGTCAGAGGAACAGTGAACAGAACAAGAGGAATTATAATGCATCTTGACTAGATCAAATTATTAGAGAGGGAAAAAGTGTTTCAACTGACATCTTGTTATGATCACTACATATTCCCCTGTATTTTTCCTATCCTTCTATACACAAGAAATTAATTGTCCCTAATTGCAATTCATTTTAGCATTGCTTGCTTCCTGGAATTTTAGCCAAAAAGAAGAATAGTTTTCAAGGACAGAGCACACAGTGTAAATTGTGTAGAGCAAACTGGTGGAAACTGTAATTCTATGTGTTGCATTAAGATCCTCTGAAGTACAAATAATTACTTTACATAACAGAGAATTTGCAATAATGCTGGTTTTGAGAACAATTCTTAAAAATCAAGGGAGATCTAGTATAATATAGAGTCTTCTTTTTATCCTGTTAATTTAGGATTTTGACATAATATAATGAACTAAATGTTGGATTGTTTTTTTTTTTTCCACAGTGGAACTAAATTATGTTGAAATAAAAATATCCAATAAAAATATCCAAATCAAATTATGCCAACGATATTTTGGCAAAGATATTCCAAAGAGTCTAAAAATTATTTCCTGAAAATTTAGAATTAATAACACTCCTTATGAATCAGACCTTATTTATATAAAGTTTGAAATCTCTTATGAGTAGCTCTGTTTTCAAGTGAAAACTTTAATCTTTGCCATATTTCACCTCCTACAGGCCCTATTTTCAGCAGTCATTTCTCTGCCAACTCTTTTATTTGGATCAGTCATGCCAAAATCAGTATTGTGCAATATGCATTTTTGTCTTTCTGGCAGTAACCTCGATCCTTTTCTAATGTGTTGTAGAGTCTGTGGTACTGCTGATGGAATGGGCCTGCTACAGAGCACAGCTGGAAGATTGGCCAGCATGTAGCAAAGATGCTATTGCTTGACAGAATAAAGTATAAATACCTGTTCTCTTTCTGTCCTATTTGCTCCTTAACACAAGGAAAAATTTTAGAGTGAAAGGAGACTGAGCACTGCCACAGATTGTGCAGGCAGGTTGTGGATTCTCCAGACTTAGAGATATTTAAAATCTTTTGCTTAAGCAAGGAGGTTGGACCAGATGACCTCCAGAGGTCCCTTCACACCCTCAGCTCTTCTGTCATTCTAAATCTGTACTCTTTCTCTCTCCTCCAAGAAAGAAAATTATATTATTTGGAATGTTATTATTGGAACTATCTATTAGAGCTGTTTCAGACCCAAATTCCTGACACTTTTTTTGATAACAGGAAACAGTTTTATGAAATCTGAATTTGTTCAGATCTGTGATCATGAAGTCCAAAAGATGTAACTGATTTCTTTGACAGTAAGTACATTATGTAGTAAAGCCATACTTTTATTTTTTATTCTTATTATAATAAGGTGCCACTTCCTGAGATGATTACAAGGTGTTGCAGTTGAATAACGTTTCTGATACAACTGATATCAGGGATGATACCAATTATAATAAGTGGGATAACTTCTCTAGGTGAAATGAGCAGGAACTCACTTAAGCATTCTGAGGTTTTTTTTCATCTGTTTCTTTTTCTTTTCTCTCATGCAGAAAAACATTGCAAAGGCTACCACGTGCAAGTGCAGAGAGAAAAGCTAAGCATGAAATGCAAGCTGAAATTGCATTACAGAAAGGAAAAGTCTCGTGTACTAATTTAAGCCAGTGTTCAATTGATGGGAGCTAATGAACTACAAAAGCTCTGACATCTTTTGCAGCAGACAAGCCAGTGTAAACTAATCAACATTAAGTCAATATAATCTAACTCTTTATTGTTCATTGATCTTTTTTACAGGCTACACGCTGCCTGGCCATGTGAATGGGTCAGAAATATATATGAGGAAGAGGATAAAGATGTAACTGCAAAGGAGTAAATTAAAATTGGCCTGCATGAAAGGAAAATGGAAATTACCTGCTGCATCTTCATTCTGCTTTTATGAAATGCCTGTATTTTTCATCAATACCTGATAAAAACAGCTTGACCTGTTTGTCCATGTCTGTCTAGCTTATGCACACTTCATCTGGAGCTATGCAATGAAATCACTAAAAACCTGAAATGATCAAAGGCTGACTTTTCTCTTAAAAGGAGCTTCACACTAAGACTATGAGCTCACTATTGCTCTAGCTAAGTTTGAAAGACTCATATGAAGATCCAATTTTAATCTATCCATCTCTGGACTGTTTTGAATGAACACCAGGGAGTTCCAGCATTTCCCGCAGAAGCAGTGTCTTTTTTCTGATTTGTAGATATGCATAGGGGGATGTCATTAGACAGATGACAATATTGTATCTCTTTTAAGGCCATTAAAGGCTTTGTAGAAGAGTATTAAAGCCATATTTTCTCCTAAGTGTGTTGCAGATGGAAAACTGCATGGACATGGGAACTAGATCTTTCACCTGGTGGATCTAGGAACTAGATATTTCACCTGGTGGACATAGGAACTAGATATTTCACCTGCTAATACATATTTATTTCACTAAGAGAGAGAAATTCCTTGGGCAATGAAATGATATCATGTTGCTCAGAGACTAGATCAATGACTCTTTATGTTTGCAGAAATAAAAAGAAAACATTGATTTAAAATACAAAACTACATTTGGAACCATTAGTAAGGATACTGTTCACTAGAATTTGCCTTCGAAAAAAGTACTTTTGTACTTATACCTTGAAATTTTTTTTGAAAATATAAAAGCAATTTTTTACCTACAAAGCTTTTCAACAGTTTGCCATAATACTGCATCTTTCTTCTCTCTCTCACATTTTCTCTCTCTTTCCAGAAATTTCAAAGGAGATATGTTCTGTGATTCTAAATCTCTGCTCTTTCATCCATGATATGGAGTTTGAGAGCCAATGCTCCTATGACTATTCCAGCTCACAAGAAGATTCTTAAAATCAAAAGACTCACCAAGACATTCAGGACTTTATTCAGAGGTATTGTGTCAGTGCAGCTAATGGGCAAGTTTCTGCCTGCACAGAAGAAAAAATATGGATATCTGTGCTAGAACACAAATAAAAATAATCTTTATGTTTATTTGAAGAGGTACTTTATTATCTCTCTTACATAAACATAAACAGTAGATTTCAGTACATCCAGCTTCAAATCTTGGTGGTTTGTTTCTTTTTTTTTTTTACTTTATTCATAATACATTTTAGATCCCTACAGGACCAAATTACGTTAGAATTTGTATTTAAATTATAATTTTAGTGCAGAATTTTAAATTATTTCTCTACTTGCTATGACAGAAGTGGTAGTGAGAGGATAACTGAGGAGGAGTGGGGTCCTATTAAGGAAAACTCCCAAATGTCCACAGAAGTCAATGTTATTGAGGCACGAAACCACTAGAACACAAGGAGGAAAAAAAGGGAGAGCGTAACTTCAGTCTGGGCTTTTTAGTTTATTCAAATGAAGGACCCTCAAATGGTTTAGTTAGGAATTAAGTTAATTGGGTTTGGTGTAAGGTTGTTGTACTTCCTGCTGGAAAGTTTCCCATATTTCCTCCGTATAAGTAGCGGCTGGACTCCCATGTCACCCTGTTAGCCCAGACTTTAATTAGTTCTGGCATTCGCCTCATAATGATAAATGCTGAGATGATGAATGGAAATGCAAATGAGTGTGAAGTGGCTCAGCCATCAGTGCTGAATATCATTAATACCTTCCTACTGTTAAATCGATCAATGTCATCCCAGGATCCCTCTGTTCAGCGGGTGCAGATGGCTGTCCGCCAGAATGCCTTCCATTATATTGGCAGCACAAACTTTGTGGGTTTTTCCTCCCCATATGCTTTTATTCATCTTTTGCTGAATATTTGTTTGGCAACTAGAAGTCTAATATATTTCCAGCTGAGATGATAACTATTTAGGGTCAATAAGCAAGCAGCTAATTTAGAGCAAAATAAATATGAATATAGATCTCTCCTCACATCAGGAGAGATGTATCAAGTGCAGATTCGATGAATTGGGGAGGTATAGAATTTTCCACTGTGCAAAATTTAAGGTGGTAACCACAAAAGGTAAAAAAAAAACAGGATCCAAAAGTATACATTAATTTCTTAGGCATGATGCATCTTTGTATTTGTAATTTTCTGGGTCTGGCAACAAGTCCATAGAACTAAGTTTTGTAAGAATCAAAGGGTTAGATAATATTCAACATGGAGTTATAATATCTGAAATATTTCTTCTGTGGACATGAAAAATTAACCTTTAGAGCATTTGAAATAATTTTTTCACCAGTTAGATTGCATTATTTGTGCAGTGAGTTTGGGGGTCATCCACAAGGATGGACATCAGCCTACTGGGTTTATTCTTCACAGGGAAGCTTTCCTGTCTATACAGACACAGGGGTTTTGATTTTGTTTTCAAGGAAGTGTTTCTGCAAATCTAAACTTAGGGCCTAACTCATACTTCCTTCGCAAATGCTTCTTTGCTTAGCACAGACAGAGTGTGAGGAGTAGCCTTTGTGAACAGACACTTCTCCACACATTCCACAACTTTTGAACACCTCAGTAATGAGTAAAGAGTGTTTCACTATGTTACATCAGGAAGAAGTGTGTTTCATCTATAGAACACACAAATAACCACCTTTTATCAAGGTGTCAGGAGGCTACTGGGAGGCTAAATTCACTGAAGTTTGAAGTCTATTCTCTTATAGTTTATGTTTAACCATATGCAATAACAGCCAAACTATATAATTTTCACACTATAATCTGTGCAACCAAATCTCCAACTCTCTATTAATCTACTCTTTTATGGCTTGGGAAAGACTGAGAAAAAAAACCTTCTGTGATGTGTACACTCTGTACACTGTAATGCCTAGGTGAAAAGTGTACTGGTCCTTCCATCCCCTCTTCTTCTCATAAATAACACAGTGTATCTTTCATTTCCCTTCATAAACCCCCTCATTCCATCCTCTCAGCAGGCTGGAAGCTCTCCAGTAGATTGAGGATTTACTGGAGCTGGTCCAAGCATAAATCACTCATTATCAGATTCTATTCTTTATATAAGTGAACCTGTCTCTTTTTTTTTTTTTTCCCCTAAATGTCTATATTCCAAAAAGTAGTTTCTATAAATCACCTCTGCATCTACCCAATGATTTATTATTTAGTAATGGAATTATTCTCTGATCTTAGGTCAAATGTTTTCTTTTATTAGTCTAATGACAACAGAAAAATAAAATCAGACAAAAAATGTTGTAACTTTGGAATCTATTAGAGCTTTGACATCTATGCTAGAGTAGTGCCAGCCAATTTCAATAATACCAGAAACACAAGGAAATAAATTAGACATTTTAATTGTGAGATTATATCAAGTAGGTAGGATGGCTAGAGAAAAGCCAAAGCAAATTCTAATAAAAAAATAGTCATTTAGACTGAATATGTTGAATTTTTGGGTTATTTTTGTGAGGTTTTAATGATTAAAAAGTTATACTACTTCATGCAATGAAGCTGTTACACTGGCATACGAAATTAGTATGAATCACAGAACATAAATCCTTTTGCTTACACTCAACCTTTTCCTGAAGAGTGAGACAGAAGGTTAAAACTACTGCTCACTTGAATTTGAAAAAGAATAAAACCATTCTATGGGGAAAAGTACTAATGTTTCATATCCATACAATATACAACCACGTTTAGATTCCCAAAATTATACCAATCAAAAGCAAGATAGTTAGTTACATTTCTTTTAGAAGAGCAGACATACATTTCTATGTCATTCAGCTGTTGCTTATGCTGTTAGTAAAACCATTTCATAGTAGTGATTCCCCTCTCTTTTTTGAATTAGTTCTATTCTTGTCATATATTATTTTTCTGTAATACTACGCATAGTACATTAAAGAATAGTGAGGGAAAAAAGAGAGAAGGGGAAAGGATTGTGCCAAAAAAAAAGACTCAATGTAAATGAGGTCTGAAGCATAGAGATTAACGTGGGAATTCTGTGACAGAGTTTTAATCAGAAGGCCATCAGCAAAGACTGTGTCAGTAACATGACTTCAGAAGGGTTTTGGACTCCAAGGAACACCTGAAGCTCCACACTCACATACTGTCCTCCAGGATTCTGGTTTTACCCATCCAAAACCACTGACCAAACGTTTCTTAAAGTACTTCTCATACAGTTGGAGCTGAAAGTGATCCATGTATAGCATGACAACTCCACTGGCTTTGCTTCCTTTTTTTCTCTTTCTCACACTGATCTCCTTTTAAGCTCTGCTTGCCAGCTCACATCTGACGCAATGAGAGTCTCTGATTATTCACAGCCTGTTGTTTTGAACAGGCTTCCTCTCTCTCTTTCTTGGATTCTCCTCTCCAGCTGACAGCTCATCTTGAAATGTGTCTTTCAGACCCCTTCCTGTGTTGTTGCACAACTACTAATGGATTTCCATGATCATTTTATACCATTTAATATGTCTTCATTATCTACCTGTACATGTGACAACTACTTTTTACAGAGCATTTGCCAACTCTGTCAAGCCAGGTGGAGATTTTGCCATTAGCATCAATGGGAATAAAATTAGTTTCTTTAATTTTCTTTTTAATTACCACTCTTACTGCAAGGCTGCTGTGTTGGTTGTACCCACTGGCTCGCCCTTTATGCTTGGTGGAGGTATATACAATGGGAGATATTACACAGATAGAAGATCATGTCTCTGAGAAAAGAAGAGTTTCTACTGTACATCAAGCTGATAGCATTTTCCTAGTCTTCACTGCTTTTCTTTACAGAAATTTACAACTTTTAAAAGTCTGAACCATCAGGTGTGTGTCTACAGCTGTCTCCTTGGTGGAGGTATGTACAATGGGAGATACTACGCAGATTACATGAAGATAGAAGATCAAGTCCCTGAGAAAATAAGAGTTTCTACTGTACATCAAGCTAACAGCATTTTCCTAGTCTGCACTGCTTTCCATTACAGAAATTTACAACTTTTAAAAGTCTGAACCATCAGGGGTGTGTCTACAGCTGCTTGTGTACACGTGTAGTTTTGCATGCACACACACGGGTAAAGCTTCAGATATAAAGTCAGAAAAACAATGGGGTTTTATCTACAGCATCAGAGAGGCTGAAAATAAGTACAAGAACTGGAAGCCTGATCAATGAGAAAGACTGAGGATGAATGAAAATGAAGTGCTAAAAGCAGGATTGGGACTGCAGTGAAGGACAGTGAGGTAAAGAATAAGGCTCACTAAAGTCTGAGTCTGTTAGAGACATCAGAGCTCTGGCTGGGGTATAGAAGAAGGAATATTACCAGCAGATGCTGGCAAAGAATCACAGCTCCCAGGGCCTCAACCACATCTTGAAGGTCAAAAATAGTTCTGTGAAAGCCCTTGGCAAACTATGGGCCTTACTGACCTCTGAGAACATCTCTGTGCAAAGGACAAAACCTTGCTGCTGCTGTCACAGTAGTTACAAGAGATATGATAATGATTTCTGCCTTGGTATAAAAGGTGTGAGTTCAGCTAACGACAGATGTAAGATCTAAGACTTCATTCATTACAAAGATCTAGAATTTAAGCCCAAAGTATGTGAAACCTAGAAAAGACAGATAAAAGCAGAACACAGGAAAAGTTCTTCATGTATCTTAAGGGGGCCTACAAGAAAGCTGGGGAGGGACTTTTTAGGGTGTCAGGTAATGATAGGACTAGGGGGAATGCAACAAAAATAGAAATGAGTAGATTCAGATTGGATGTTAGGAAGTTCCTCACCATGAGGGAGGTGAGACACTGGAACAGGTTGCCCAAGGAGTTGGTAGAAGCCTCATCCCTGGAGGCTTTAAGGCCAGGCTGGATGTGGCTTTGGGCAACCTGCTCTAGTGGAATGTGCTGGCCAGGGAGGTGATTCAGTCACCAAGCCTGGATGTGTTTAAAGGTGATTTGGATGTGGTGCTTGGGGATATAGTTTAGGGGTGGACATTTTAGGGTAGGGTTATGGGTCTTTTCCAACCTGAATGTTTCTGTGTGATTCTGTATGTAGGCAAGGTTAAGACAACACTCAGTAAACATGTCATTAGTCTTCATTAAGTAATAAGGGTAAAAAGAAACACTGGGGAGCTACAACTTCTGATGTCCATAAATCCATTCATCCATCCATCCATCCATCCTTCTAGTATCTGAAGGGGGCCTACAAGAAAGCTGGGGAGGGACTTTTTAGGCTATCAGGTAGTGACAGGACTAGGAGGAATGGAATAAAACTGGAAGTGGGGAGATTCAGATGGGATGTGAGGAAGTTCTTCCCCATGAGAGTGGTGAGAGCCTGGAATGGGTTGTCCAGGGAGGTGGTTGAGGCCCCATTGCTGGAAGTGTTTAAGGCCAGGCTGGATAAGGCTCTGGGCAGCCTGATGTAGTGTGAGGTGTCCCTGGCCATGGCAGGGGGGTTGGAACTGGATGATCCTTGTGGTCCCTTCCAACCCTGACTGATTCTATGATTCTATGATCCTATGAGTTGAATCACAGAAAAGTAGAATGTAATTAAAGACTACATCACACCCTGCAAAATGGTCACATCTCCAGATTTTTATCATCTGAAAGGCTGAGAACAAACTTAGTGTTCTTCTAACTGTGGCTTTCTGTACATCATGGAGGCTGGAGGGAAGCGAGTGAGCAGGATTCCGTTTTCAAGCAATATTGATAACGAGAAAGAAGATTAAACGTTCAGATAACAAAAGCTGCTCTACAGGGATCAATTTGTTAATGTCAGCTTTACAGATTTATACTAGTAAAAATCCAGCATGGCTGCACAGAGATCAAAATACTCTTAATTTACATAAGTGTCATTTGCAGCTCAGTTTTGTCCCTAGTCTCACATTTCTCTTTAGTCATTGTAATTTTACAACGCGTGTCATAACTCAGAGGGAAATTTTCAGGACTAGAAGACATCATGCACAGGAGTGGTGCTTGCATATACACTGGGAGACTTTAAATACCTATGAAGAAATAATTAATCTGAAACTGAGAATTCTGGCTGCATGGTTAAAATAAAACACAACTGTGAAGGAAGACTGAAGGAAAGCATGACAAGAAGAAAAAAGGGTTAATGCTATGTTTTGCAGGCACAGAAAGGGGGGTGTGCAGTTGAATTAGTGAAGAAATAACAAAGGACCCAATTATAAACCAAATGAGGAATACCTCTTGCATTCTCATGGAGACAGATAGATGTCTAAGCTGGCTCTTTTCCTGAATCAGCTTTACTCAACACCTGTGAGCATGTGATTAATTTAACTAGAGTACACAGTGTACTTTTCTTTCAGTTAAAAAAAAAAATAAACGTTGACCTCTGGTATTGTGAAAGAAAGACAATGAGCTAACCTAATAGGCCCTTTATTTGCTAATCAAACCTCTCATTAACAATTAATTGGATCAAAAGTTCGCTGGCCATTATTGCTGTGTCAGTTCGACTCTGAGGGCCTCAGAGGATGAAACTAAATGAGCTGGTCAGGTTATAAATAATTTCCAGTGGCTACTCCTCTTACCTCAGGCTGTTCAGGTAGAGGTCAATGTCCTGCCTTCTGCAGGCAGAAAAGACTGTTGCTGTGACAAGCAAGAGGCATTCTTCCTTTTCTAAGACACTCATTTAGGCTTAGTAATTTAAGCCTCTGTAAAAAGCCACAGTATAAAAGCAGTTCTGGGATGCAGTGTTTCTACATGTACTTGCTTATCATGACTGAATCAAAGCAACATTTCAGGTTGCTTAAAGCCTTTCAGAAATGAAAGAAGCCAGGAGTTGCTTTAATCAGGAAATCTGCTTCTTAAAGAAACCCTGCAGAGACAACTTTATGGCAACATAATTATTTGTTTCTATTCTTAACCTAATAATAAGAGGTAGTGACTGACAGAGTTCAAATACTGCTCATCAAATAACATGAAAGGACCTGTTAGAAGTGGATGAAGATACAAGTGAGAATAAAGTGGAATAAAGGGTTTGGTCCAAAATATGTGCAATGACACATTTTTTATTAAATAAATAATAATAAATAAATCATCTTTCTGACTTCTATTTATATAAAAAGTGATGAGCAGATAACATCAATTCTTCATACATATTACAAGTACATTTTGGGAAGCAGAACCACATGGACTGGGCAGCCCAAATCTGAAAGGACCTATGCAGAGAATCACAGAAAACATCCAGTTGGAAGAGACCTCAAAGATCATCAAGTTCAACCCTAGGTGCCAGGTCCACACACTGCTCCAGTGCCATGACAGGACTATTTATTCATTATCATTTGATATAAAAGACTGAAGTAGAGAAAGAAGTGACATCCATCCAGGACCATTCCAAGGATCAATGAGAGAGAGTGTCAAAAGGGCAAAAAGTGTCCTCTCCTATGAGGACAGACTGAAAGAGTTGGGGCTATTCAATCTGGAGAAGAGAAGGCTCTGAGGAGTATCCAGTATCTGAAGGGGGCCTACAAGAAAGCTGGGGAGGGACTTTTTAGGGTGTCAGGTAGAGATAGGACTGGGGGAAATGGAACAAAAATAGAAATGGGTAGATTCAGATTGAACGCTAGGAAGAAGTTTTTCACCATGAGGGTGGTGAGACACTGAACAGGTTGCCCAGGGAGGTGGTGGAAGTCTCATCCCTGGAGGTTTTTAAGATCAGACTGGATGTGGCTCTGGGCAACCTGATGTAGTGTGAGGTGTCCTTGCCCATAACAGGGGGTTGGAAGTAGAGGATCCTTGAGGTCCCTTCCAACCCTAACAATTCTGTGATTCTCTGATTCTAAAAAATGCATACATATAGTGGTTGGAGGGAAGAAGGAAGGAATCTGGAAAAACACAGATGCTGAAGTGCAGTGCCGTGCAATAATTCAGGGGAAAGCTCCAAAAACATGAATCTTCTTAAACTGATCAATTAAAAAGAAGTATAGTATTAGGAAAAAGAAAAAAAGTGAGGCATTTAGGGGAGGAGTCTTAAGATAAGTGAGTTCTGTGTACTCTAAGGTTATTCAGACCAGATAATAGAGCTGAATATATACATATAGACTCAACAGTTTCTTGCATAAGCAATATCTAATGGCTCAAACTGACTAGCATAGTGGAAAAATCTGAAAAGAGAATGGACAGGAAAGGACAACAAAAGTATAGTCCAGATGCTGCATGAAGCTATGTGTACATGGATTTTTTTTTTTTTTTTTTTTAGNATGTTTTTGTTATTTGTTTTTTTTTTTTTTTTTTTTTTTTTTTTTTTTTGAGGCAGATAAAATGATCTCCTAAGTGGCCAGAAGGCATGTAGATGTGGTTAGGTCAGCATGACATTAGCATGTTTACACAGCTTTGGCAAGGCTTGGGAACAAAAGCCAAGCTCTCAACTGCCTGGAGCAGGGAGAGAAGGAGGTCAAAAAAGATTGATAACTCTGAGTAGCTGAGGCTTGGAAATTTCTTGTGCATAATAATGTTCTTAGGCACCTCTAGAAACTGGACATTGTTGTTCTTGACGCAGCTACTGCTGTTGCACACTCCTGCTGCTGCAACAGGTTAGAGCCACAGTAAATCTCCGAGTCACAGGCCTTGTAGGGGCTGGGAAAAAACAGCCAAACAAAACAACCTCTCTGGGCCTTCAGATACAGGAATGCCCAGATGCTGGCTGAGCTACCACTTGTAACTGGCTTTAACAAAAGTAAAGAGGTACGAGGATAAGAGGGTGAGTCGGTACCTTGAGAATGGGATCCCAGGGCTGGAAAACAGCCAGGAGAAGGAAACGTTGACCTAGGAGTCACCTCTCCTTATGAATTTTGCAGTTTAGTGAAAGATGCACTGGCCAGGCAGGATTTGGCTACCTCTGAACAGATTAAATATACATGATTCCATTTCAGTGACAGCCTGCTGGCTGTCAGGCATATATATCAAATATGTCGTAGCTGTATTTGGAGATATTTTATCCATTTAGTAATGAATATTATTATATATATACATATTTCCCTCCTGATTACTTATTTTCAATACATTAGCAAAGATGTTTCCCAAAGGGCTGAAAAGGGGACCTGGGAACCGGATAAGACCATTCTCAGGGCTTAAATTTTTAATATTAAAATGCATTGAGATTTGCTATACACTTGCTCAAGATGTATTGCCCCAAGCAAAACAGTGTTTTATAGATGGACATGCAATTTTGTTGCTCTCAGCCGAGGGTCACATTTGTTTTAGTGGCTCTGGGATGTGCAAATCAATGAATGACAAGTATAAGTAAGCATTCCATATCTGGAAGGAGGAAAAAAAAAGTCAGAACTGAAGTCTTTTTTATACACGTGCATATGTGCACCTCTTTTATATTGAAACAGTTCAGGTAAAAAGAAATACTAGATTATTATTATTATTATTATTATTTTTATTATGCAAGACTGCATCTTAGACACTCTGGGTGAATCCAGCCACTTTCTTTCCACTGCCAAAGCACAGTAGTCTTAAACTAAATCATGCCAAGAGTAAGCCCTAACCTTCCTACTCTCCTACAAAGAAGAGACATCTGTTTCAGTTGGAGTAGAGCTGAAAGGAGTGTAAGAGGAAGCTACATGAGATTACTTCTGTCTTGCTAATTTTAAATGACACCAGTGTTTGAACTATGCTTCATTAAGTATTCCTGAACACGTCCTGTCTCTACAACCCACTTTCATCAAGATGTGCAGGGAAACTCATGTGAAAATCTTCCCTTTGAATACATAAAGTAAAGATTGCTAATCATGCATTAATCTCATTTATTGATGCTGCAGTATTCCTCAGGGGGGGAAGGAAAAGTGATCCTAACAATTCCATTGGTTTCCTGAACATTTTCACTAAGGTTATGCTCTGATTGCTGTAAACCCAGCCTAATTCACATTAAATCCCCATTTCATCTCACACAATTCTGTATAAATTAATCTGTTTCAGTGATATTCCAGTACATTCAGCAGGTCAAGAGAGGTGATTCTTCCCCTTCACTCTGCTCTCATGAGACCCTACCTTGATTACTGCATCCAGTTCTGGCATTCCCATCATAAGAATGACACAGAGCTGTTGGAGAGAGTCCAGACAAGGGCCACAAAGATGATCCAAGGGATGGGACACCTCTGCTACGAGGATAGGCTGAGGGAGTTGGGGTTGTTCAGCCTACAGAACTTTCCAGAGGGCGCTTATAGCTGAAGGGATCCTAGAGGAAGGCTGGGGTGAGACTTTCTGTGAGGGTGTTTAGTGACAGGACAAGAGGCAATGGTTTTAAGCTGAGGGAGAGGAGGTTTAGACTGGATCTTAGGAAGAAGTTCTTCACTGCAAGGGTGGTGGAACTCTGGAACAGGCTGTCCAGGGACATTGTGAATGCCTCCTCCCTAGGGGTGTTTAAGGCCAGGTTGGATGAGGCCGTGAGCAGCTGAGTCTAGTTGTGAGATGTCCCTGCCCATGGTGGGGAGGTTGGAGTAGATGATCTCTAAGGCCCCTTCCAAACTAAGCCATTCTGTGATTTGCTTCAGTATGAAAATTACTTCTTTGTGATTTGTAGGAAACACCTTTTCAAAAATTGAGTGACTGAGGATTTTTGGAGGTATGCACAGGAAAACAATGTTGAGAGGAGATGGTGGTAAAATTGTGAGAAATTAGCCAAGACAAGCATCTTAACTGCAGATAGAGTTCAGATTATATAACATTATCCTTAAATTCATCTTGATATATGCTGACAAATAGTGTAACTATTTCTTTAACACTGCTCTCTGCTGAGAAACACTGGGGGGAAATTCCAGTAAGGAAAAATAAGAGACAGTACTTGGAAAATGAAAAGTTATTCAGCTTCTGAGAGCTGAAACAAATCATGTGTTTCTCAGTATCAGAAAATTAAATGCAAATTTGAATTCATAGTTCAAATAGTGTGGATGACCTATTTACTAAAAATATTTACTAAAAATATTTACTATTCACTAAACATGAAATTAACATTTACACATTTTAAAATAATTTCCTGGAAAAAGAAATTAATTTCTTCTCCATGACAAAGAACTAGCCTATTGTATACATCAGTGTGTAAAAGGAAATTCTCCTCTTTATGAGTTGTTACCTTGAGCTGGGTTTAAAATCATAGAATCATAGAATCATAGAATCAGTCAGGGTTGGAAGGGACCACAAGGATCATCTAGTTCCAACTCCCCTGCCATGGGCAGGGACGCCTCACACTAGATCAGGCTGGCCAGAGCTATACAGTGTGATTAGTGGGAAGGTATACATGAAAGCAGACATCTGTAGGTGAGTTATTTTCAGACCTAGTTTGAAGTCAGAGTTGGTCTAAGTGCAGCTGCACTCTCTGAGCTTTGTGGTGAAGACAGAATTGGGAAATTCTGTTCACTTGCCCTGTTTTCCTTGTTCATACTCATTGCTCTGGTGATCAGATGGGATGACACAAGTTTTGCCACAACAGTCCTATATTGCCTGAGGATATTCTCAATCCAAGATCTCCAGCTTTAAACCAACACAGCATTACTGATGTGAAACATGAAGCAATGTCACAGGGCTAGAATGTTGTCCATGTCGTTTGTTGTCACTTCTACAGTAACTGCAGCTCTTGACTGCTATTATACATTGAGGGATGTATCCTTAAACGATGTAAACCAGTAAAGCTGTATAGTGATCCATGCTCATTTAGAGTATGTCAATTAATATGTCAATTAATATCAGGTTTCTCTTTTCCTAAACTGTATATAACTATGCTATACAGCTATAACTTGATGCTTTTCTTCAGAACCTTGACACTATGGTAAGTAGAAATTCTAACTATCTGAAATACCTGTTGCAACTTTGTTGATAGCATTAACACTGATGTAAATGCTACCAATTGAAGTATTCCCAACCCCCCAAAAAAATAATTAGAACTTGAAAAAGGGAGAGGCTTAGTTAGTTTCTTTGGGTTTGTTTTAATTTTTGGGTTTTTTTAATTCATTCAATCTTGCCAAGAATAGATATTTAACAGGAAAATCCTGGTATTTCTGTAGAAGTGCATTGTCATTTCCTCTGGAACACAGAGATTTCACAAGGTGTGCTTGAGTTTCAGCACAAGCTGCATATGTAGGTAGGTATATTCAATAGCAGGCTCCTCCCTTAGTCACCATAAATGCATTTCAGCTTAGCTGTATGGCTTTCTATCTGTTCTGTAGAGAGTAAAGTGGCAATGGCTTGCTCTAAGGAAATATTTGCACTATAGAAGTAACATACTGAATTGCAAGGTGTATGTATTGATAAACAAATAAGAAATCCTACCAAACCAGTCAGACTACATAATGAAAAGTGAACTGGAGCAAACTTTTCAGTCTTGTTTGGCCCTGCTATTCTAGAAACCTGTAACATCTCCTGATTAGTCATTCACTGGCTGCAGAAGGGAGAGGTGAGGCAGAACGGTAATTTAAGAGCAGTGCTTTGTAATTAATTCATATCTATTTTTTATCTTGCTGTGGGTTTTTTTTCTCCTTCAAAGGGCAAGAGAATACAGTGTCAGAAACATAAGTAACTTTGAAAACAAGGGATGTTGCTTTCATTTAAGTGGAGGGTCAATTTAAGATATCTTTTAATCTATCTTCTGCCTTAGAACTGATCTTTTCATTAGTGTCTTCTCTTGTGCAGGAGATACAGAAGGAGGAGAAGAGGGAGCAGGGTTTCTAACCATTTTTATGTGCCCATCAAGCAAAATTTCCTTGATATCCTCAGACAGCTAAAGCATTAGGAAGCCCTGTTCAAAAAGAAAAAAAGGAACACATTTACAAAATCCAGGATCACATCAATGGTAAATGTTTTGGAACTCACATCTAAGCAAAAACATTTGGGGTGCTTGTGCCCTCAGGCTTCCTTAAGTCAAGACATACACAACGAGAAGACTTGGATACCTGCCCAGGCAGACTGTGCCAAAGTCATCTCTGGCAGTCCTTACAGTGGAGATTACAGTTAAATGTGAACTGATTCACATTACTTTCTATTTTCCAGTTCTGACAGATGGAAACAGATACCAAAGAAGAGTCCAAATCTCTCCACATGTTGATCCATCTCACTCATCATGCTCTATATACTGCATTCAAAGTGGAGAGCTATTCTGCAGACATCAGTTTGGGAAATCATTTATGCTAGGAAGAAAATAAAATCAAGTACACGCAAGATACTGCCAGTGAGATCTGTGCTCTATTCTTGATCTAGTGAAAATGACAAGATGCAGATCTGCAGTTTTTAACAGGACAGCTTATTTAGACCAAACTGAGGATAATTTAAGCTAATGATGTGAGTGTCTTGGTTGGACACGGCCTTTGGGAGGTTTATATAACAAGAGACACCCTTGGCTTAATTCTGAGCTTCTGAGTCTGCTCAGAACCAAAAGGAAAATGTACCAGAGATGGGAAAGTGGAACATTACCTATAGAAGATTACAAGAGCATGTGGTAGTTTGGCCCTGGCTGGGGCCCAAATGCCCACCAAACCCATTCTATCAACTCCCCTTCTTAGATGGACAGGGGACAGGGGAAAACATAACAAAGGGCTAGTAATAAGATAGAAGCAATTTAATAATGCAAAGCACAAGCAGAAACAAAAGCAAACAGAGATTTTATTTTCTACTTCCCATCAGCACATGGTGGTTGGTCACTCCCAGGAAGCAGGGTTCTTATATGCATAGAGGTTGCCCTGGAGGACACATGCCATGGACAAATATCCCCACACTTCCTTCTTTCACTTGGTTTATATATTTGAGCTGACTTCATATGTCATAGAACACCCCTATGGGCAGTTTGGGTCAGCTGGCCTGACGGTGTTCCCTCCCAAGAACTTGCCCACCCCTCAGTGTACTCTTGTGTACTCAGTGTACTGTACAGTGTTGGAAAAGCACTGCCTGGGTGCTCATTCAGTAGTAGCCAAAACGCTGCTGTGTTATCAACACCCAACTACAGCACTGCAAAACACAGCACTAGAAAGATCCTCTGAAGAAAATTAACTCCAGCTCAGCCAAACCCAGTGCAGGGTATTACCAGGGAATGCAGAGATGCAGTAAGGAAAGCAAAAGCTCAGCTTGAGCTGGAATTGGTCTAAGATGTCAAAAACTTCAAGAAAGATTTTTTCAGATATATTGACAACAAGCAGAAACAGAAAGGAGTTTGTAAGCCCACTATTAAACAGGAAAGGTTAACTAGTCACCAACAATGCTGAAAAGGCAGAGGTCCTCAACACCTTCACCCCCTCTGTCTTTACCAATGCTCTTGGGCCTCAGGTCAAGGGAACAAAAATGTAGGTTCATTCAGACACAGAACAACCTTCACTGAAGGAAAAGTGTCAACTATTGCAGGAGCTTGATCCATACAAATTGATGGGTCTGGAAGCCATCCTCCTGAGGGTGCTAAGAGAGCTGGCCAATGTTGTTGCAAGGCCACTCTCCATAATCTGTGAGAAATATGATCAGAAGACATCCTTGAAGCCTGGAAGAAGGCTAATGTTATCCCTGTCTACAAGAAGGGTTCCAAGGAGGATCCAGGTAATCACAGACCCAGTAGCCTCCTTTCAATTCCTAGGAAAGTTATGAAACAAATCCTCCTGGGTACTGTTGTGAGTCAACTGAAGAACATAATTGGGAAAAGCCAGCACGGATTTACCAGGGCCAAATCATCCTTGTGAAACCTGACCTCATCCTATGACAAAATAACTGACTTGGTCCATGCAGTGTGAGCAGCTGACATTGTCTACCAGGACTCCTTCAAGGGTTTTGGCACAGTCTGCCAGAACCTCCTCATAGAGAAACTGACACATTATGGCCTAGATAGGTGATCTGTGCTATGGGTGGGGGACTGGTTGACAGGCTGTACCCAGAGGGTGGTAGTAAATAGTTTTTTCTCCACCTGGCAGCCAGTCACACATCAGGTCCCCCAGGGATCAATACTGGGCCTAACACTGTTGAATATCTTCATAAGTGATCTGGATATTGGGATCAAGAGCACCCTGATGAAATTTGCAGATGACACCAAAATGAGGTTGACGCTCCAGAAGGCTGGGGCACCCTCCAAGAAGACCTGGACAGGCTGAATGAGTGGGCTAGCAAGAACCTTATGAAGCTTAACAGGAACAAAGGTCTTGCACCTGATAACATATAACACAGGAGTGCAGCTCAGACTAGGATCCACCTGATTGGAGAGCAGCCCTGTGGAAAGGGACCTGTGGCTCTGAGCAACCTGATCTAGTGTGAGGTGTCCTAGCCCATGACAGGGGGCATGGAACTAGATGATCCTTGAGGTCCCTTCCAACCCTAACAATGCTATGATTCTGTGATAAAAAACTCAGCATGGATGAACAGTGTGCTGCAGTGGCACCTGGAGTACCGCATGCAGTTTTTGTCGGCTTGTACAAAAAAGTTGAGGACAGGCTAAAGAGTGTCCAGAGAATGGCCAAAGGACTGGAAGACCTACCATAGGAGGAAAAGCTGAGAACTGATTTTGTTGCAAGGCCACTCTCCATAATCTGTGAGAAATCATGGAGATCAGAAGACATCCATGAATGTGTTCTTAAGCCTTAGAATCACAATCAGTCAGGGTTGGAAGGGACCACAAGGATCATCTCGTTCCAACCCCCCTGCCATGGCCAGGGACACCTCACACTACATCAGCCTGGCCAGAGCCTCATCCAGCCTGGCCTTAAACACCTCCAGCAATGGGACCTCAACCACCTCCCTGGGCAACCCATTCCAGGCTCTCACCACTCTCATGGGGAAGAACTTCTTCCTCACGTCCAGTCTGAATCTCCCCACTTCCAGCTTTATTCCATTCCCTCTAGTCCTGTCACTACCTGAGATCCTAAAAAGTCCCTCCCCAGCTCTCTTGTAGCCCCCTTCAGATACTGGAAGGCCACAAGAAGGTCACTTCAGAGCCTTCTCTTCTCCAGACTGAACAGCCCCAACTCTCTCAGTCTGTCCTCATAGGAGAGGAGCTCCAGCCCTCTGATCATCCTGGTGGCCCTTCTCTGGGCACATTTCAGCATGTCCAGATCCCTCTTGTAATAGGGGCTCCAGAACTGGATGCAGTACTCCACATAGGAGTACTCTTCACTCCTTGTGAAGATAAGGCTTAGAGGACACTTTATTACCATGTACCAATACATAAAGAGTAGCTACCAGGATGATGGAGACTCCATTTTCACAAAGAGTCACATGGAAGACTGGGTAATGGGTAAAAGTTACTCCTAGGGAGATTCCAATTGGAATCCAGAAGAAACTTTTTTTTTCACAATGAGAACAGTTAGAAATTGGAATAATTTCTCAAGAAAAGTAGTGGATTCCCCTACTCTGGACAGTTTTAAGACTCAGCTTGACAGAGTGCTTGGCCTTCCCATTTAAATTATACTGTCACCTAGAAAAGTTGGACAGACAGTCCTTGGGGCCCTTTCCAACCTGGCATTCTGTCATTCTGTGAAAAGGATCGAGGGTAACCAACTCTAATGAGGGCCTTGAAATGCAGTGCCATTGTGGAGGCTATGTTGCCTGAATGTTGATGCTGCATTTTTCACTCAGGGATCATTTCAGAAGCATTGTTCAGAGACCTGCCATGTGCAAACAGTGGTAACCAGAGCTCCTAATCTGGTTGGGCACGATGCTGATGAAATAGCATGAACAGACCCTGAAATCATGACACTTTCTAATGTGTTATTTGAATTCATGACACTACCTTTTGAATTTCTTAGTTCATTCTGACTCTAAACGAAGCCTTGCCAGGGCTCATCAGAATGCAGAAAATAAAGCAAGTAAAGCAGTATCAACATGACAAAGACTTTTTTTTCTGGAGCAGTTCTCTTAATAAGCAATAGACTAACACAAAGTCTCTAAAAATCCAGAAGTCAGAAATAAGTCATGTGTAGAAAAAAAAAGAGAGTGAAGATTAAACATGAGGTTTTTAATGTTGATTTCTTAAGATGTCCAGAGAAGGGAAGCAAGGCTGGGGAGAGGCCTTGAGCACAAACCCTATGAGGAGAGGCTGAGGGAGCTGGGACTGTTAGGCTGGAGAAGAGAAGGCTCAGGGGAGACCTCATTGCTGTCTACAACTACCTGAAGGGAGGTTGTAGCCAGGAGGGGTTTGGTCTCTTCTCCCAGGCAACCAGCACCAGAACAAGAGGACACAGTCTCAAGCTGCGTCAGGGGAGGTTTAGGCTGGAGGTGAGGAGAAAGTTCTTCACAGAGAGAGTGGTTGGCCATTGGAATGGGCTGCCCAGGGAGGTGGTGGAGTCACCATCCCTGGAGGTGTTCAAGAGGGGATTGGACGTGGCACTTGGTGCCATGGTTTAGATAGGCATGAGGTGTAGGGTGACAAGTTGGACTCGATGATCCTTGAGGTCTCTTCCAACCTTCTTGATTCTATGATTCTAAGTTTGTACTTGATTGTTATTATCTGCTTGCCTTTTCCCATTATTTGTCTCACCCAGTGAGAAACTGATAGGTATCTCAGCGATACTGTGTTTGGACAAGTTTCTTTAAAATCTGTCACTTAACAAGATCCAAGGGAAGGTCCTGCCAAAGGAAAGGCTGAATCCTGAGCTCAGCATTATTTCTCCTTTGGCCAGTCAGCAGCTAGGGTGCACATACAAGCTCAGCAGCCAGTGCACCCCAAGGGAGCTGGTGGATTAACAGGATGCTGGGCCATCTCATTTAAACTATATTCTCACCCTGAAAGGTTGGTCTAGGTGATCCTTGGGATCCCCTTACAACCTGGTATTCTATGAATCCACGAATCTAAAAATCCACAGTTAGGCACCAGCCAGAGCATATGCTGCTCTTTGTGCAGCTGGTGGTTGTCACTCGTGGTTTCATGCAGGGTTTGGTGGGATGGAATTAGAGACATCCCATGCAAAAGCAAAGGTTCACTGTGTCTATTGTTGGAGGAAAGACCTACTAAATGTATATGCAAAAGGTTTAGAAGGAATTTTATGATAGCCATATCATGATGACCATTATAAAGTTTTCACCATTTCTCCACTACAATGGGGGGAGAGGCTCCACTCTGAAAGAATCACCTTACTCTCAATAATTGGATGCAATAGATTAGAAAGGACTGCTTGAATTATTTAAAAGTAGTGAGTACTCTTTAAAAGTATGCTATGTAAATGCAGCTAATTTCACTTTAATACTTAAAAGGAAGGTAGAACTATATTTGAATGTGAGGGTGGCGTTATCTGTGGTCTGAATTTTAATAGCACTCCCTTGAAACCCTCAGGAATTATTATCCATTAGGGATGAGAAATTCAGAAATAAGGGAGTGGCTGACAAATATTTTGTTCACAAACAATGCTCTCTAATAATGGCAGGAGTAATCATGTTAAGTGTTTCAAATCCGGCCGCTCAAGAGCAGGGTTTAACACGAGACAGCTTTTTCACTCTGCTAATCAGGCAAAGGATAGAGTGACCAAGAAAGATTACAATCACTATATCAAAGAGGGCAAAACCTGGCTGGAGAGATCTGGGTTGTTTAGCCAACTCACAACAAATTTTCAAAACAATCCTAAGTGATAGGAATGAAGATAAGAGAGGACATGCAGCTGTAGTTGTGTTCCTCTGGGTGCTGCACCAGCTGTGTGGATAGGAACAGTACAACAGTAATATATCCCTCTATAAGACTTTTATTGTTGCAAGGACTGTGCTCAGAAGTGGTGATTGACATTAAACTTTAAAAAATGAAAACTGAAACTGAAGACTTCCATTGAAGAACTTTGGGTTTTGACTTCATTTTTTTTTTTTTTGTCGTTTTCATATATTTGGGTTGAAGAATGGAAAAGAATGGAAAAGAAATAATTTTACATCGGGATGGAATTTATGCTTCAGGGGGTTTTAAGGTCAGCCAAGCTATCCCCCCTTCCAAAAAAAAACCCTAGAAAATTATTTTTAATTCTTCAGCTTTTTAGATTTTTTTTAATTAAATATTTAAAAAATTAAAATGTTTTCTAGAAGTAGGAAAAAGAAGCTACATTCCACTAAAAAGAATTTTTAAAAATTCTTATTTCCTTACTCAGAATTACTCAGTTTTTTGACTGCAAATTGTGGCTTTTCCATTTCTGTCAAACTGGACTTTTTTAACAGTTTGGAGATATTCAGAGATTCTACTATATCATAACACACAGTTGCCCTGTCAGTTTAAGCCATTAGAGTTCTGATGATGTTTCTAAAATTTTGCATATCTCTAACCAGATGTTTTATGATTTATATCTCTGCCCAAAACTATTTGCAGTAGGTGAAAAACAGAGCACTAATGTTCCATATGTGACTAATATAAGCAAGAATAAAGGGAACATATGGGTATATGTATATTCTGTAATGCCTGTAATAAGTGAAGGAATGCACTGCTTGATGGAAAAAAAAAGCATTTGAAAATTTAAATTATGACAAACTCATATCTTATAAAGAGATGCAATCAAGGGGAGATGAAGATTTTTGGAATCATGCATAAAATACAAGTCCAGTTCTATGATGAGAGAAGGAAATAATCCTTTACTAAAAGGCATGTGTTGATTTGACAAAGCAACACTGGAGGTGGAGAACTGTATAATGTGTTAGAGCCGTTGGCTACATTTAAAAATAACAAATATAATCTTGACAATTCAATGTGGTTAAATATATTACAAAAAAAAAAAAAAAGAAAACAGAACTATCTCTAAAATTACATAAAATAAAAACTCAAAAAGAGAGGCTTTTTATACCTGAAAAAATCTCTTAGGAATGTTCATTTCAAAGAATGGTAGGAGAATTCTGTAATCTCTCCAATACAAGCAGAGCCATGCACTGCACCAGTTGTATGAATGATGGTTACTAACAGATATAAGGTCCCTGATCTTTCAGTTTGAAACAGACAGTTATTCAAACCTGGAAATTCCACATATGTCCTTTAAACAGGAAGGAATGGTAAAAAAACCAAAAAAAAAACCCCAAAAAAACCCATTTTAAACAGTCTCTTTATCATGAACCAGTAGTCAAAACAGATTGGAAAATATTTTTTATGGCAAGGCTATACATACATGCACCTGTCTCTGAAAGACAATAAAAACAAAGTAAGTTGTGACATTGCTGTACTTCAAGGGAAATATTTTTCTTTTCCAATATTTTTGACAGCAGCTGTTCAGATCTTCCTGTTAATATTTGTTTTGAGGTTTTAAAAAAACATGATTATGAACAGATATAGCAATACAGTGTTAGTAGTAAAAAGTGAAAATGTACTTTAAGCTTCACAGATACACTAACTGGTTAAGTAAATGGTTGAAGAGACCACTGAGCTTTGAAAAAATCCTGAACCTAAACCATTCTTTTCTCTTCTTGCCTCATTATAAAGATGTAGAAACAATTTAGCTATGAAGATTGTCTTTCGTAGTTCAGGATTTTTTATATTGTTGCTCAAGAGTTCCTAAATTATTTCAAAACATTGACTTAAAGTATCAGATTTGATTCTTTTCTTTAAGCTTTTCACACAATTCAGACTGTTCAAAATTAATTCATATAAAATACAAAACAGAATTGAGTCATGCCTGGCCTATATATTAAATAATGAAATATATGTAAAAGCATTAGTGTCATCCCCTTCATCTGAGATAAAAGGAAAAAATGGTGGTGCTTCTGAAGCCAGTCATAGAGATCACAAGCTGAAAACAAGGAGGAAAGAACAAAAGACATCATGAGTCAGGAAGTCCAGCTTTTCTGTTGAAGAAGACCCCATATGCCTTAAGAAAAAATTGAGAACTATCTACCACCTTTTTATCTGTCTAAACAGCTATCCCATGTCTAGCATTGACTCAGCTGTATGTCCTATGAGACAGGAGACTGTGTGTGAATCTGATCTTCTATCTGGAGGTACAGTTACTCTTCCCTGAGTTGCAAGACCCTAGGTCACATACCCATGTTGCTGAGACTTGATAACTGAGAAGTTACCCTCAGGGGAGAAAGCAGGAGGTATCAGGCCACAACCTCACAGTCCACAGAGAAGCCACCCCCGTTTTAAATCACTGAAAATAAGAATGCTGCCCACAGTAATTTCTCAATGTGTGAGAAGTATAGGTGAAGGTCAACCAGCTACAACTGGCCCTCTACCTACCTTCAGAAAAAAACAGATGTGAAAATCTGTTAGGCAGGTAAAGTTCAACAATGACAAAACTGAATCTTCAAGTTTCTCCCAAGATGTTTCCAAGCCAACATCAGTTAAACTTTGCCTTGGTACTGCTTCATATATACTGATCTTGCTCTGGATCAGTAATTGAATCTGTGTGCTGAGATCCCAGATTCAATCGCATGGAACACTACCATCATGAGTTCAAGTTTCAAACAGATGATATTCTCCTCTGTGTTGTTCAGAAAAACTGCATCATTTTTTTATCATCACTCATTTTCAGCTGCTGCTTTGCAGTAAAATAATCATCACTTGTCTGCTACAAGGAGAGAGTCTGTCTTCAGGATTCTGAGGACTGGGTTTACTGAGTTGCCTTACATAGAACTGGCAAGTGGTTGAAAGGCTGCCCTTGACCTGAATCTACCATAGTTACCCCCTGATACACATAAGGGTGATAGATACCTGCTCTGAACACACTTTTTGAGGCAGAGTTATTATCATGCATTATATTAGGAAGTGCTCTCTTAAGAAATTCTCTGGACAAAAAAGAACCTGAAAAAAAATTCATGAGGCACTCAAAGCCCCTGACATTGTTAACAAGTGCTTGGTTTTTCAACCCAGTCCACTGCAGAGGGGGAGGCCCACAACTTCTCAGAAGAGGATTCAGGTTTCTCTGTTCTGTTGCAGAATGTTGTTTTCTAAACATCTATGTAGTAGTTTAGTGAAAGGGAAGAGAATGTGTGGCTGCTGTGGATGAAGGTTACAGTGACAAACTGGCCTCATCAGAGTTTCGTACACGTCTAAGACCAGATGTACATTTCACCTTCACAGCTATCTCCCAGTGCCTTGGTCACTCCAACAAACAGCTCTGGCTCTGCCTTTTGGCAAAGAGGAACTAAATCAGCATCATTCACCTTGGAACAGCCGCAAACTCCTTGAATCTCACATGTTTTTTTTTCTCTGAAATGAAGGGATCAGGTCCGCTGGCAGTAGGACACAGACTGTGATCAATAACAGTGTGCCATTCCTTCTCTGTACTTTCAGCCACAATACAGTTGATGCTGTGGGCAGGGTGACCTTGTGAACTGTCCACTTGTTCCTCATCTCACACTGCAGTCATGGCACAGTACTGTGATAGTTTTCTACACGGGTTTCTTTAAATCTAGTATTTCTAAGGTTGCTGCTTCTGTTGGTTTAACAACTTACCACTGATGAAGGGGTAATACACATTCCTCCTCATCTCCCTCGCTCCCAACTACAAACTCCTGCATGCTAACTTATGTGAGTGCTTTGTTAACCAGTATAACACATTACATTCCAGAAAACAAAATCAGCAAAATATTTTTGTGGACTAAAGCAGCACACAGACACGTACAGTGAGCACAGAGTGGAAGTTAGATCCACAGAGGTAGCAAGAGGATAGTGACACGAGAACAGTATAGGGAGAAAGGACAAGGGAGAAAGGACAGGAAAGGAGGAAGGGTGAAGAAGTGCTTTAACCATTAAAATGGCAGGAGATGATTAGAAAGACCCAGCTTCCTTGTACCTAGGTGTGCAAGTCATAACCAAAGATGATCTGAACTCCAGTATTGCCACCAGTTCTTTCAGGTGGACAGTTGACATAGAGACACTGGTTCAACACAGCTGAATTAGAGCAGTAATAGGGCAGACAGAATTCAGACTCTCTACTTCCAGTGAAATCTGGTGTCTCAAGGCAATCCTCAGGCTGGCACAGGGGAAAAAAATAACACAATTTTTTCATGCACCTGGCCAAGACATGACCTTCAAACTTCATGTCCTCACACAGGGTATATGAATTACTAATGTAGCTGTCTGCCATCCCTCTCCCACCCACATGGAGTAGATGGCTGGGATAGTCACTCCATCACAGGATATCTATGAAATGAAAACATAACAGATTGCAAGTTCCAGCGAAATAATTGATACTGTAGAAGAAAAACAAAACAGGAAAATGGGATGGAAATTTCAGGAGCTACTAAACCCTAATCTGGAACCTCAAACTAACCTGCCAGAGCTATCCTAATCTGCACTGTATGTGTTGGTATGCACCTGCCATAGAACACAGCACTGAAATCTCTGAAGTGTCCTCTTGAGTCAGCCTTCTTCACAGACACATTCATATGATGCAGGCGTTTTTCACCTGTACCAATCAAGTAATAATGTATTAATATGTTCAAAGTTTAAAGGTCTCGGCTAAAGTGACATCTGTAATTGACTTTAGACTAGGAATCCGATTTCTGCCCTCTGTGGCTCATGAAACGTAGTCCTGAACAACCACAGACACTCACATTGAAAATAACCAACACTTAATTCAGAGAACAAAAGGTTTCTCCTTCACACATGTTGCAAGAAATACAGGAGAGACCTATGCTCTCTTTATCATCAACCCTTCCATTTCTGACTAAATTTATAGAGGAGCTAGGAAAAAAAACATCTGCAAGGTCACTTGGGTGACACAGGGACTGTATACCTGAGACTACACAGACTTAGGTCACCTGTTTGAGTAGAAGCAGCTCCAATGTTTTGTTAGACGATTGCTGCCTGTCAGAGCATAGGCACAAGACATCCACTCATTGTCTGGAGTGATAGGCTTCACCAGCAAGACCCTAACTGGGGCTTTCCACACAGAGGTGCTGGAGGCAAGCTGAATGAATTAGAAGGATTTACATCCCTCCTAGAAGCACATATCCAAAATAGTGATGGGAAAACACTCCTCTGTGACTCAGTCCCTCGTTTATCAATCCCACGTTCTTTCTCCACGTCTATTCGGTGTGTGCTTGCAGCTGCAAGAAATGCTCAGACAACACAGGTCTCACAGGAAGCAGTGTTTACATGGTGCAAACTTTTGCCTTCTCCATCAGTGCCTGTGATGGACTATTGTTTGGAGAAAATCAGCTTATGAACGAAGAGCAGCTTATCAAAGCTGAACCTAAATGAAATACAGGTAAAACTGATGATTAGGGAAAACTCACTCTGAGAGCTGGTGTTTATTACATTGTTTCCTGTGGCTGAGTATATGTAATTTACTCTTCCTCTCTTCAGTCTGCAACTTAGTCCATACTGAGTTGCATTTCAATACTTGAAGGGAATCTACAAGAAAGTTGAGGAGGGGCTGTTTACAAGGATGTGTAATGACAGGATAGGAGGCAATGGTTTTAAACTAGAGCAGGGTAGATTTAGGCAGGACATAAAGAGGAAATTCTTTACAATGAGGGTAGTGAAATACTGGAACATGTTGCTCAGAGAGGTGGTGCAGGCCCCATCCCTAGAGACATTCAAGGTCAAGCTTGATGGGTCCCTAAGCAACCTGATCTAGTTAAACATTCCCCTCCTCACTGCAGAGCTGTTGGGCACCTTCAGTGTCCCTTCCAACCCCATGTATTCAGTAGAATTTGGCCCAGGCATAATAATAAATATGAAATGAAAATGTCAGGGACCCAGAGGAGCTGACATTAATGTATGCAATTTTTTAAACCAAAATCCTACTGTACACAGGCAACCTTCCCCATTCCTCCTAGGAAGAATTAGACTAAAGATAGTTGATGTATACACTGAGGTTTACAAGGCCCATTTTACTTGAGTTTAATATTTACTTGAATATCTGCAACTAGCAAACGTAAAGGTTTGGGCTTGGGCTTGGGTCTGTACTCTCCTTCAGAGGAGCACTGATGAAAACACTGGGAGACAGTGTTAAAAGCCTTGCTAAAGTCAAGGTAGACTACATCCACTGGTCTCCCTGCATCTACCCAGTCAGTTGTGACATCACAGATGTCAGATTAGTCATGCATGATTGCCTCCTGGTAAATCCATGTTGACTACTCCTGATCATCTTGTTCTCTTCCATGTGCCTAGAGATGCCCTCCAGAATGAGCCAATCCATCGTTTTTCCAGGGATGGAGGTGAGGCTGACTGGTCTATAGTTTCCTGGAACCTTTTTCTTGCCCTTTTTGAAGACTGGAGTGACATTGGCTTTCCTCCAGTCCTCAGGCACCTCTCCTGTCTGCCAGGATTTTACAACAATGATGGAGAGTGGTAGATTGACAACATCAGGCAGCTCTCTCAACACTCCTGGGTGCATCTCATCATGGCCTGTGGACTTGTGTATATTCAGTTTGTGTAACTGATTCCTAACCCAATCTTCACTGATTAGTAGAGATTCTTCCCTTCTCCAGGCTTTCTCTCCTTCACCCAGGGTCTGGAGTTCACAGGGGCTGGTCTTAGGAGGAAAGACTGAAGCAAAGAAGGTATTTAGCAACTCTGCCTTCTCTGCATCCTCAGTGATCAGGGTTGCCACCTCATTCAGCAGTGGGCCCACACCTTCCCTATTCTTCCTTTTCCTACTGATATATTTGAAGAAACCCTTCTTGTTCTCTTTTACTTCCTTTGCCAGTTTCAGTTCCAAGAGGGCTTTGGCCTTCCTTATTGCCTTCACAATTTCTCTGTAGTCGTCCCAAGTGATGAGTCCCTTCTTCCATGAACTGTAGATTTCTTTCTTCTATGAGATTTCTTTCAGAAGCTCCCTGCTCATCCATGCAGCTCTGCTGGCACAACTAATCCTTTTTTTTTTACTCAAGGTAACACACCTATCTTGGGCTTGGAGGAAGTGGCATTTAAAAACTTTCTTGGGCTCCTTGACTCTCTGGAATCTTAGACCATGAGATTCCTGCAAGTAGATCTTTGAAGAGTACAAAGTTAGCCCTGTGGAAGCCCAGGGCTATATATATGTGTATAGTTAAGAGTTTATATGCCTTTTTATTGCTTACTGGTTTACTTTCCAGATTATTTGGTCACTGGTTTATTAGCACAATAATATACAGAGCTACTAAATCATCTGTTTAATAAGATTGAAGAAGCTGGTTAGTCTCCTCAGTATTAAAACACTTACCTAAATGCAGAAGTATGATGTCTTCCAACATTAAAGCAGCATGTAAGGTATTCAGTCATAGAATCATAGAATCAGTCAGGGTTGGAAGGGACTACAAGGATCATCTAGTTCCAACCCTCCTGCCATGGGCAGGGACACCTCACACTAGATCAGGCTGGCCAGAGCCTCCTAGACAAGCAACATAGTAGCTCAGTAACCCAATGAAATATGTATGATATTGCTACATTAACAATATGGAAAAGAAAAAGTAGCAAATAAGCTTTTTGCATTCAGGAACAAATACTTAGTAGTGTTAAGTTATCTTTGCTGAAAGAAAAGTAACAATCAGCATAGAAAAAATTCAGTAAAAAATCCATGATGGATATAGCTGTACAATATATACCCTATTCTTTTTCTCTGACATAGAACAGTAGTTAATGTCTTAGCCTTGAGAGATGCTGTTTCTATTAATGTAATAAAAAATATATATAAGGCTCTCTTTTTTCATGTATTCCCTACAATGCACCACTGGTGGGCAGCAGCCAAGTGCAGTGTGGGTGAGAGAGACTGCAAGAGCAAAGTGAAACTTTACCAATCAGTAGAAAAATAAATATGTAAAGCAGAGAGATCATGTTGTAAGGTAAGGGAGTTCCTGTTCTCAGATGTTCTCTTTCAAAATTTCATTTCATCCCATTTCTAAAAGACAGGCTGGTCACTGAAGTAATTCAGAAACTTATATCACAAACATCAGTAAAAGATACTGGAGTAGGAAAATTCAGAGCAAAACAGCAGTGATTTTAGACCCAGTGTCTTCCATTTTTAAAGACATTTTCCACAAAAAAATATGTGTCAAACATTGGCACCAAACTATTGCAGTAGTGATATGAACTTTTTGTCAAGTCTTAAAAATTTAGAGATGCAGGAGAAATCAGGAAAGGAAAAAGTATTTCAAAGTTGTATGAAATCAAGGGAAAATAGTAAGACACAAAAACGCACTGGCGTACTATGCATTGCTCTCAAGAAAGGAGAGGGAAATTCTCCTCCCTGTGCCACTGAAATGATGTAAGACATCAGGAAAGCATGTCCTGCATACTTAAATTGAAATCTCCTTGGAACCCTGAGATCCTGTACTTGAAAGGGACTGCTAGGCACTACAACAATATCCAAAGCAAACATTAGCAACTACATTATCTAGCTCCTGTTAGAGGTATTCCTTATTTACTATAAATTACTCTTTATTACTAGAAATAATTCTTTTCAACTCACTGTTTTTATTGTTGCTACTGTTTTGGATAGAATTACACTTGGAGGGAAAGAATCATTCTTCCTCTTATCTTTTTTGCTTTATATTTCCTCATTTTAGTCACTGAAGCTGATGTTCACATGATGTTATTTGTCAACTTTTTTTTGCTACAGCCTCCTCTGGCAAATAAGGAAAGCCTTCTTGAACCACATGCAGCAGAACATAACAGAGATGCCATGTACCATACAGTGTCTTAAATCTTTAAACCTAAGCAACTTTTGCTATGGATATGACCATTTCTGAGTGCCCCCTCAACAAGTTTGCTGATGACACCAAGCTGTGTGGTGCAGCAGACAGGCTGGAGGGAAGGGATCC
>VXBD01003029.1:62914-162553 GCA_013399975.1 Indicator maculatus
GGTGTCCCTGGCCATGGCAGGGGGGTTGGAACTAGATGATCCTTGTGGTCCCTTCCAACCCTGACTGATTCTATGATTCTATGATTGTTTCTTTAAAAGGAGAAAAATGCATCAGTATCATTAGCACAAATCAATGTTTTTAAAATACACTCGTTTCCCACATTTAAACAAAAGTCTGCTATAACTGCCTGATTGTAGTACCTTCTGTGGCTTTTTCATTATGCAGTTCTCTTTCACTCTCAATCTTCCCTCCTTAGATGACAAGTAATGGGGACAGCCCTCTAAACTGCACTCTACAGATGAAGCTATTCTTGATGTCCCTTGAAGCAGACACACAGAAATACCTTTCATGGGAGCATTATAATTTATAAACTTTCCCACCACCTGCTCCCCATTTTCAGCTCATACCACACATGCCTGATTTTCAGGTTGTCCTTACACACATGGGGTTATTAGGTCTCTCAGGAAGCCAGGGGAGCTTTGACCTAAATTTATTTGCCTCTTCTGGATTCTTCAAGATGGGACATTTCTATGTCACTTTGGTTAAAAGGATCTTTACCCTGACATGAGTACATGTTCCTTTGTTCCCTCTATTTGTCTTAACAATGACAGTGTGATTTATAGCCTGCTTATTCACAATGGATAGTTAGACCACTCCAGCCCTCCATATTAGCATGTTCTTGTGTGGTAGAAGATGTGTCTCACTCTGGTCTGACAGTGAGATTGGCTTTCAGATACAGATAAAGGAAGGAACTATAAAAAACTAGATTGCTACTTAAAAACTACAACAGCAACAACAAAAAAAGCTAAACAAACAAAAATCTAAACTGGAATACATACAAGAAATAAGGAATGCTATTTAAAAAAAAAAAAATCCAAACATGCACACAGAGATAACTAAAAACCCAACCAGTGGTTATTTCTCATGATTAAAAACTTCCATGCTTCCAGGTTTTGCCTGCACCCATAGCTGGCACATAGCTTAGGATCAAAAATCTGAAGCCACATGAGAAGGCTCAGAGTACCTGAGCTTCTCCAGGGAACAGAATGTGTCCACCAGAGGCTGACAGTGCACAGTGGCCTGGCTTGTGGGCTCTCACCATACCTTCCATGTCATCACAGCATTTGCTTTTTCCCCACATTGGGGCAGAAGAGGGGATCTCCTGACTCAGGCATAGGTTCAAACGCTGCTCAAAGCTGAAAGAAGCTCAGTTCAGTCAATGGAAATGTAGCTCTGCCAGGAGTGCTGCTATTCGAGTTTGTGCTTTCTGTTTTTATTGCCTGGATCCTTTTTGCTGAGACAATTAATCTCAGGTCTTCTCAAAGATTTACTTCTTCTTGAAGTCAGTTTAAAGCTCTGGTTCCTCTACTTTCATTTTGCCATCTTTTTGTCCCCAAAGTGATTTTATCTTGCCAGTCCTTCAGGAACCCTCTTTTAACTTCAGAGCTCAAAGTAGTCCCCACCTGAATCACGTCAACAACCTGATAATAATTTTAAGGGTGTCATGTTTGACTTCACAATTTCTGTTTAAAATTTGTCAGAAGAATCAGCCTATGGTTCTGAAAAAAAGAAAAATATCTGAAATCTCAAAACAAAAGCTTTAGGGCCTTGAGTTACCCACTTTGAGTCTAATAGTACTGTTTCAAGTATCTTGCCATGAAGGTTAAAATGTCAACATTGCTGCAATCATAAAATTGCCTCTGCTGAGAGTGTTGCAAAGGGCTCATAGGATGTGTGGTACTCAGCCTCTTGTTGCTTGTGGATGATGCTCAGAAGAATGGCAGCACCTGTTCTGTCTCCTGATCCTTACAAAAAAAAAAAAAGAAAAAAAAAAAGGTAGAGGAAGAAAAATCCACAATAATACTTTGCAGAGCTCACTAGTATTTATATTTTTCCCCAAATCAGCATTTTAAAAGTGACATTCAGGCTGAGACAGCAGTAATTATTGAATAATGTTTTGATCCTCTCTTTCACAGTGAATCTAGAAACAGTCTCCTTGGCAAATTTCACAGGGCTCTGAGCTCAGAGACCTCAAGCAGGTGTACTGCACCCATACTTGCTGGGTAGGAGCAAGCCTCAGCAAAGTACGTACCATTGCATTTCTTACATCAGCAACTAGTAACATCTCAAACAGCTAGAATTTAGTCTGTGGACAAAACCTGGATGGTACTACTGATTTCATCATCTCATCTCACCTCAAACTCCCATCTTTGTGAGAGTATGGCCCAGAAACCAGCTCTGGCTTTCTCTCCAAGAATAACACAATGAGTCAGAATTGCTTTTCCTGTAGGAGAGACATGTTGTGCCTTGAGCAGAAAATAAAACAAAACAAACAAACTAAAATAATAATAATAATAACAACAACAACCTTCTTCCTCTTCTTTGGTTTTGTGTGTTTTGTTGTTTATGTTTTAGTCTTTTTTTTTAATTAAGAAAAAAATATGAGGTAGGGTACTCACATGCTTAGCTCACTGAGTTATGTCTTGCATCAAAATTTCACTCTGGGTGAAAGATCCAGAAATTGTGCATGTAGTTAAAATTGGCACCAGCAGATAAAATCCCTCTCAGCTGTGGAGCTCAATGTCATCTGTATAGAGCCCAGTGGACCAAACTCAGATTATGACATCATGAGCACAAAACATAGAATTACTAATTTTGGTACCACATATATCTTCATTTAGGTAAAATACATTTTCTAGAGACTGAACTTCCACACATAAAATTTCTTCCAAGCAAAATAAACTGTTTTATATATACACATATATATATATAATGCAAATATTCTACCATATTATAAACTTTTATAATAAGCCACTTTCAGTCCAATCATCCCTTTTTTCTCTAAAGATGCCATTTTAAATTCACTTAACATCTAATTAAATAATATTACCTAGCCTGACAGAATACTAATACCAAGAATATTTTGCAAGAGATTTCTTATGGTGATGGGATATGGAAGTGATTAATTTAGAGATATAGATAAACATTTCCAGTCTATCGTGCACTATCATATTACTGTATACAGCTTAAGAAAATTATATGGAATTTGCATTACAAGTGCAATCATGTACAAAGTATCTGTTACCTGTTGAGATTTTCTAGGCTGTGAGAGACACTGCAACTTTTCTCTTGCCAGCTTCTGGCTACACATTTTTCTATACCCTTACTAATAATTTTGTTGCACTATATTAAACCAAATCAGTGAAATATCTGAACTGGAAAAATTCAGCTTCCTCATCAAGTTGGATTTCTACATTAGAACAGAAAGGAAAGATCTATCTACCCTCTTCCAGAGATTATATTTTGATTACATTTTATGAGTGTACTTTGTACATGGTTAGCAATGATGCATAAAATCTGGTACAGTCTGATGAATCACAAAGTTGAAAATGCTTTTGCAATACTGAATGCCATGTACCTTTTACATCTCAGCACTCCTACTTTTCAAGCTCATACAAAGGAAAAAAGCCTTGGCTTGGAAATGAAATTATTCTCTATTTTCCATCTCATCTAGAGTCATTTATGTCCTATGCATGTTTGCTGACACTAAGAGCGTGGATCTGCTGAACAAAGGAGCCTGTGCTGAAAACATGACCTATATGCTGTGTCCTCCAGACATATGGGGGTCATTTCCTGAAGTAAGCTCTATGACTATTGAATGACTCACTGGATATTAGTGGCTGCAGCTTGTAAGGTACATTTCTGGTTTAGTTTCCTCCAAAATCCAGTCTATATGCTTTGAGATAATGTGCCAAAGCACAGTAAGTGATTACGATGTCGAGATTTAGTTCAGATCCAGAATAAAACTTTAGTTTGAGATAAGTCATAAAAAGACTTATGAAAAGCAAAGCTGAGTGTAAAACACCTACTCATAAGAACATGTGCATACTTTTTTCTTTGCAGCACAAGTAATCTAAGACATTTGTTGCAGGAAATTGAGAATAAAATATTGTGTATAAAGTTCAGATCAGATGCATATAAAATATGTATTCTTCAAATCCTTGTAATGATCCCACGACCAGCTACTTGTTACTGAAACAACCAAAATGTGAGCCTGTGCTTTATGAAAGCACTTTGTAGGATTCAAATAAATATTTGCTCCTTAAATGGAAAGAAAAGGAAGTTAATTTGAAGGCATTTCATTAAGTATTCTATGCTTTAAATTATGTATATTTTTACTCCTGAAAATCAACCAGATGATAGGAAACATCAACCAACTGAATCTTTGTTTCTGCTCAGTGCTGTTAGGAGACTACACTAAGGTAAAAGGTACTGTTAAGAGCTGTTAACTGAATATTTAAACCTGGCAAAGATGACCAGTTAAACTACAGCTCTGATACAGATGTTAAGCAAATTAAATCTTCAGTTATTCTATGAGCTCTGCTTAAGAGTCAATACATCACAAATATTTGTGTGTGTGTGTGTGATTTCCTCTCCCTGAGGAGTGCAAGGTCTTAAATGAGGCTTCCCAAAAAAAATCTTTCTTGCACCCTGTGCTAGCAGTGAAACAATTAGCAACATGACAAAGAAAATATTGCCATAAGAATCAAATATCTTAGTAAATGAGAAATACAATTCTGAAGATTTTAGGGTGTCACAGTATTGACAGAATCCCCACTAAGTCTCTGTTTCCACTAGTATAATCTGAATCACAGAATAACAGAGCTACAGAACACTCACTGGGCAGACGTCACATCACAGTATATCAGAGGTTGGAAGGGCCCTCAAGAGATCATCAGCTCCAACCCCCCTGCCAGAGCAGGATCACTGAGGGTAGTCTGCACAGGAATGCATCCAGGTGGGTTTGGAAAGTCTCCAGAGAAGGAGACTCCACAACCCCCCTGGGCAGCCTGTTCCAGTGCTCTGTCACCCTCACTGGAAAGAAGTTTCTCCTCATGTTGAGGTGAAATCTTCTATGTTCTAGTTTGAACCCATTGTTCTTTGTCTTATCACTGTGAACCACCCAAAAGAGCCTGGCCCCCTCCCCTTGACACCCACCCCTCAGATATTTATACACATTGATATGATCCCCTCTCAGTCTCCTCTTCTCTTCTCAAGACTGAGAGGGGCTCAGTTTCTCTTCCAAGACTCTCAGTCTGTCTTCATAGGGGAGATGCTCAAGTCCCCTAATCATCCTCATGATCTGCATGAGTCCCCAGAACTGCCTCCTCCTTGAAACATGACTAACAACCACCAGCAGAGCTGATCAGCCATGATTTTGCACACTCCTTCGGAGGGAGCCTCTATATAGTTGCTCAGGATGCCCTGTTCCAATTCTGTGCTAGTTTCCCAAGGACTGCCATTTCTTCCTGTGACCCACTCTATGCCATCTTGATAGCATGCTGTGAACCTGCCAGTGTTCTGCAGGGCTTGCTCTGACTGCTTTTCCTTACCTGTACAGTATCTTCAGTTGTATGGATTGCACCATAACTCTCCAACCTCTTTATTATTACTGATATAGCATTGCTTACTGCTTCCCTAAAGCTGGTGTTCTGTCTCTTACCTGAAAGGGAGTGAAACACATTTCACTTCCACCACCTTTTATTAGATCATGAGCTTTTGTACAGTTGGCTGCAAGTACTGCAACTATTGAATCATGAGTTCTGCAAGGATGCTTTAGAGACTTCAAATAATTGAGTACTACTGCAGATTGAGGAGGGTTTCTCAAGCAGTTAATTGCCTTTAATATAACAAAAAGGAAAAAAGGACTTCTAACTTCAATCTATTTTCAAATTCTAATGACTGTGAGTTGTTACTCATTTTTCACACAAGTTAAAGACTGTAAAATCTTTCCTGCATCCTTCTTTGGAAGAACATAAGAGATTGAGATTTTACTGCTCCCTTCACATAGGGTAATAATCCCAGGTCTCAAGTCATTCTCTAGGTGTGGATGCTCATTGTGAGGCAGCTACATATTCTAACATTTGCCTCACTGACCTCTTGGGAGACATCCATAGAGCTACTTTCCACACCCAAAGGGCATCAGATTTACAAAAAAGTATTTACAAAGACTTTAAAGAAAAGTTTATAGAATGTATTCCTTGCAGGAAAACAAAGGTGACTCTTCCTTCTTCCATAAGTACAGACAGGTTTTCTATGAGATGATGGGAGAGGGGTTTAGGCAGAATTACCCAAGTATTGGTTTCTGGCCTGAATGTCATACCAGTGAGTTTTGAGAGAGGCTTAGCTATGGAGCATTGAGGAATCACAGCGGTCTTCTGACTTTACAGCTATGAAATGTGAGAGTACATACAATCATCTGTGAAAGACATTCCATTTCTGTGATATAAATTAAATAGCAAAGAAGGAAAATAATGCAACTCCTTCCTTTCCCACCAAAAAAAAAAAAAAAAGAAAAAAAAGAAAGGCTTCATGCCAAAAGACTGTAAGGGTTTTATTGCTTAAATAGTAACTGCCTGTAGGGATCTGGACTCTGCAACATGTTTATTCTGATTCAAAGCCAGCAACTTTTTTTTCTGAAAAAGCTGGAAGAAACTCATCTTCCTCCTGACAAAGCAGTTAACTGCCCTCTGCTGAGGATGGTCATAAAATGATAATTTACACAAGGTCATGAGAAAGCAGAAGAGCAGAGCCCTGTGGCCTTACACATCACATCAATGAAGACAACCTAGTCTCTTCCCTAAACCAAGCAGCCTTCTCCCTGTATGTTGCTCAGCCTCCTCCCTGAGTGCCATTTAGGCTTGATTTGTTACAACACAGTCATGAAGTTTGTGGGTTTCTTCCTGACTGCAGCCTTGTTAACACGTTTGAAGCCTCAAGAAAACGTTTTCATTTTGATCCTTAAGATCAAGGTTTAAAAACAGTTTTTAAATGGAAAACAAATGTCATCCAAGATTCTGGAGGTAGTGTCCTAGGTATAACTCTTTGCCATAACCTAGCCAAATGCCAGAGTAAAATTAATTGCTTCCATAAATAATGATGTCCATCCACCAGTTACCACTGGCATCTTGTGAAGCAGGCACAGAGTCTCACCCATAAAACCTGTTCTGTATCTCAGGCCACTTCAACTTCTTGAGCAGGTGATAGCATTTGGAATAAGGCCCTTACCTATTTTATTTCAATAGAAGTCCCAGGGGGAGGAAAATATGATCAAGAAGAAAACAAAAGTTGATGGACCTTATTCCTAATTCCTTTTCTGAATAGAATTCCACATTAACCAGGCTGGCAATATCCAAAGTTAAGCACACAGCCTTTCAAGTCTGCTTGTGTTTAACTGCTTCTGGCTTTGGATGCTAGTCACAACCAGCCTTTAACTTCTGTTTGTGCAGGCAACTTCTTTTAACCCACAAGATACTCATCAAAATGAGTGACCTGGAGATCTCTACACACTGAAGTGGTTCCACTTGTTGAAATTTACAGCCACAGCCTGGTTATACTGTTGGTTCTGAATAAGTTAAGCAGTTAATTTCTCTATCTAAAAGTGCTCATGCCATGAAAGACCAAGCTTTGAAGTCATGGCTCAACCATTTCCTCTATCCATCTACATATCTATCCATCTGTATACTGGGTTATCATAACAGGACTATAGGCAATAATCCAAGGGATGTTATTTGTACCATTTAGAATACTGAGTCCAGCTTTGGGCTCAGAAAATAAAAAGATTGATTGAATGAAACAGGTACAGCATGAAGACCACCAAGATGGTCAGAGGATGAAACATTTGCCCCCTAAGGAGGGGCTGAGGTAGTAATGTTTTTTCAGTCTGGACAAGAGATAGCTTTGAAGGGAGAGAATACCAGTTCCCGTAACAGCATCTGAGAGGAGCTTTTTGAGGAGATAAAGGCAAAATCTTCTTGTGGTGCATAGTGAGAGAATACAAACCAAAGGCATATGTAAAATGAAACACAAGAGACTCAGAGAAACAAAAGCTGTGCAAGCCTAGTCCTTGAGCGTTTCAAGGTTTTCAAGAGCAGATGAAGCCCTGAGCAACTTGGTTGGACCTCATAGTTGACTCTGCTTTGAGCAGGTGCTTTAACTAACCCTCTTCTGAGGTCACTTCAACGTTATCCTGTGAGCATACCACCATCCAGATGTAGCTTTTCCCAGCTTCATTTTAATACCACTTATCTGGACATAAATGTAATAGTTACACATGGAATTGTAGTCTTAATGGTTACAGCTATATTGTTCACAGAAAATTTCTTAGTCAGATTAAAAGGGGTTTCTGAAAAAAAAAAGTATCAGTAATTAGAGACAGAAAATGCTATACTCTGTCTATAAATTTCAGATTTAATTCCAGCCTTGACCAACATTTTTATTACAAGACATATCTGAACTCCTTCTTTATTCATCAAGAGTTGCACAGAGAACTCAAACATCACCACAGATGGTGGGTATGTTTTTGTGACCATTTGTAATGTGATGGTTTGTGGGTCACTCCACAATTAAATGGGCATCTGGAATAGCCATTAAGGTTTGTCAAAATTATTGTACATCTTCAAATGATGGTGGAGATGGGTAGGTTAAAACTTAACCTCAGTAATAAGTCCATCCATAATTGGCAGAGACTGTAGCAATACCCCAGCTGTGCCAAACCAAGAGTGAGGGTACTCCATAGTGCCAAAAGAAAAGAAGCTTGCGAGGATCTGTCTCAAGGAAGGAAGATTTAAGCCAGGCAGGAAGGAAACTGAGTAGCCTTAGCAGAATAAAAGCCTTTCCACAGGTGAAAAACTGACTGAGAGACAAGACAGAGAAAGTGGAGATACATGGGCAGTTTTCAACATGGAGGGAAGTAATTTGTAAAGTTCAAAAGGGTCAGTACAGGGACTATGCTGATAAATCAGTTTAGAATTGGTCTGGAGCAGAGGCTAAGCCCTGAAGTGACTGATGGTTTGCTGATTCTTGCTGTCTCATGGGAAACAAATGGCACTACCCCTTCTCTCTCTCATGGTGGCTGTCAGAAAACCACATTCTGGCACTAATCCTCTAGTCTTACCCAGTAAGTCTATTTTGATATATTACATTAAGACACAAACTGTAGGAGACAAAACTAGTTTTAAACCCATGCAGTCCCAGAAGAGAAAAGCAATACAATGGAAAAGATGGTCAGATAGTTATGCTTCTGCACAGTAATATTTTAATGTACGTTTCTTTTGCAGTATTGGCAACCTTTTTACTTCAACTACACAAAAATGACTTGTGTTGGCAGTAAGTCCAATAGAACCCAAGAAGACAGGCACCATTAAAAAACAAACAAAGAAACAACCAAAACCAAAACAAACCAAAACCCTCATTTAACAGAAAGATTCAAAGAATCAGAGCTGCAAGTCAAACCCCATCAAGCTACCAGAGACTGCATAGGATAGTTTTTTACTGAGAAGATTAGATGAGTGAATCCATTTCTGCTGGTAAAAAGTATCATCACATTGGTGTTAAGACACAAGAAACAAGTTTCTGTTAGCATTGTTATGCCATTTTCTTGAACATGGTCAGTGAAGTCATCCAAACCTGTGTCCTCACAGTGCTGGCTTTTAGTGTTTTCTGGCGCAGTGAGGTCAGCAAGAAGGTGCAGATTTTTCAGACTCTGAACAAACACAGCTATGGCAGGAGAACTCAGTGCAAACCTGACCCAAGAGCTTTCACAAGGCAGTGGATATCTTTTCAGCTACTCTAGCTTGATTATTCCTTTTCTACACGTGGTGGGAAAAAAATAAAAGCTCATCAGCATATGATATGCTATTAATGTTAAATAACAACAATAAAAAAACAACATCTCATTTGTAAGTATGATCTCTTTTGTACACCTGTCACAGTACTGGGAAATTGAAGGGCTTAATCTTTGATATTACATATTTACAAGCCTTGCAGATCAAACTCAAATGGTATTTCAGCTGCACTTTACCTAGAGCAAGAAATGTCTAGGCAGATAGCCCAGAGCATATTTAGAGCTGCCCTGCAGTCAATGAGGCACATAAAGAGAGTACACAATGTTGTAGTACTGTAAAAATAAGCCAGTTTATTACAAGTCAGAATATAATTGGCTTGGATCACAGGTCTATGGGCTAAGACACTTGAGCCACTGGTAAATTACACAGCCATTTATGCTTGATTTCCTCTTTCCTCAACTCTGTAGTGATAATTCTGTTGAAGATGATAAAGAATGTGGAGAAGATTTTATTTAATACAGATGGACATGTTAATGCAGAGCGATCTACCCATCCCTCCAATTAGCCTACTAGGTGCAGCTTGATATAAAGCAGAGTCTGGAGCCCTGAGGACATAAAGCAAGACAGGGAGAGCATACAGCTCAGCATGTTTTCAGGAAATCCAATTATTTGTCTGAAGCTTTGAATTCAAAAGTGGATTCAGAAAGTCCTAAAGCAATTATGATTTGCACTGAAAGAGCCTGGCAAAAGCCAGCAGCTAAATGTTTGTATTGTTTTTGACTTGTGTGCTCCATTTATACAGTAAGGCCCTTTAGCACAATCACTTCAGCATGTAACTGAAATGAGTTGAGTTTTCAATAGAATCCTTCTTTCAAATAAGTTGATAAGAAACACACCAGCTTGCTTATTTTTAGCACAGACAGAAGGGGTTACAAACAATTCTGGATTTCAAAAACTATTTGAAAACTTTTGTAAGCTTTAAAGCCAGCGTTGGATTAAGTCTCTGGATGCAGTAAAAAACATTTGACTGGGCATGTATCCTTCAGCTGGTCTGGCTGGTCTCTCTTCATATGTTAGTGTCTATGTGCTATGCCATCATAATCTGAGGGAAAGAGCCTGAACAAGTTATGTAAATATTTTTTTTCTTGATATGATCGACAGTTACTTGGGTGAAAAAAAAAAAGAAATACTTGTAATGGTATGCCCTGCATGTATTAATATTGTTATCACCACCAAGTACTGTGTACTTCTGAGAATCTATCCAGTAACTTGGGTACTTAAATATGAATATTTATATATGTTGTCTGCATAGTCCATATACCAAGCCCAGGAAACCATTTTATTAATGGTAACGAGGAAATCATTCTAAAGGAACCCAGATACACAAAATTATCTTCTGAGATTTTTTAGGCATTTATCTCTTGGGTAGACACTGACTGAACATATTTAAGAAAAATTACTTTGTTTACATTTTATATACACGTGAATTTATTTTTTCACCCTACACTGTGGTAATGAACACTGTGCCTGCTCTTTGTTTTTAAAAGTCACCAAGCGCAGCAAGTGAAGTGCTGTGAGGCATCCACATCACTAGCAGCTTTCTTTATATCAATTTTGTGTATATATTCCTGAAAAAAGTCACTTGCAGGATGATTTGTTTCAATTTCAGAGCCTCTTTAGAGACCACAGTGGAAGACCAATGCATGCATTTTAATCACATTCTTCTGATTTTAAATTGCTCCCGAGTTTCTTCTTGCAGATAACAATTTATTCTACAACAAACCACACTTTCCTGAGCTGTAGATGCAAGAGACCCAGTTTTCATTTTTAAACAGCAGTAAAAATAACTTATAAGCAAAGCTGGCAAAAAAAAAAAAATAGGATTGTGGGTTCACTGGAAGTTTCTTTTTAATTTAGTTTTGATCTAACTTGTAGTGGCTGTTTCCAATGTCCGTAGCCCAGGCAGACTCTGCAGGAATCCAGGCAGGGTTCTCTTTGAACTCTGCCTTGAGCTTGCTAAAACCTCATTGAACCCAAGATGTTTTAAATGAAAGACTTCAGTCTGCATGAAGTAGCATTTTTCTGACAAAACTTTGTTTCCTTTGATAATTTCTGAACACTTCGATTTACAACAGGCTTTGATTGAAGACAGACTGTTATGACGAAATGACAGACAGTTCATAATTATTCCCCAAAATCATTTGGATGCCAGTCCTGTTAGAAGTCACAGAGGGGTTACTCCACTTCTTTTTGACTTGGTGTTTTCAGTCACATAGCAAAAAAACCATTATCTACCCTAGTAATCAGCTCAATGTGTTTTAATAGACCTCTGAACCAATATAGCAAAGAGAACCTTGTGACTAATTTCCAGGATTAGTTATTAGGAAAACTGAATTCTGGTCAGTTTTGCTGCAAATGCTGAATCATGACTTTTGTCCTGCCTCTGAGAATGTCTATATTGGCCTTTGTGATGCATCCTGAGGCTGCCTTCTGCATTAGATTTCCAGTCCACAGCAATAATAACTCTTTTCTAGCACTTCAACAATTTCCTTGTCTTTTCTGATTATTACTTAGGCCTGTTGTTCATAGATACAGAGTTTGCTTTTTGTCAACATTGAATATCTGACATGCACCCATCCCAGTGTGCCAAGGTGGTTACTCAGCCCTGTCCCAAGTTGTTTTGATTGCTACTGGGAAAAATCCCAACGCTGTCAGACCTTGTGTTTGAGTGTCTAATAATCAGTGCAACAGAAGCTCTGTTGGATGGTGTTCCAGGCACACCACACCTCTGATTTAGCATCTCTGGGTGGCCAGCAGGAGCAGGGAGGTCATTGTACCCCTGTACACGGCACTGGTTAGGCCACACCTTGAGTACTGTGTCCAGTTCTGGGCCCCTCAGTTTAGGGAAGATGTTGAATTGCTGGAGCATGTCCAGAGAAGGGCAACGAGGCTGGGGAGAGGCCTTGAGCACAAACCCTATGAGGAGAGGCTGAGGGAGCTGGGACTGTTTAGCCTGGAGAAGAGGAGGCTCAGGAGAGACCTCATTGCTGTCTACAACTACCTGAAGGGAGGTTGTAGCCAGGAGGGGTTTGGTCTCCTCCCAGGCAACCAGCACCAGAACAAGAGGACACAGTCTCAAGCTGCACCAGGGGAGGTTTAGGCTGGAGGTGAGGAGAAAGTTCTTCACAGAGAGAGTGGTTGGCCATTGGAATGTGTTGCCCAGGGAGGTGGTGGAGTCACCATCCCTGGAGGTGTTCAAGAGGGGTTTGGATGTGGCACTTGGTGCCATGGTTTAGATAGTCATGAGGTGTAGGGTGACAGGTTGGGCTCGATGATCTTTGAGGTCTCTTCCAACCTTCTTGATTCTATGATTCTATGATTCTATGATCCTGCTGTTAGTTAATTGTGCATATAGAAAGTCAGAATCAGACTGTCAGTCTGCATAACTGCAATTAAGAACACATTCTCCTTACCCATATGGGTTTTCTGATTTACTAAACACTCTTGCTAGTTACTTTACTTTCTGAAGTGTTTCGGGGTAGTAAACATATATGTCAGGAGCTCTACTTTCATGCATATACACCTCTGTAGATGTACACAGGCATAAGTGTAAGGATTTTTACATAGAGGATACATAAATCATTTGTGATTTTTTTTTTTAATGCATAGAAAAGCAATTATTTCAAAGCTTTTGTGATGGTTTTTAAGTGTTATAGAAAAGCAATTAGTTCTAATAGCTGTAGGATAATTTGGACATTAATGCTTCTATGACCATTTAAATATTTGAGAAATTTTTCACTTGCTCTGCATTCTTGCATTGAGTTGTCCCAGTCAGTTCTTACTCTTTGCCTGCCTCCCGTGAGTACCTACAGAAAATAGAACATTAACCTCCCACATTAGGGAAGTGTCACATCTTTAGTTCATGAAAAACACATTTGTACAGAAAAAAAAAAGCCTTAGTTCAGTTCCTAAGGATGTTCCTAGTATCACAAGCAAGGCTATTTCTTTCCCATATCACCCTCAGTTTGAAAAAAACCCATCACTCTTTCATTCTTAAAAGAGTAAAGAAAAACCTACATATTTACAAAATAATAAGAAAGAATAAAAATATGCAGAAGATGGGTGCAGAATACAATATAGGATGCACTGTATTAGCTTGGCTTGTACCAGAATGTGGATTTTGCTCAGAAATTATAATACATCTTATCCTGCTTCTGTCCTTTTAAGTATTACACATATTCATACACATATGTGTATAGACACTAGATTTTTTTTTTAATTTTTTTAAAAACAATTTCTAAAAGTCAAAACATTGCCCTAAATCACTGCAGATATTTACACATCAAAAAGATACTTCATATTTGCTTCAAAAATGCAGTGTTCAAGCCTTTCAGAAGAGTAAACTGTTGGCAGACTGTGATGTGAGAGGGGAAGAACCACTGGTGTAGAAATCAACCTTCTCCAGTTGGGACTAGGAGTAAAGTTTGTTTTGGAGAAATCTGTGATTAATATACCTATTTTGACTGGCTTTTCTTTTTTTTTTAAAGGTTGCACCTTCATCATATTCAACACATTGTATTTGCTGCTCTCTCTGAAAAGAGGATGCAAAACTTGCCTATAGTGTCAAAATCTGCACTGGTTGTTGCTTAGTCCCCTGGTAGAATTCAAGACAGAGCTGACTTATGAAGTCCTTACTGGCTTGATTTGGGCTAAGTGCTTCTTTCTATGTTACATTATGTTAGATTTGTTCTTTGAAGGCAATTGAAGTAGAATTCCCTGTGGAAAACAAAAGACAGAAGCATTACTAGGGTGTTTTCCATGAAGAGCTTGCCTGATCTGCAGGTTTGTTTCCTTTTGCATTCTTGTAGCTTGGTATTACAGTCTTTACAGATCTCTGGAGTACACTGCAAAGCTACAATTATTTTATATATATANATATATAAATATATATATTTATATATATGCCTTTTCTAAGAGAGGCTTACTCTTAATAGTAAGGAAGGTTTCAGATTTTGTGGTACAGTGGTGCTTTAGCAACATTAGTCTGTGGTGGAAAGACATTTTTGACTGCACTTAAGCAATAAAGATGTTAAAGGCAGTTTTCAAAACCAAATAATCCTCCAGCATTTTAAAACTTAGAATAAGCTCTCTCGAACACATTTTATTTCTCTTTTTATTATTCTGGATATTTAGTTCACACTTCAAGTACCAGTATTGCAAAGTTTTCTATGAATTATTGTGAGTGTATCTCTTGTGGAAGTTTTACCCAAGTGACAAGGGTGTTAAATTGGCTCCCTTTTGACCACAAGGACAAAAAGAACCCAGGTGCATGGTCACAGCTATTCAACAACTCTGCTGAATTAAACTCCATTATTCTGGAACGAAATGAAACCTTTACAAACCATGAGTTAATGTTTACCTCACATTAGGTTTAGAATTGTAGTAAACCCCACATTTCATGCACTTACATCATCTTCATATATAGAAACAGTGTCAGGTTGTTGGGTTTTTATGCTCTTGACCAATTAAAGGACGAGTCATAGAAAAGCACTCACAGCTTTATCTTACTGGGGAGTGCTGCTAAGGAAGGGGCAGGACAACACCTGCTTTACAGAGCCTTATGAAGAAACTTCTGTGGAAGTCTGTGTCCTGTGATTCCTTCCATTTTCCCTCCTTCAGTCACTGTAATTGCTCACTCCTCCCCTTCCCTTCCCTTCCCTTCCCTTCTCTTCCCTTCCCTTCTCTTCCCTTCCCTTCTCTTCCCTTCCCTTCCCTTCCCTTCCCTTCCCACTCCCTAGCACCTTGAAGCTCACCTTGAGTTTTCATTTCCCTGTGTCATTTATATCTTTGTGTATTAAGTAAAAGCTGGCTGTTCTTTCTTTTTCTTGAAAGCTGCCTTTGTCAATGTGGAGATTATTGTCAAGGAAGATTACACCACAGGAAAATAACCCAAGAAAGCAGTCTCTGCATATAAAGGACAAATTAATTAAAAGGCTATTACATTCTTCCCAGCTTTCTGCTTTAGAAGTGAGTTGTGGCTATTGGATGTGTGTGGCTCTCAGAGGGGCTATTCCAAGATCCACCCACCAGATTGGAAACTGCTCTGAGAAGAAGATTGAGTTAGAATGATAAGGACTCTACATATCATGACACTAGGGATGCCCAACATCTAGCTGACAGGCTTGTGAAATCCAGCTCCCCAGGTTCCTGCTATAGTTAAAGACAGAGAGAATAGAAGCCTAAGAACAAGATCCCAAGTGCTATGTGTTTTCTGAGGAGCTGCTAAAACTAGCTGCGTACAGACACCAAGGCAAGAAAGGAGTCTGGAGTACCAGACCAAATTACCACAACACATATGGAAAGAAGAATGAAGGACATGCTTTGGGGACAAGATCAATCTCAGGACCTGAGTAAATTTATAATGGTTTTTCTCTACTTCACCTGTGGGACCAGAAAGAAGATATTTCTCTTCTTATAGAATTTTATTTCTGAAAGGGAGAGTTACTCATGGAAATTTCTTTCTAGTTTCCTCTGCATGAGAAGTTGGCTGTACCAGATGCTGAATAAAGAACCTGTAAACCAGGACATCAGGCTATAAATAGCAGGAATAACCCATCCTTCTCTGGAGTTTGATATAAGAGAAGTTGCTACTCCACAGCTTCTTATGCACTTATACAAGCAGGCATATAAGAGAGCTCGCTCATCCACATGGTTTTACAGGTGTAGAAGTGGTAATCACCTCCTGCCATGCAACAGGACAACAAGAATCAGCTTCACTGGATGTTTTTGCTGCCAGTGTCTAAGCACTTTCCAGTTGATGGTAAAGTTTTCTCAAGTGAAAGCACCTTGAGTTTGCTGGGATAAATGTTCTGTTACTGTGCTAGTGGAAGATATGTCTGCAGAGACAAATCAACATTAGCTGAGCTGAAGGGGGAAAGGTTGCACAAACACTGGGAAAAACAGGCACATAGCCAGAAAGAGGACACCTGAGTTCTTATTCCCAGTCCAATGACTCCTGAATTATATCACACCCTGGAGCTTGAAGTTAGCCAGCCCCAGGGACAATTTAAGTGGGACTCAAAAGTTCTGCAAATGTCCTGCATGGCCCTCTGGACAAAGAGCAATGTACCTGCCATACTAGTCCTTACAGTCATACTGCCTACCCTGTTCTCTGCAGCAAACACATAAGGCTCTGTTTTCCCTCTTTTCAGGGGAATTTTACCTAAAACAGTGAGCAGTGGAAATGGACAGACTTAATGAAAGATACTGCCAGCTTTCATAATACATTGAATCAGAATGCTTAGAACATTGTGTAAATTGAATTCTTTCTTGGTTTGAGTTCCACTCTTGTCTTTCTTCCTTTCTTTCTACCTTTCTTTCTTGCTTGCTTGCTTTCTTGCTTTCCTTCTTCTTTTCTTTCTTTCTTTCTTGCTTGCTCACTTTCTTTCTTTCTTGCTTGCTTGCTTTCTTGCTTTCTTGTTTTCTTCCTTTCTTGCTTGCTTGCTTTCTTGTTTTCTTTCTGTCTTTCCTTCTTGCTTGCTTTCTTTCTTGCTTGCTTCCTTTCTTTTTTCTTTCTTGCTTGCTTCCTTACTTTCTTGCTTTCCTTCTTCCTTTCTTTCTTGCTTGCTTTCTTGTTTTCTTGTTTTCTGTGTTTCCTTCTTGCTTTCTTTCTTGCTTGATTCCTTCTTTCCTTTTCTTTCTTTCTTGCTTGCTTCCTTCATTTCTTGCTTTCTTTATTTCTTGCTTTCTTGCTTGCTTCCTTTTTTGCTTTCTTTCTTCCTTTCTTCCTTTGTTGCTTGCTTGCTTTCTTCATTTCTTGCTTTCTTGCTTGCTTTCTTCCTTCCTTTCTTCCTTCCTTTCTTGCTTTCTTNTTCTTTCTTTCTTTCTTTCTTTCTTTCTTTCTTTCTTTCTTTCTTTCTTTCTTTCTTTCTTTCTTTCTTTCTTTCTTTCTTTCTTTCTTTCTTTCTTTCTTTCTTTCTTTCTTTCTTTCTTTCTTTCTTTCTTTCTTTCTTTCTTTCTTTCTTTCTTTCTTTCTTTCTTTCTTTCTTTCTTTCTTTCTTTCTTTCTTTCTTTCTTTCTTTCTTTCTTTCTTTCTTTCTTTCTTTCTTTCTTTCTTTCTTTCTTTCTTTCTTTCTTTCTTTCTTTCTTTCTTTCTTTCTTTCTTTCTTTCTTTCTTTCTTTCTTTCTTTCTTTCTTTCTTTCTTTCTTTCTTTCTTTCTTTCTTTCTTTCTTTCTTTCTTTCTTTCTTTCTTTCTTTCTTTCCCCACAAAGAAAGATGCATTCTCATATCATGATTTGTCTTTCAAAACATTCAGCTTCACCAAATATAGCCTTCAACTGAAATGTAACATTTCTTTGGTTCACTGTGTTCCTCATTATATAGCTTAAAATATATTTTGAGTCTTAGTTTTTACATTATTGTGTTAAGGATGAAGAATGACTCATATTTTAGTGATTACATAATTGTTTTCTTCTTTTCCTTCCCCTCCCAGGACCTATACTAAGCAACTTTTAGATGAAAACCAGCACTGAATTAAAAGTGCACAGAGCATTGCTGCATTGTTCTGCTAGCTAAGCAGTGCTCTATTGTACATGCTAGGGGGGGGAAATAGAAGACAAATAAAAATTTTATTAAAACCTTGGTGTATTTAAAATTTGTAATTATTTACTGCAGCTTGCAAACAATTTTCTTACATATTTCTGGTTTCCATGGATAAAATTGCAAAGAGCAGACAAGTGTTTTATAACAATTTCAGAAACACTTACTCCTCCACGGTATAAGTGGGCATTGGGAGTCAATCTCTTTGAATTTCTCTGAAATCCTGTCTCATTCTTCATCCTTAGAAAATGTAAACAAGCTACTGTAGCTACATTAGGAATCAATAAACAGGTGATCATCTCTTCTAACATAGCTGCAGTGGCAAATTTTCCCAGGAATTCTGTCTTGGGGTTTGATTCTCTGTGCACTTCCCCTGAGCAGACGTGGTTCAGGTGTTCATTGGCTACTCCAAAGTGATGCCTCAACTGCCTCAAAACAAACCTCACTATTAGAATGATGGTGCATTCAAATCCTCTGTCTTCTATTTTTTTTAATGCCCTCAAGAGAGCATGATGATTGGTGTCATAGGTATTTTCTTGCTTGCTTTTCTTTCTTTCTTTCTTTCTCTTTCTTTCTTTCTTTCTTTCTTTCTTTCTTTCTTTCTTTCTTTCTTTCTTTCCTTCTTTCTCTTTCTTTCTTTCTCTCTTTTTCTTTCTCTTTCTTTCTCTCTCTTTTTCTTTCTTTCTCTCTTTCTTGCTTGCTTGCTTTCTTCCTTCCTTGCTTTCTTCCTTTCTTCCTTCCTTCCTTTCTTGCTTGCTTGCTTTCTTGCTTGCTTGCTTACTTTCTTCCTCTCTTGCTTTCTTGCTTCCTTTCTTCCTTCCTTTTTTTCTCTTTCTTTCTTTATTTTGTTCTTTCTTCATTCCTTTCTTTCTTGTTTGCTTGCTTGCTTGTTTTCTTTCTTTCTTCCTTTCTTTCTTCCTTCCTTCATTCCTTTCTTTCTTGCTTGCTTGCTTCATTTCTTGCTTGATTTCTTGCTTTCTTGCTAGCTTGCTTTCTTTCTTTCTTGATTTATTTCTTTCTTTCTTTCTTTGGATCGATTCTCTGTGCAGTTCCTAGCACAGTAAATCTTTCAGCTGTTCATTGGCTGCTCCAAAGTAATACCACAACTTCCTGAATCTTTAGAGTAACAGCAATAACAATTAAATTCAGAGCAGGATTTTGCCTGTCCTGTACATTTGGTTTGTTTGTTTCAGATCATTAGTGAGGAGTGAGAACAATTTTTGTTTAGTTGGGGTTTTTTGTTGGTTGGTTTGGGTTTTGGTTTATTTGTTTACCAAGAGAGTGAATTCTAAACCACAACTCCTAAAATTCCAAATCAATTGTTCTGCTGCTGCTGAATTATAACTTGACCTTCCTGTTGGCAGGCTGAGGTGCTCAGCCTCTACATATTCAACACACAATTGCATTCCTGCTTTGTTGAACTTGTCAGAGATACCTAACTCCTCTTTCACACAGAAAAGACAAATTTTATGTGATCTGAGAAGCCAAAGCTATTTTCCACGTTGCAGTTTTACAAGTTTAGAGGGAAAACACCCTTCAGACCATGCCCCTCTAATTATGCCATAGCCCTAAGGCCCAAGGATGATTAATGTGTCAGCCATATACACCTAACAGGTGTTACCCAAGGTTGGGTATTCTGCTCATTTGCCAGACTTGCTCTGGGGACAAAATTCTTTTTCTGGACCTGAGCCTCACTGTCAAACAATATTTGTTTGTTCCTAATTTTAAAAAAAATGATTTTGTGAAGTCTCTTCCTTCATCTTTTGAATTTTATCACTGAGAAACAAGAGCTTTAGTTGAAGTTTGTTGAAATAAGTTAAATGTAAAGTGCATTAAAAATGCCATTTGCCTTACCATGTGGCTCCATCATCAGAGTACTATTGCAGCACTGGTTCCCAGTATTTGTTTTGTTAAACCACGTCTGATATTGAGATACTTGGTGATACATATAATGCTTAGTTTTGCTTCATGGCTGGCACGTAGGAATTAGATTACTAGTTTATAATTGTGGCAGAAATTAAGCTCCTAAAGATTTCTTTATATTCTGGTATAAATGACAGGAAACCCTGAGCTCTATGTACCTGCTACTTAAAAAGCACCCTGTCCATGGCGAGACACTAAATACAGGTTGTCCAGTTTAGTCCTTCACAACTATACCCTTTGCAATCCTTGTTATTGGATGGCTTTAGAAGGTCAGTTCCTTACTCATTTCAAGGCACTGCCAGCTTACAGGCTATTTGTAAGACACATCTACCTAAAATTGCTGGCTTTAGTAGCAATGCTGCAAAGGGAAAAAAAAAAAAAACAACACCTCCTTCAAGTGTTGACCTCCCCATGTTACATTCTAAAGGACCATCAGGACTGAATAATATGAAAAGCCAAGGGCATATTAAACTATGCAGACACTTTCATCTACTTTTAGTTTAGTCTTATTTAATTTATCTTTTAATAAAATGTGTTTCTGGTAACCATCACTTCACCCTATTGTCCATGCAGCTTCAAATGACTGCCTTTTAGAGCTATGAGCAGCCACAGAAAAGAATCTATAGTTACATTAGTTGCAGGTTATTGGTCAATAAGTGTTCATTAAACACTAGGCTTATCCTTTTCAATTTACAGTGTTATTTGTTTTCTTATTTCATTGCCTTTGATAGGCCTTTTAAGACTTTTTTTTTAACAAAAATATTAGTGTCTTTGATAGCAGAGCATAGCCAAGCTCTGTTCAGTGCAGTTATAACTCCTAATCCCTACTCATTCTCCTGAAACTTATGGTGATTGTTTGCTCAAAGAATATGCAGATAAAAATTAATTTAAAACTGAGAAGAATTTTGGTGCTTGATTTATTTTAACCAGGATCATTGAGGATATTTTTTTTTCTGTTTTATTAGCCCACAGGAAAGCCAAATGACAACATATAAGCATTTATGGCTGAAAAAAGTATTATCATAGAATCAACCAGGTTGGAAGAGATTCCAAGATCATCCAGTCCAACCTATGACCCCAACTGTTAAGCAAAAATGTAATATTTTGCTCTTTCAACTTTGATTCATAGTTTCTGTGTCTTCCTTAAAAAAAATTTTAAAAAATCAACTATATGACCCACTATTTAACTGAAATTACAGCAATTAGATTAAAGTCTATAGTCATTTACAATATGACATGTATAGAAGTTTAGTTTGGGAAGATGCCACTCAAGAAACTTCCCAAAGCTAGTGACTTTACCAAAAATTACAGTAGTTTTTAACTGTGATTATAAAAAAATAAAGTCTAAAACAAAGAAAACCAAAAATCCACAGCAAAATTTAAGTGTGAGTGCATGTTAAGGTACAAGGAACTAACTTATTTTCAAAGTGGAAGTTTTTTAATCTGGTGCTTAAAAATTGGAGTGTCTTTTTCAGAGCTACAGATACCTAATTCTTATTTTAGTTGTGTAAGGAAACTTGCTGGTTTCCTGAAACTAAACATAACAATATATATGTACATATATTAGGTGTTTTCTTCTGTTGATGACAAAAATAACAACATGTTTGTGTGAAAAACAAAGATTCATGTTTTACTGCCTGGGAAACTGGAAAAATGAAAACAAAACACACAAAAGGTGCTAAGTAGCCAAGGAACCATAGGACAAACAAAAATCTGCTTGACATCACAAAGGGATCATCAGGACAATATAACAAAAAGCTGTCAAATATTTTAACTATTAGGGTAGCAGCCTTGATGTGCCACAACAGGGTGATCATCAGTTAAAGCAAACATTTCCACATTAAACCAGCTCTGCCATCATTGCTTGGAGGATCTATGGTTGCATTTAATCTAGAATGTAGCCAACTTCGATGGCTACTGAAGCAAAATTTTGTACTGTGTTGTACCTTTGTAATCCTGGCCCAGGAGCTGATACTTTTAAACACAAAAGGGTAAAGAACTTGATGAATTGTCATCCCTTTTCTGACAGTCTTGCTGAAAATGGATAAGATGATTGAGAACCTCTATGCAGAAAGAAATGCTTTGGCCAACTAGACATATCAGCTGATGTCTTAGAATCTACTTCAATTAATAGATTTTTACACTTTAGTTTGATTTTACTTCACTCTTTGTATGCCTTGATTTTAGTTTCATTTAATGACCTCTTACAGATTCGATGCACCTACAGGACTAAAAAGGAATATGCCATACTCAGCAGGTCAGTTCATGAATATACAATGAACAATTTTGATTTGGTACTGTACATCACCACCTCTCTTCCAAATGTGGGGTTTTTTCAGACAATAGTAATAAGACATTTCCCATTCAGCTTCATTCTACCCATTCTACTCATTCCTTCCCAGCAGAATGCATGTTCTGTCCTTGTGGATTTAATCAGAATGCTTCCCAAGCCACACTGAACTGTGTCTTCTGCCTTTTATTCTATATAACTTCTTCCAGCTCCAGCTTTAACAGACCAATTAAGAGGTCAACTTCATTTAAAAATTATTTCTGTTCTGTGAATAAAGATTTTTTTTTTTTTAGCACAGTAAATGTTATGTTTGGAGAGGATGGTCAATGGAAAATCCATCAGTTGCTAAAGTTATCTGATAAAACCCCATGCTTTTGCTGCTACTGCATGGCTTTGTTCTAGGAATGTAGCCTGGGAAAAGGCCAGAGGGAGTTCATTCCTGCAGGAGCTGTCCAGGGTCCATGGCTCAACCTGCTGCCAGAAGAATGTGATTAACTGAAGGATGTTTGTAATTAAAGCTAAGTGTCTGGGACCAGTGTGGTGAAGTCTTAGAGTGTCATGAATTTGAGCAATAGCCACATTCTGTGAAGATAAAATCTCATCAGTGCCAGGGCAAAACTGAGTATAGTCATTATTCCTCTTAATTTATTTTGTATCTGCTATAGTGAGTAATAGTTCACTGGGGTCAAACCATGAAATAAGCATGTAAAAAAAGTAACTTATGCTCTTGTTAGCCATGCTCTTAGGAAAGCCTTCTCATTTGGTTTGAAGTGCTATGCGTTTTCGTACTGTGAAACATTATTTCACCTAGGATGCTTCAACCCTAGAATGCAAAGAAAAATAAAAGTACAAGTTGGTTACTCAAGCACAAAATTGAAGGCTCTCAATAAAGGCTATAAACAAAACACAAAGACCTCATTTAGGTATAATTTAAATCTTTCCACGTAGTAGAATGTTTGCCCTACATTGCTGCTAAATAATTAAATCCATCAGGAAGTGTGTACTTCAAATTATTTAAAGATATGATATAAAAAAATTAAAGAAAATATGTAAAACTACAGAAAAATAAACAAACAAAAACTTCCAAAAGCAGATAATTTAAACCTTTTTGCTTTGATAGTGTGAAGGGAAGAAGAAACACTCTTTAAAGACGCATTATTAATCCATTTGAGATGGATGAACTATGACTGGATCCCTTCCCTTCCCTTCCCTTCCTTTCCTTTCCTCTCCCTTCCTTCTACCTTTATTTTTTTCCTGGTTCACAACTGCACTAAGGGAATTTGATATTTTCTGCATCTGTTCACCCAGATCATTTTCTTCTACTTCAGCCTATCCATTGCAAATACTGCCTATGGTAGATCATGGTAGAGCTTACTTTTTTTTTGTTTCTTTTGGGTTTTTTTGTTTCCTTCCTCAAGGCCTGTTTGCCTACCATGTGAGGCCTGTACCTAAAAAAAAAAAAAAAAGAAAACCAATTTTACTCACATGTGTAAGAATGTCTTCAAGACTTTCCAGTAAACCAGATTTTTTTACAGCCAGAGTGGGACCCAAATATTTGCTGTAAATTTCCCTTCAGCATGCAGGCAATTAGCTCATGTTTCTTTTATCCTCCACAAGCTCAGTACACTTTGATGTTTTCAAAACTGTCAGTGAAGTGGCCTTTGATGTCTTCAAATCAAAACTAGATATCCATCTGGAAGATAGGCTTTAGTCGAACGCACGTTATTCAGCTCAGTGCAGGGATAACCAGGTGAAATTCTACAGCCTGTGTTTCAAAGGTAGTCAACCAGATTACCTAATGGGATTTTTGCCATCACATTTTATGAAGCTATAAAAATGAAGCACTATGTATCTTCACACAGACCTTCAGAAGGGGATCATAAAAGGAAGGATGAGAGAAAGCAGACATAGCTACAGAACAATGAATTTTAGACCATGATGGTGTCACAGTCTCACAGTACATCAGAGGTTGGAAAGGACCTCAAGAGATCATCGGGTTCAACCCCTCTGCCAAAGCAGGATCACTTAGAGTAGTCCACACAGGAATGCATCTAGGTTGGTTTGGAAAGTCTCCAGAGAAGGAGACTCCACAACCTCCCTGGGCAGCCTGTTCCAGTGCTCTGTCACCCTCACTGGAAAGAAGTTTCTCCTCATGTCGAGCTGAAATAGTCTATGTTCAAGTTTGGACCCAGAGTATGTAGGATAGTGGGGAAAAAATCAGAGAGATCAGAGATGGACAAGTTTTTATCCCAAAATGGCCACTTCAGAGAGAGCTGCAGAGTTTTCATTACACACTTATTCTTTACTGAGAGTAACAACTCTGCACATATTCTTGTCTGGGCAAGTTAATAAATTCCGTAATCCACAGTCATCTAAGATGTCTTCAGCAGCACTTTAACAAATCTGAAAATATCAGCAATAAAGCTTGCATCAGGTGACAGTAGGTCATTGACTGGAATATTCTGTGATTTCTCTGTTAGAGATCCTTTGTATACAACTTGTGTGGTGGAGTCACCATCCCTGGAGCTGTTCAAGAGGGAATTGGACGTGGCACTTGGTGACACAGTTTAGTAGTCATGAGGTCTTGGGTGACAGGTTGGACTTTGATGATCCTGGAGGTCTTTTCCAACCTTATTGATTCTGTGATTCTGTAATATTCCCATTTCTGGAGGTAAAAATTCTCCAACCCTTAAAGAACACTCTCCGTTTATACACCTGAGGGTCAACATCAACCCAGTCTGTGACATCACAACACAGAAGTCCAGACTAAATATTTGCCAACTGTTGCTCCCAAATCTCTTGAAAGTAATTTCTCATTTATGCCTTTTTTTTTTTATGTGCCTTTTCCCAAAGACAGATGAATTGTATTTGAAAAACTGTGCTGCTTAAATAGGTCCATGCAATCGAGTGAGTAATATGGCTTAGTGAGAGTTAATTCCTTGATCAAGGTGAAACTCCTTGGAACATGTTGGTATTTCATCCTATCTTCCACAATGGTTTTCCTCCCCTTTTTTTTCTTGTCATTAAACTACTCTGTTAGACTTTATTGGTTGCCTGCTCTATTTCTTTCTGAGCTCTTTTCTTGTTCTGCAGTATATTCTGTGTAAATATGAAAACTTGGGTTTCTGTGCATACCTTTGCTGAGAAAAAGGGATTGTTTCCTCTGGTTCAGCTAAACAAGATTAAGTTTCCTAAAGGCTGAATCAAAGAAGAAACAGTTCACAAACAAAGGCTCTACTGACTGTACTAAATCAATTCCTTTTGCACTTCCTTATTGTTCTCACTGTTCTTTCGAGCCAAGTGAAAGGACTGAATTTTTATAAGACAGGTTTTTTTCTCTGCCTGAGTTCTTCCTAGGCAGAACCCTATTTAAGAATGGATTATACATAATTGGAGAAAAGTTTAATTTGCAAACTGACCGTCTCTTTCTGTCCTGTCATCTGTCTTGTGTGAAAAATTGGATCACAAGAATGGTGCAAAACATACTTGTCCAACACTGGGATTCAGTTGCTTTCTTAATTGTATATTTGTTCACCTGGCACTAGTCTGGAATTAAATGACTGCAACTAAGGAAAATTATCTCTAGAAGTAAAGAAGAAAGAATGCCAGTCAGTATTTGTATCAGCATTTTGATCTTTTCTAATGTACCTATACCTGGAACTGTGAAGTTCTACTTTTACATAACTTCATTCTCATTTTGACTTTTAGCCATGTAACCAGAGAAGAAACCATTATTTTTAGGGATGCTCCTACATAATCCACTGAACCAAAATAATGTCCAGCAAAGTAGCTTTTATTAATGCTGAGATGTGAAAAGTCCCTTTGTGAGAAGTGTTCTGGCACTCAACCCTCTCTGAAAGAGGCTGCTGAGTACATCTTTTTTTGAAACTTTAAATTTTTTCCCCATTTCCCCTGAGTTAAGCCACCATATCTCAGGTCATAGCAAAGGCAGTAGCAGGCCAGAGTGAAGGCTGCTCATGCTGCTGCACATTGAAGAGAGAGTGCTGACCGCTGTGAGAATCATAAACCTCTCAGTTTGATGATCAACTGAGCAGTAAATTAATTAATCATCATTTTATGCCTCATCAAGCACTTTGCTGAGACTCTCAACAGGGGCCAGCTCAATTAGCCAATGGGAAGCAGACTGTTTTGTTTAGCTGAGTGAGTCTTCCATAAACAGAGGAAGCTTTGACAAGCTAATAAATATGTCATCTGTCTGTGTCACTAACTGCAATGTGGCTTCCCCTGTAAAGTTGTGGGATTCTGCTCAGTATGGTGGATAGCAACTTGAAAGAATGGCAGTGAGAGATCCTAACTTTTTCTCAAACAAAGCACTTCTCATAGTTTAACAGGATGCTTAGGTGGTGAATTTAGACATGACTGTTAGGAATAAGACATTTATTTTTGATTAACAAATCAGATATTTATATTCTTTTAAACCACGTTCCTCTGTCAGGCATAGGAAAACCAGACAAGTGCACTTATAACTTCAAAATGTCCCTTTTCTTTTCTTTCTTTTTTTTTTTTAAACTTCCCTAGACAAAGGAAAATGCCCACTCCTCGCAATAAATGCTTGTGGTGACAAGCTTCTCAAGGTAAAAGTTTTTGGTTAAATGGCAATAAAGCTTCTGTCAAAACAGACAGTCCTTTTCAAAGTCCTTGTATCAGATCTTCTACTTCCACTGAAGTTACTGGAGTTGCATCAGCTTAACTGCAGTCAGAAATCAGCTCCTGTCACATCAGGCATCTCATAATTTAGAATGGAAAACATAAATCTGCATTTTGAATTTCAGCCTTGAACCAAATCCCCACTGTTAAAAATTTTGCCATTGATTTTTGTGTACTTTTATGGCCAAGAAGGTCCAATATGATTTTCTAGTCTGATTTCCTGCATAAAATCATCCATTAGCTCTTGTCCACCTCTGGCTGGACAAGAGGTAATCACTAACATACCCAATCTTTGCTGAAAGATTTCAGATACTTTAATAAGCAACTCCTATAGTTAATTGTCATCACCAGTAAAAATGTGTATCTTATTTCAGACTTCATTTTATCTCACTTCAAATTCCAAATATTTCATTTTCCTACATACTGTTTCAGGGGAAGGAGCCCCAAATTTCTTGTAGCATAGATCTTAAGAGAAACAATTTCTCCCAACCCTTTTTTTTTTTTTAACACTGTTTCCTTTCTTGAGAAATAAAGTGTTCATGGGAGACTGAATGGCATTTTCATTCACTCAGTAGCCCATAGCCTTGTACATAATTCATGTGTTGCCAGAGCCAGAAGGAACTGCCTTCTCCATCCTTCTTGCTGGCAATACACACTCAAGCTGAAAAGAGATAAATATTACTTTTCTACAATGGTGTGACTTTTAAGCCACCTTCCTGGTTTTGAACTGCTGAGGTTGTCCACAGTGTATCACTTTGGTACAATGGTGTTGAGGGGAAGAAGGGCTGAAAGGATGACTTGTTAGGAAATGTGTCTACAGAGACTTCACATGACTAACGTGTTGTACCACAGCAGAACCCTTGACAACTCCTGTTGCCTAGGAAAATAGGTATCAGTCTATCACTATTTCTCTCAAAACATTCTACAATATGTAATTATTTCAAGGGATGGGAGAGTGCCAAGCAACTCAGCAACAAATTTCATAAATTATGAATAACAAGTTTGTCTTGCTCACATTCATTCATTAAGCGATTTTTATTTTATTTTATTTTTTTCCTGCCTCTCCAGATGGATGGCTGGTACTTCTTTCAAACTCAGCAGTTTTGCTTTGCAAGGTTTGGTGTGAACACTAGTTTCTGCTTCAGGTCATGTGGGTTCAAAGCTCTAGAGTTTCACTTCAAATTTGAGAACCATTTGTCTTCACTTGCATAAATCAACTTACATACAGCAAGAATAGGTCATGAGTTCTTCAGCGCTTCTAAGAAGAGGGAGTGAGCTTCTAGCATCTTTTTAACAGTTATAGATGTCATAGTGAAAATTTTGCAGAGTGGTACTTGAAAGACTCCTTGGGAAAATACGTGTGTTTCTAGTCCACATATCTCTCACCCTTCTGTTTCAATGTCTTTTGAAAAGAGCAAAGGCTGAAGCGGGATTCTAGCGCGCTCACGCGGACCCTGATCCGGTTCTCCTTAGAGTCTGATCAGAAGTTTTCAGCGTCCTCAGGTAACACTGTGGGGCATTAGTAGCAATATGTTATTACAAAACCAGGTAGAGACAAATACTATAAAGGAGAACATTTCCCTGTTTTACCCTTACTTTCCTCTCCTAGAAATCTCTGTATGCCAGTGGTCTTAAACCGGGAACAAACCCGAATCACTTCAGCTCCTTTTTCCGCTTTGTTTTTTTGTGGATAATTTTCAGTGATAATTTTCCTTTGTTCACAATGTGAAATTTGCTCTGCCTTGTCCGATTTTACAGTAACCATTCTTAAAGATACTTTGAAGTGAACAACCCAGAATAATCATAAATCTCACTGTCATACAGACATGTGTGAACTTTCTTTTGAAAGATTCATTGTCACATATTTATTCTGTGTGGAATTACCCCAAACCTATATTTTTCATCCTTTATCCCTTTTATGAAGGCCAGAAACTTTAAAAAATGGACAGACTCTAATCTCAGCTAAATTACAAATTGATTAATTACATCACATTAATTTTATCCCTTCCAAGATTGTTACTGGAATGCCTTGGTTAACTTTATAGGCAATCCCTTTATCCATCCACTGTTACACTGAAGGGAAGAAACTCGTAGCACAAAGAAAAATCATTTAAGAGCATTGGGAACATGACTGTGTTGGTGATAAACAGTATCAAATCTGGTTTCAGGCCTACAGCTGAAAATCATCTTTTGTAGAAGTGTGTCTGCCAAGTTACTGTAAAATTATCTCAGGCACCAAAATGATGAATGGTCCCAGCATTTGCTGTGATATGGATGCCATCCCTGTGGGGCTTCACAAAGTGGGATTTTTCATGTGGACAGACTCACATGGAGGACAGATGGAAAAGAAAACAAAATCACTTGATCTGCACTAGAGCAAAAATCCGTATTTCCTTTGCTACCCAGATTGTGTATTTGCTTTTTTTTTTTTTCAGACACAGAAATGTGTTCTTAAATTATACACTTCTTCTGGGATTTTTGTCCATTGTGGAGTGATCTGAAAGTTTTATACTGACCTTGGGTTTAGTGCTGATTTGCATTCTTGAACTTTCATGGCAGCCTAATTTTAGACATGCTAAGCAGCAAGCCTAATATCTAAGAGAGCACAAAATTATGGTGTCTCCAATTGCATTAATAACAGCTTTAGTCTGATGTTGAAGACAGGCAGATTCAAACAGAAATGATCACTCAAGCTTGGCTTTGTCAAAGTCCAGCTAATGAGCCAGTCAAAGAGTTTCATTTAGCAGACAGGCAGGCATCCTAGGCCCCAGCCTAGGGATGATACAAGCAATCCACTGACAAAGACACTGCAACTAGTGCCATGCAGAATTGGAGCCAATCATGGTTGGGGCAGCACATCTGAGAAGCATCAGCTCTTAGAAATCAGCTCTCATTTTAAATGCTTGACAGTGAAAAGAAGCCTCTTTGATATTTCCATCATTAAATGCTTGTGACAGAGAAGGATGGAAGGAGTTAAACTATCCCCTCATTGCATCTAAAAGTGATGCAGTTTGAATGTGAAATAAAAGTTACAAAGTTCATTGTCGATTTTTCTACAAAATAGATTTTGCATAAGTCACTATTAGACTGCCCAGGGAGGTGGTGGAGTCACCACCCCTGGAGGTGTTAAAAAAAAGATTGGATATAGCACTTGGAACCATGGTTTAGTTGTTGTGAGGTGTTAGGTATTAGGTAATAGGTTGGGCTTGATGATCCCTGAGGTCTTTTCCAACCTGGTTGATTCTGTGACTAAAGTAGTCTAATTTGAAGTAATTTTTCCACATCATTCTGAATGTGCTGTTAATTACACATGATCACATTTTGGATGTAGGAAGTATTATACTAACAGCTGTTCCAGAGGGGAAAGAATTGCAACAAACTTGATGTATTTTTTTCATCTGCATTTATCTCTTAATCAGATTTCCCAAGGTGAGAAGTTAAATTCGGAAGACACAGCAGCGATGCAAATATTATTTAACTGCAACATAACTAACACCTTAAGAACTGATTTGTCAGAATGAATTGCAGTCCAGAGTGCTCTGAGTTTTCAAACTAAATTTGTTCTTAAGATAAAAGGTACTTTTTGAAGAATCACAGTTCTTGTTCTAACCATTCCCCAACCCTTGCCTCCAAGGCATTTCTTATAACTCTGATAAAATCACAGACCAGGTGCTCCAAGTCTTTCAAAATAATAAATTCCAATCTGTCACTGAAAAATAAAAGGTTAAGCAAGTTTATAGAGGGAGTCCTGTTCCAGGTGTTATTTTGAAAGTGTATGCCTAATTTATCATTTTTCAGTAATAGTTACAAGTGATAAAGATCATGTAAATACTCTGTATTAGAAATAAGCTTTCATTTTGTCATGCAGATAGTACTAATGACTAAACAGACTTTAATCAGGAGATCTCCACCTACTAATATTAGGACTTCTTAAGAATAGTGGTATAATAAGATGCTTAAATAAAATAAATTAAAATAAAAATGCTTACGCTGTAGAAACAAAACCAAAATGAAACTCCAAAATTGACTATATCAGAGTTTTTATAAGAACCAGAAGCAGGAAAGCTTTTCACAGGTCACCTGCTTTGGAATGGACCTTGTAGAGGCTCAGTGGGTGCATCTACCAAGTGGAACGAGGCAATGTAAACTGCTAACACCTTCCATATGTGACAGCCTTTGAATTATACCATTGAGGATACAGCGAATGGACTGTTCTAAAGGAGCAGTAAGTCAGGCAGGTGGCTGGGTTCCCTTAGAGTTTTCAGTCAGCCTTACAAGTTCAAATTCTGCTATCTTGTCCATTACATATTAAAGGATAGAGATGAAAAAACAACACAAGTTTTGCTGAAGAGGTCTTTTGCTGAAGGGTATGTTTTGGCCTACTATAAATCAAAGGGAAAGCTATAGTCCCTGGCTATTTTGAAGCCAGGAGAAAAAACCCAGGCCTTGGTTAAGCAAAGCACACTGGTGTGTTCCTGAGTACCATTCCAAGCAGTGGGGGTGCTCTCCCTGTCTGCAGAATGGTTCCTCAGCCAGACAGATTCTGTGGTTTCTAAATCAAGTATGGCAGCATTTGGAGTGGCATTATTCTGCAAGGTCCACATATCTGTATATATGTTTCACAGGCTCTGTAAATGAAGAGTAGCTACCTCACTCAAGAAGCAACAAAACTTCTCCCCTGTTATTTCCCTCTATGCTAGTCTCTCATGGTATCACCGTATCACAGTACATCAGAGTTTGGAAGGGACCTCAAGAGATCATCAGGTCCAACCCCCCCTGCCAGAGCAGGATCACTTAGGGGAGTCTGCACAGGAATGCATCCAGGTGGGTTTGGAAAGTCTCCAGAGAAGGAGACTCCACACCCCCTCTGGGCAGCCTGTTCCAGTGCTCTGTCACCCTCACTGGAAAGAAGTTTCTCCTCATGTTGAGCTGAAATCTTCTATGTTCTAGTTTGAAACCATTGTTCCTTTTCTTATCACTGTGAACCACCCAAAAGAGCCTGTCCCCCTCCACTTGACACCCACCCCTCACATATTGATAGACATTGATCAGATCCCGTCTCAGTCTTCTCTTCTCAAGACTAAACAGCCCCAGGGCTCTCAGTCTCTCTTCACAGGGGAGATGCTCAAGTTCCCTAACCATCCTCATGGCTCTCCCTTGGATTCTCTCCAGCAGGTCTCTGTCTCTCTTGAACTTGGGAGCCCAAAACTGGACACTCTCTTATTTCCCCAGCTTCTAAGTCTTGTTTTGTTTTTAATTGCCCTCTCTATTTCTATCCACTTCCCTCCCTGTTTCCATACAAATCCAGTGACAGAAGTTAACTGCCTTGAAACTTTCATGTCAAACTAGTTTTCAGCAAATTTATGAGCAGAGCTCACTCTAAGCTTAGCTCATATAGATTGCAGAGGTGAATTTACAAACTCTTCAGATACAATGAACATATGAACTCAGGGCACTTTCCTCTATAAAACTTGAAAAGTGTAAAAGTGCAGACCGAATGGCACTGAAAAGTGGAGTTCCTCATACACAGTTCAAGATTGCTCTTTGAAGGCAAAAAGAAGCTCTTCACCACAAAATCTTCTGCTTCATTTTGAAAGCTTAGGGAAAATTTATACCAAGGAGCAAAAAAGAAGTTGAATTACTATAGCTATACTACATAGCTCTACTGAGGTTTCTCAAAGCAGAAGTAAGCTTCTACTGCTAACATACAAGTAAGCTGAATTTTCCATTGCTTCCTCAAAAGAGTACAGTGGAAGTTTCACAAGGCATAGAACAGTGAAGCTTTGCAGTGTGGTGTCTGATTCAGTGTATTTAACTCTGTTGTGATTATCCTTGAACGTGGAATCTTTTAGCAAGGAAAGTAAATTACTCTAAATTAATACTTTTACATTTTTAGGAACAGTAAAAGAATCATTCCCCAAGTAATTTGTGGTAGTCCTTATTAAATATTAGGCAGCTGAGTTATTTGGTATGAATTGAACTGAGATAAATGAACTGGTAATTTCTTTCAACTAGAAACAATTACACAATTTAGTATGTAAAAATAACACTCAGAGAAGTTACTGCTAATTAATAGTGTTAATTCTTACTTAGATGCTATAACTAACTGTGCTCCATCATGTGCTCTTGCAGAGTGTGTAAGATACATTGCATTACTTCCAAAACTGGCATTTCTTTTATCCCTTCAAGGTAGGTAAGATTTGAGTGTTCTGTATTCATATTGCATTTCTTCCTTTTAGGCAGGCACTTAATGTTGTTTGGGGCTTTTTTATTTATTATTTTAAATGAGAAATATTCGGGCACACCAAAGTTATTCTGTCATAGCACATAGCTCTCAATAGATAATGAAAAGTATTCATAATTAAGAGTTTCACAAAACTTTTATTTTACAGCTAGAATAAGGAGGAAGGAAATGGTGGTACTGAGCTTCAGCACCAGAGAGCAGCACCATCTAAGAATTATGATTAAAACTTCCTCCCTTGAACCCCAATCCTGTTCTGGACAAAAGAGGCACCCCCTCACTTCTTTAGGTATAAAGAATATGCAGTTCTCCTTTCAGATAACTTTCCCAACTGACATATGTAAAGAGGGACCCATAGCAATGCTCCAGGGGGGGGTTGCCACTTTGATACATACCCAACTCATTCACTTGTGGAACAGCACCCGTAAGTAGCCCAAATATTCAGACCAAACCATGTGATTAGTCTAGATCTAACATGATCAGGAAGGGGACTGTCAACCATAAGACCAGCTCTGTACCCCAAACAGATGGATTTGGGATAGCAACATCTAACCCTTGATTTTACTTCGTTTAGGATTTATAAACCACAGCAATGTCAAAGTGACTAGCAGACATCACTGCTCTTCTTTGGAGCAGTTCAGCAATGGCCTCCAGCAGTTTTTGCACTGAGCATGGGAGCGCAAAAGAAAGTCTAAAAAGCATGCAATTACCCCCAGGAAATAATTACAATGAAAAAAGAACTGAAAGGTAAAAGTGACATTCCAGTAAACGAGGTGAACTTGTATCATAGCCTTGCTTTGCCTCAGGGATATTCCTGCCAAAGGAATATCATCCAGTTCCAAGAACAGGCAGCGATGGAGGTGGGGCTGTGCATCAGCCATTCCAGGTCCAGGCCTTAGGGAGCCAGAAGTTGTGGGCAAATGAAACTCCTGCTAAGCCAAGCACTGACATTACAACTCCCAAAAGCCAGGGCAGCAAAGCTTGCTAGAGGTGAGCTTTAACCACCAGGTTGGAAACCAAACCACAGCCAGAAAAGCCTTGCTTATATATGAGACTTATTCTAAACTTAACAAATAAGAGAAATATGGGAAACTAAGCAATTTTTGTGCCTAGCTCTGTTCACACTGACTCTCATGGGAGCAGAATCTAATTCTTTTCTCTTCTTAGACTATGTATGTTAAACTTCAAAGTTTAATCAAATGTTTGATTTTAACTTTTTCTGTCTCTGCTAATGGAGCCTCTCTTTGTCTCCAATGCCCAAACCACACTGCGGAAACAATGACTGGAAGAGCAAATAATTAAGGTGAACGTGGCTGGGCTTTATCCAGCAACTTTTCCCACTCCCTACAACCTTGTAAACCAACTCAGCTAGCCTCACATATACACACAAACCCTGTATTTACCTAGGTAGATTTTCTTACCTTGCTACTGTTTCCTGAGGTATATGGAACAGCAGCATTTGGTACCTGGTACTACTGTTCTTTTTAACTTACTTTCAAAATGCCTTCAGATATTCCATATTGACCATTTCAGAACTGGAATCAACACTTCCACATTTTCTAGATGCCTTAAAATAATTCTGCTAGAATAAGAAATTAATACCCTTACATACCTCTTCATACCTCTTCTCTGTCTCTGGATTAACATTGCCATAAAAATGGAATTTGACTTGAAAGTCTGCAATGTCTGAATATACTTTCAGCACCCTCAGCTGATCTGGACTATGCAGCTCTGTAAAATAGTGCTGGACTCTACACCCTCAGTTAAACCAAACCCCTCTACTGAGCTTTCCAAGGTATGCTGTCAATAATGCTCAGAGAGAAGCCTGCCAAAACCATCAGATTATCTGCTCTCCAAATAAAACAGGCAAATATACAGAAATGCTTAAGTTGAAGTTGCCTCAAGCACTTTTGCCTCACATAACCAGCACTTTTGGAAAGGTCCCATTGACCTTGGCAGCATATTCGAACATGGCTGAGCAGTTCTTGAGCAATTTTTCCAATGAATTAGGCACAAACAGGCATGTGTCATTGGGCACACATGCAGCTTTTTCTGTCTTCTCTTTCCCCTTAAAAATTAATAATTTCTCAAAACTGCCATGCAAAGAAAGTCACAACAAGCAGGATGTCCTAGTGAATTACTGCCTTCTGTTTGATATTTGAAATTACTTAGCTAGATGCTCTGTAAACACCACAGAATTGAGTTCTGACCAGAGACTAGTTAATCAAATGAATTTATCTTTTCTGACATTCATCTTAATCAGAAAATTATCATGAACTGAACATATGAACTGACTAGTCATGTTTTCATTGCCTGTGCTGGTTTGAGGCCAGACAGGTCCTCTCTTGAGTAATCTCTTGATTAAAGGCAGTCTTAAAACCACCACATTCCCAGAAAGGGAAAACTTAGGAATTTGGAAGCATGTGTATTAAGCTCAGTCATCAACTTTTCACAAATGTAAAACCTACACCAGCAAAGGCAGAAAATAGTGATAAACGTATTGCATGCTGTGCACAAAGTCTGTCTATTGACTAGTTTTAAAAAGGTTTAGGAAAGGGTACAAAACCTATCTCATTGCTACAGTTCTAATCACTGGGAAGTTTTCAGCTCTTATTTTGCCACCCACTAGGTGGTTCTACACTTTTTTTCCTGCCAATTCATTGTCAGACATTGTTACCCCAGTGCTATCAATGCTTGGACCTGTTTAGGGAATCAGACCTTACCTCTCAAGTTGGTTTCCCAACTTTCATGAACTTCATAACTCTGCTACCTCTTTCCTCCTCTCACACTTCTATGGGAGGTAATTTGGGAGAGCCAGGATGATTTTACCAAGGGTAAATCCTGCCTGAACAACCTACTGGGTTTCTATGATGGAGTGACTACAACAGTGAACAAGGGAAGAGTTACAGATGTCATCTATCTGGACTTCTCTAACACCTTTGACACAGTCCTGCACAGTGTTCTTCTCTGTAAATTGGTGAGATATGGATTTGATGGATGGAATATTTGATGGATAATGAATTGTTTGGATGGTTGCATCCAGAGGGGAATGGTCCACAGCTCTATGAACATAATGGGGTTCAACAAGGCTAAGTAAAAGGTCCTGCATCTGGGCTGGCGCAATCTCCAGTATCAATAGAGTTTGAGGGATGATCTGACTGAGAGCAGTCCTATGAGGACTTTGGGATACTAGTGGGTGAAAAGTTGGATATGACTCAAAAATTTTCACTCACAGCCCAGAAGACGAATCACATCCTGGATTGTATCAAAGCATGGGGGACTCCAAGAAAGGTGGGGACAAACTCCTTAGCAATGCCTGTTGGCAATGGCTTTAAATTGAAAGAGGAAAGAGTTAGTCTACATATAAGGAAGAATTCTTTGCAATGAAAAACTGGAAACAGATGAAAAACTGGAACAGGTTGCCCAAAGAGGTGATAGAAACCTCATCCCTGGAAACATTCAAGTCAGGTTGGACAGGTCTCTGAGTACCATGATCTAGTTAAAGATGTCTCTGCTCACTGCAGGCATATTGGACCAGATGGCCTTTAAAAGTCCTTTCCAACCTACCACATTGTATGATTCTTTTTTTTGCTTTGTCCATAGATCAGATGAAAAAAAACAATTCTGAAAACTTGGAAGGAGGGGAAGGGAAAATGAAACCTCTTATGTTACAAGACAGCACCTCAACTAGTAATACTATGATTCATCTGTAACTGTCAGCCCCCGTCTTTTTTGTACAATACTCTGGCACAAATGTAAATGGCTGTTACCATGAGGTAAGCAATAAAGAATCTCTACTCACCGTTCTACCTTGTTCCTCTGCAGGTTCCCACATTGATAAGATGTCCAAAGAGCTTTCCTGTTTTAACACCATGTATTATGGAAGCAGCTTTTGGCTTCTATGAAACATTCATCTCAACTCAGCCAAAAGATCACATGAGCCTTAGGTCCATATTTTCATCTGTAGATGATAGGGCACAGTACAAAGTTCAGTGATACCATTCCACTTCATAAAGACCAAGAAAGAAAGAGAAATTGATTAATCCCCCAAACTACTGGATGTTAGGGAGAAGTTTTACACCATGAGGGTGGTGAGACACTGGAACAGGTTGCCCAGGGAGGTGGTAGAAGCCCAGTGCCTGAAGGTTTTTAAGGCCAGGCTGGATGTGCCTCTGAGGTTGGAACTAGATGACCCTTGGGGTCCCTTCCAACCCTAAAAATTCTGTGATGCCATGATTCTACTAGCACAGCTGCAATGGTCACTTAAGCATATTGCAACCAAAAAAAAACCCCAAAAACCCCAAAAGAGGTGAGAAACCCACCTGTGTTGAAGTCCAGTCCCTTCATTGTTATAGCTTCAGCTGGAGGTTCAGCTACACAAATAATGTGGAGCAGGATTCACAATGAGCATTTCATGTTGCTTTTTACTTTCTTATAATGTTTAGAATTGAAATGCCTATAAAAGACTATTTTGTTACAGTTTAGAAAACATTCAACTAAACTTAGGTGTGATGATAAACCAATATTGCTTTTAAAGACTAGTTTGACCCATAGAGGATTTTATCAAACTGTTAAAACAGAACTATGCCATTTTGCTCAGTGGCATGCTAAGTCAGATAATATAATTCCACAGTTTCTTTCAAACATGCATTTGCAATGTCTACTTACATTAATTTATAATGAGGCAATAAGTTAGGAAACTGCATTATTCCAAACTCTACTATTCATTAGCACAAGCAAGCACAGACAATTAACTATCTTGGAAATTTATTTAGAATTAAGAGAAGAGGGAAATGTGAGAGCAGTTAAAAGCAAGATTTCTCAGGAAAAAAAGAAGAGGCAAAAAAAAAGAAAAAAAACAAAGCTATTTAATGTTCTTTCCAATTTGGTTTGATCTTTATTTGTTTTTTCAGTTTGCAGTAAGTGCCTTCTTATGATCACGTGAAAAGTTATTAGAGAAAAAGAAGAAAGCTTTGTAGGGTTTATTTGCTCCAACAAAAGCTAAGGGAATTAAATAAAAACAAACTAAACATAAAATATGTAAAGACAGTACACGCTGCAAATTAATAGCTTGTTTTCAAAAAGGAAATTTAATAAAGCAATGCTGTTAGCTATTTGAAAACTGGAAAAATGATACTTATACATGTCAGGAATGTTGGCAAGTTTTCCCACCTGATCTGCAATGTGAATAACTGGTTGTTGTTTTATTTGCCATGAGAATGAACTAGATAACTATATCATTCAAACATGTAACTGGAAATATCCTTTCCAAAACACCACATGGCATAAATATGGATTTTTCACTACAGAATTTTAAAAGCAAGGTGTTCTCTCATGTTCACTCTGTCTGTAGTTCCCTCACATAAAAGTAAACTACTACAGTTCACTGTCAGTGAACTCTGATAAAATTTTGCACCCTAAAACTGATTTTTACTGCTGTAAGGTACTGCAGGAATTAAAATGATCCTGAAAAGTGTTCCCATACACAATATACAATCCTGATTAAAAAGAATATAAAATCAACCTATTGTCACAATCTCAATGTAAGTAGTATTAATGATGGCACAAATGCTTGATTTTCAAGTGTCTGCCCTGAAAAGATATATTTGATGTGACAGTTACCATGGCAACTACTCAGTTTCAGTGCGTGCTAGAGTACACAGTTGTGTAAAAGCTGTTGATGCATGAGACCTCACCGTGACAGCTTTACAATGTATATCTATATACATTGTTTTTTCTTTTTTTCCCTCAAATAGAAGTAACATTTAGCTCTCTGGCAGCTTACCATTGGCTTCTGAGTGCTGGTAGGAACTTTTAATAGCACTGTGGAAAGGACAGTCACAGAGGAAGGAGAAAAAAGTTTTCACCTCGTTGTATTTTCACTTAGCATTTCTCCTGATTCCTGGGTGCCTAGCCAAATTTGAGGTTTGAAATGATTGTTCATTTCTTGCTCATTACCACCCATGATTTTTTTAATCTTTTTATTTCCAGACAGGCTTTTGCTTTGGACTTTCCAATCAGAGTACAAATACTGTTCAAACATTTTTAGAAAAAAAATAACTTTCCAAATTTAAAAAAAAAAAAAAGAAAGAAGAAAAGGAGGGGAAAGTCTTGGTCATTTGGCCTATCTTGTATATATAATACAATGTATAATATATAATACAAAATCTCTAATAGCTTCACATCTAGGAAGAGAGTTATCCTCTAAAGGTGGGGGGGTAGGAGAGGGAAGCAAAAATTAAAGATGAAACTAAATGAAGCTTGAGAGTCTAGGAAAATATACAGAAATTTCTGAAGGTCTAGCAGAGGTGTATCAGAAGTTATGCAAACAAAAATTTTGTTCTGGAGAGGAAACTAGCAAGAAAGAGGTTGGTGCAAGGCATTAACAAAAAGTCCTTCTGGAAAGCCATAGCTGGATTTCATGAAGAGTCTTCCAAACAACATAAGTGACATTTCAAACCCCCAAAACCTTGGGGTAATAAAACTCATCAGAGAAGCATTGAGTCTACACCAGAGAGGACACACACAAACATTTTTCTGTCGTCGTTACCATTAGTGGCAAAGTGGTGTTTACTATGTCAGCTTAAAGGCTGCTTGCAGCTGAACATCTGACATCCTATGTCTTGGGCTTACAGAACTTTGTAAACTCAACAACAGAGCCCTGAAGGTTGGGTCTTCACTGCAGAGGTGGGTGACACAAGTGTTCTAAGACTAAGAGTCACAAGAGCCATTCTCCCCTATTCATGTAAAGAGCTCCTCAATAGCCATACTGAGTGGTGGGGCCCCATCAGAATGAATAAATCTTTCTCCTTGGTGACATGCCTCCATCTCTTTCCTGGCATGGTCTTGCAGGGTGGTGCACAGGAGTAGGAGTGCAGGAGCAGGAGAAAAGGGAAAACTCATCCCTATCCACACTTATCCAGATATAGCCTGGGAACACACCCACATGAGACAGCACTTAGTCTAGGCACAGCCAGCCATTCAGGCCACATTCCTTCCAGCTCTCCTACCTTTCCTGCCTGAAGCCAGCTCTCTTCATAATTATGTGGCCTACCTCAGGTTTAGTTCACCCCAGCTGTGTGTACCTGCTACACAGCTCCAGAGCTGTGGAAAGAAGGAAAAACACTGATGGAGGTCTGGAGAGCATGGGGATAACCCCAAGCTATGTTCCAGAGAAATTAGTAGTCTCAGGTGCTGCCCCAAGGCAGAGATGGTTGTCTACTGCCCCCAGCTGCTTTTATAAAGGAGCATATTCTGGGGCAGGGATGGTTTAACAGGTTTCAGAATGTGTGGTGACGAGGGGAAAGAAGAGAACATAATGTAGGCCTGCAAGAAAAGCATTTCAGATCTTCTTTTAGTTCTTATTGCTGCCCTCTGGTAATCGCTGAAGCTCCTAAATTTCCCAGAATGGCTGTGCCAAGTTTGAATGCTTCGACATATTAAATATCCACATGTGGGTTTGGTTCTAATCTTTGCATATTTTTTATGATTTTCTGAAGTTTGGCTTACAATCATTTAATTTCAGAGATCCTGAATGGTTTTGTGTTGGACATAATAGTTTTTACTAATTTCTTCACTTGTATGTGTTTAGAAAAGGAAATTTTGTCTTGAAATCCGTGCCAGACACAAGCTTTTGTGAAGGCAGTGCTCTGCTCTTTCCTCTCCTGGAAGCCATGGCTCCATTTTTCTATAACAGAAGAAACAGAAACCCTTCATGATGGCTTCAGAGTTATTTGTTCTGTCCTTTCCACCTGGATGGTGGAGGCAAGGGAGAAGGAAGCATAAAGCAGAATTAGGCTTCATTAGGCTTGACAGAGAGCAAAGAAGATATTTATGTTCCTAAAAAGGGACTTCTAAGAAAGGCTCAAGATAGCCACTCAGATGACCATCTCTTCCATTGTGCCACCTCACTGCTTTTCAGTAAAGTCAAACTATAGCAACAGACTGGAAAAAAAGTACTCTTTTACAAGGAATAATTAAAGTAATTACTTCTTCACTATGGATTTAGGACTTCAGACAGTGGAGAAGCAGATTCCACAACTGCTAGGCTGGGCTTCAGCCTTTTGCTCATAGCTCATTGAATTTGCTGACAGAATTATATGGCCATGAGCTCCACTCACATGTCTATGGTACATAAACAAGGCAAGAGAGTTAGCAGACAAGAATCCTACAGATAACATAGCTTTCCTTCTGAAGGGTCTCCAAAGGCCCCTCTGCAGGCTGATGTGAAACACCTTGTGGGGCAATAAGTTTCTTCTCCCTTTAATTTTTTTTTTCTCTCCACCCAATAAATAGACCAAATATCTAGAATATCCATCTGTTGTTCTATATTTGCTCTTCAGGAGTTATATTGAACTTGTTTTGTCCACCAGATGCCTTTCTTTAGTGATTAATGATGCCTTTTACTGTTGCAGATTCCCCCACACTTATAAGTTACAAGTCTATTTTCTGATGAATGACCATCAATAGATGCAATCACTAGGACTACCATATTGACCACATGGATGTATTACCCATGGCCAACAAACTGTAAAGAGAAAAGTGAACAGATTTGTCTTGCAAAAATCAGAGGAGATTGATCTCCAAAAATCGTTCTGGCAACACCCAAGAGGAACAATACTTAGCCCTCACAAAATAAGAATCTGAATCTTCCACATAACACTCAAGGCAGAATCTCCTCATGCTTGGGAGGAACAGCTGCCAGAAGACCATGCCAGACCTTCCCAGTGAGCTCCCATTTTGATCAACCAGGCAAGGGCCTCAGGGAAGCTTTGTACACAGCTGTTAATGCTGTGGGGTTGGTAGCCTGCTTTAGATTTCCAAATCCCTTCATTTACACCATTCTAAGGACAAAATATTCTCCCATCTATCTTTCAGTCCTGGATTGGTTATAGCTGTAAGTCATAGTGGCTTACAGGGCATGCAGTTAGGGAGCTCATGAACACACAACTCAACTTGAGAGCAAAGTTGTGATTAAGTTTGAAGCTTCTTCACAGTTTTCTTGGACTTGCCATATTTCAGTGGTTTTTTTTCATGAATAATCTTTGGAAATTGTGTTGCCAATTATGTCACTTGTGTCTTTTCCTAGGGGAACTATCAGTAAAAATTATTATTGTGAACAAATATTCGCTATGAGAAGTGAACAATCCAACTGAGAAATCACTTCAGTTTGAGGAAGTCACATATCTTTTCCCTTTTTTTCTTTTTTTTTTCTTTTGAAAGGAAAGGATAGCTAGAAATTGAATAGTTCAATGAGAAGAGTAATTACTACCCAATGTAACCACACCTGAGACTCTAGGCTTGAAACTACGAAGGAAGAGTGTAATGGAAAGTTGTACCAGTCATCATTAGGACTGTTACATATGCTACAGAGCAGACCTCCTCAGGTGGTCATATGTATAAATGAAATCCCTCTGGAATTTTTAGGCTTAGTGCTCTTGAGTTTGACTGCAACTATATTGGGACACAGAAAAAAAGTTTGATGGTTTTGTGACTGTGGAGTTTGCTCTATCAGGCCCTCGCATCAACAGAATGTAGTCAAAGATTTCAGTGCAATTTTTGCACAAAGTTTTGTATCTAAAACTACCTGAATGACTGCCTTCCAGTGACATTCACATGTAGCACTACTCCAGTGTATGGAAGCAATTGCTTTATCCAGCACAAACCATGTGAAGTTACTGAAAAATTCCTTAAAATGTTCAGGTTGGGCAAGTTCCCAAGGAACCATAAAACACTTTAAAGGCTCAAAAGACTCCCAGTCTAGTACTCCACAAAGTGTGTGGTACTTTAATGAATAAAACCAAGACAAAACACTTCAGTGCTTTATTTTGAAGTGAGCATACATCAATGCAACTCCTTCCAACACCCAGAACTCAACTCACTGATAATCCTTAATAGTGTTCTTTTCCCATGTGCAAGTGGTCTGTGAAGAGTTGACTTGGTTGATAGAAGAATTGTGCATCTGGATATGCTCAAATGGTAGGCAGCAGTGAAATTGTTCTTTCAAGCAGTGAAGATATAGCAAAGAAAACTGCTCCTCTTGTTAATATAAGGCATCTTTCCCTTCTCCTTTAATTTTATAAACAAGCTTAATTTTGTGCCTAAGACTTAAAGTCTGGAGAAGCATGTCAGATTTCTATTAGTTTAGTGATTGATTCTGCATACAGTATGCATACATCTTCAAACTTGACTATGCATCCCGTGAACTCATAGGTTATATCCTCCACTACACCTCCTTCCTGTAAAGATCCATAGTCTAAGATGCCTGGAAACCAATTACCACGTACTCCAAGTAGTAGAATACAAAGTGCTGACTAGGAAGAAAATTAAATATTTGACTTCTGAACATTCATATTAGCCACTGCATCACACATTGTTCCTCTGCTGGCAAGAGAAAATACACATCCCAGATGATACTTGATTGCTGATCTGTATGGGTAGTGAAATGCTTAACATCCCTTTATGCAGCAGAGTCTGCATGAAGGTGAACAGTAAATCATTTGTTGGCATTCTGAATTAGGGTCCAGAAAGTTTACATTCTAACAGCAATCTTTGTGGAGATATCTATGGCTGCCTCCAAGAGCATTACAGGTTGTTTTTTACTTCTTTTAAAGGCTTGTGACATTCACATGATGCAAAACTCTCTTACAAGCTTTATAATGGAAAAGCCTTTTTGTAATCTTTCCGCTGTGGCCTGCCACAAAAGAAAACACAGTTGTTATATATTCTCAGAACTGTGATTGTGTCATATTTTGCCAGGTTTGAAAGTTCAAATATATAATTGCAAATCTTAAGAAAGAGGTCTGCCATTTCCCTGAGGCAACCTGTAACTTGAATGTCATTGGAAAAATGAGAGTCAATGGCCAGTCAGAATACTACTGATGCTGCAAGTGTCTGAACGTCAGCATTTCCATTCTCAAATGGCTCAAAATACAATTGTGAGTTGTTGGAAATCATGGCCATTTTGATAAAGAATTACTGAAGTAACACTGGAAAAACAGTAAGTAAAAGGCAATATATTTTATAGGCACAATTTTATTTCTTGCAATGTAGATCTGAGAGTTAGTGAGACAGTGACTATAAGGTCTTTGGAGAACCCCAAAGGTTGTACAGGAGCTATTTATTAGTGGAAGAGTTCCAAAAAGTTCAAATTATTTCTAAAATGAGATCTTCTAGGAATTTGCCTTCAAATTTGAACACATGAAATTTGAGGAAATATGTTAACTTATTCCTGTAAAACAGAAGCTACACACTATACAATGAGAATTGAACAGGAAACTAAATCAAACCTCAAGTCAGAATCACTGCAGTGATGAGATCATATTTTTCCTTTTATTTCCTCCCACTTCATCTCCTCCCTGTCAAAGCAATCAAATGAAGAAAAAAATACTCTCTAGTCAACATCTGTGGTTTTAGATACAGGGGCATTTGGTTACCTGAGCTCTTCTGTGTACTCATGTCACTGCACTGTTCCTCTTTTCTGCTGGTCAAACCCCAGAACCATCTGTGAACCATCAGTACACAGAATATTATCTCACCATCACACTGGCACAGTAAAAAAGCCATGGCCTGGACTGGCCTCAAGAATGAACTATCTTGCTTCATTATTCCTTCAGGTCAGAAATAATAGCAGAGTAGAAAGACAGTACCTCAGTGTTTCTGTTTCCTGCAGGATGAACTTGCATGGCCATTACAGATCAGAAAGATACATACATGCTCTTACCTCATAGTGACATTCACACATACACAAGTCCTCCTAACACAGGCAGGACTTTTTCTTTTACTCAGAATTTGCAGGGCTGAGGATGACTAAAGAAGCCTTTGAAATTCTATCCTACTTTTTATAATTAGAGCAATTTTTACTATAAACTTAAGTTCAAGAATCTTCTGACAGTAGGCCAGATTGTCTTTTTTTCCTTTTTTTTTTTCTTTAATAGTAGAATAAATTGAATAATACAACAAAGTCTAATACAGGAAAGGGGCCCTTATTGAAACAAAATGGTACTTCATGTGTTTTTTGACTGTTTGAGCCTGAGGCTTCTCCCAGGTGCTAGTAATATATTGGCAGCCAAAGTCAGGCAAAAGTTCAAGGAAACACTTCTCTGCTTTCAGAAATATGACAAGCAAAACTTCCAGTTACTGTTTTGGATAATTGATTTACAGCCAACATTCTTAGAAACAGTTACCTGTCAAAGATGTTTTGCTGAGAGTCCACATCTTGAAAAATGTGTTAATTAGGTGTCCTGCCCAGGTAGTGAAGCATTTAGTGAAGCACTCTCCCTACCATTTATGCCATAGAGCCTTTTTTGCATGATAGGAGTCACAAAGCAAAAAGTACTCTCTCAGCCTTAGGAAAAGACTTAACTTCTGCACTTTAATGCATCCACTATCTACTTTTCCTTTCTTTTGATTTTTGCTCCTGTGACTTGTATTACAGTGTAGTAATGTAGCTCTGAACTGAGCTACCACTCTTCAGTCTTCACTGGTAGCCACAGCTTTGTGAGACTTTTTAATGTACTCTTCAGAATTGTTCTGTTCACTCTTCAAAATTAAAAAAGAGTGGGGTTTTGTTTGTTTTTTAATTTTTTTTAATAATAAAAAAGTAGAATGGATTTTTTTTCAAATTACAAATTTATTTTATTTTTTTTTAAGCAAAAGTTAGTAACACAGGGAAGCCAGTTTATACTTATCTTATTTGAAAGCTCATTTACACCTCTAAAGTAATATGCAATGGTCTTAACTGAGAATATAGATACTCATATTATCTAAGAATAAAATGGTTTTAATGCATAACATTGTGCCCAGTCTCAGTTAGTGGAGAGCAAGATAAAATAATAAGATTTAAATGAGCTTGGACTTTCACATTTGTGTATTACTCAGTTGATATGCTTCCTATGTCTTCTTCAATCCATCATATGACATTTTTCTAGGAGAAATTACACAATGTAGAATATATTCCAGAAGGGCTGGATTCCACTATGATAAAGTTCTAAGGAGATATTGCTAAATATTACCATATTCATCACTGGGTACTGCTTTTTAGACTTCACAAAGGCAATCAACTAAATGAAGACAAAAGCTTCCTTTCAAATAGTAGATAGTTCAATCCATAGACAAAATAAATGATTCAATTAAAACATGTTTCTGAATTCTTGGATTTATTCCCAGTTTAACTGACAAATGTTTAGCTCTTTCTTGGTAGGGATAATTTTCTTGGTCTGGACAAAGCATTGAAATGCATTTTCTGATGTACAAAGGTGGGTATTGAGTTTCCTTTGTCCCACGGAGTTACAAAATATTATCTTAGCAATTTACAAAATCCTGGGCTTATTAATGAATGGCTGATGAACACCACACCAGCAGTGTGAACAAGTATTAAGTGGATGTAGCACATTTTGAAATGCTTGTAGTCTGATAAAAGTTGTGTGTAATAGGAATTACTGTCTTTGTAATTTTATCCTTTATTTTATTACCAGAAAACTTTGACAGATTTCTTTTTCTTTCTTCATTCTTTTTTTTAAATTTACTTTAATAGATCACATTCTGACCACATGAACAAGAAATGATCAGAGCCAGTCAGCTGAGTACAGCTTTCTTTCCCTTCCTTTCTCCAGACTTTGCTAAAGGAGAGGATTTGCCTGAATAACCACAGAGACATTAAACAATACTTTTACCACTGCATCGAATGAGAAAATCATGAAAGGGATTCTAATGCTCAAAACTACTTCTGTACATGATTCAAGAGGTGCCTAACTGAGCCAGCTTTCCCTGACTTGACTCCACTAACAACCTAATTAATAGGCAGGGGTCCTTTCCATCCCAGAAAAATCCTGGAAGTCTACTGATGAAAGCAAGCACACATCTCCACAGGCTGCATGAGGCCCAGCTGTTTCCAAGTGAAGACCTTTATTACATTACACAGACAGATCATATACTTTTCTTTAAGCAGAATTGGCATATCCTAATTGGCTATTAATTACTGACATGCGTTTAAGCAAAGCATACAAGAGGTTAAAATTAGTCAACAAGCTTTTTAACACATCCAACCAAATTCTGGCTAGTCTTTCTCTTCAGTTACAAGATGTTTACTTTCTTTCTAACTCAAAGACTAAACAAATCCTTCTCTAACTGGAGCAAGGGCCAGCCTCCCTCCACAGAAGTCATCTGTTTGTGCAGGTCATCTGAATTCCACACTTAATACATTCTCATACCTTACTCTTCAGATCCACTTGACTAGGTCTACAACAAGTAGATAAACTTGGAAGAACTCCAGTGCTTGGGTTTTGAGCTAGCCTCACTACTACTTACTAAAACCACTGTGCTTTCCTGACACCTGTTAACCAACTTCTTGGATAGATATGAAAAAACTTTGCCTTGGAGAGGGAGGAACAAAAGTGTGAATGATGTGTCTTCATGTGGAATCATAGATAAGACCTCTAAAGTATGTTGGGAAAAATCACTCTAAAATCCAGTCAGACAAAACTGGAAGACATTTCAGAACTTTCCCTACTAATGAGCTTGGATGTAATTGCCCCTTAATGAGTATTGTCACAAATCAAAATTAAAAAAAATCAATATTATATAAATATATTTATATAAATATTTCAAAAGAGCAGAAGATTTTTTGAAGTTGTTCCTTAATATGGTCATTGGTTTCTATTGCAAGCCAGGTAGTCAAACTGCTGGAGCCCCAGTTTGTAAACATGTATACAGGTACTTTGAAACTAGGAATACAAATACTACCAGTGAAGTATGAAAGGAATTATAAAAATAAACAGTTAAGAGTCATCCCAGCTGAAATAAAGAAGGAGTAGCAATCATTACATGAACTGTTGAACTTCCAAAAGAAGTTTGAACAAAAAAAACCCCAAACTTTTATTCCTGCTTTTTGTGTTGGGAAAGAGGGAGAGTAAGATTTCAGGAAACCAGTTGAATAAATCATTTCCTTTCTCAAGACAAAAGAGATAAGATTTGGAATAAAATGTTTTTTAACTGAAAACGCACTGTAGTTCACCCCCAAAAACGTTAGCAGGTGGGGCCTGGGAGGGATTTTAACAGTCTGGGGTTTGTTTAATTATTTTGCTGTACGTGATGATTCTTCACAAAAGCTGTAACTAAGCAGTCAGGGCATAGATGCATCTGTGATTTGTCCTGCAATCTGAATATGAGCAGAGTTTGTGGCTGGAGGGAAGATTGCTCTTCTCCAGAGTCACATCAAACACACACAGCTGGGCTCTGCTTTTCGAGCACCTGGTGAAACTGTCAGTGGGGGAGAGAAACAGCAAGCAGTAAACCTGCAGCAAGGGTGCAGCACAAGAGGCATACTGTGAGGAGCACAAGGAGCTAAGAATCATGAATGACAAAAATAGATGGCTTTCCAGCAGATCACAGGATATATTTGGATTTTTCCCACTCAAAGAAACCAGAGGTTGTTTCCAGATGGGAACTGCAGCACAGGAACACTGTGGATAAGGCTCCCTTTTACACCTGAGAGACTGCATTTGCACTTTCAAAAAGCTAACTTTTTCTAGTTATCTCACTTCTGTTCTCATAAAACTCCACTTAAGGCACATGATGCCTTCTGCTGAGCTTGTTCCAAAGGAAAGGAGGCAAAGGATGAAGCACTGTAGTATTGAAGCATTTCTCAGCAGCAGCCATCTCACACCTGGAAAGCACAAATACCACAACAGTGTACAGAAAACAGTTATGATTATAGATTGTCTTTGGTTTGATGAAGCTCATGCCTTGAAATTTTCCTAGATCTTTGAGTCAGCTTCTGTTACAAACACAGGATGACTCATACCACCATTAATCCAATGTTTACTATATAAAAATATATACAATATATGTATATATAAAAAATGTGCACTGTGTATAAAGACATATGCATATATAGCTTTACATATTGAAATTAATATTCATCAATAAAACACAGATTTGCTAGTTCTCAGATTGACCATATGTCCAGTTTGTGGTATCTTTTAGCAATAAGAATTCATCTATTTGATACATAAGGATCAAAAACTTTACTGGAACAGAATCCTGCCTGGCCAGTTTAAGAGCCTTCTCAGGCTGTGGTTGGGAAACCACTGAAATGAATGCCACGAAGCAAGTCAAGCCAATTTAAAATCAAATGAAGAGCCTTGTCTCTTTCATTTGCATTAGATATCTTTGTTCGTTCCAGTTATAAAGAGTCTCCGGGAAGAATTATGTTCTAACAAGAACCAGTGTTCACCATTCAGTTTTATCCGGCTTTAAACTTTGGAAATATTCCTGTGGTTAAAGAAGAAAGTCAGAACCTCATATCCTTCAAGCAAAGCCTTCAAGATAAGATTTAGGCCTTTAGCAATCAGGATTGTTCTGATTAGTAAATGATATAAGTAGCTGAGTTTACTGCTTATTACTGATATAGCAGTTGTTCTCTACTTAAGCAGAACTATTAGGGCTTCTCTTTTTGTTGTGCAAATGTTTTAACAGTCCATGTAAGTCTGACAGTTAGTTGCTTGTGCAGGACACAATCTCAGACAAATGTGTTTGAAATTGGTTTTTTCCCCCTTTTTGAATCCAAAAGCTTTGAATGCAAAACCGTCAATTGGTTCTGTTCTTTTTTTTTTTTTTTTTTTTTCTCCTGGAAATAATTCAGAGCTCTTTATAATCATCCAGGACTTCTTGACCTATATGCCTACTCTGAAGAAAGAAGCATTTCAATAAATAATATCTTTGGGCTTTTTTTACTCAACACTTACATATCTCCCTATTATTTTATGCTGGTTACCCATCACAATCTTAAGTGAACAATACATATCTGAACCAAGCAGACTAGCAATAGGTCAATTCACCATTTCCAAACAGAGTATCCTGTGCCTGTTACAATGTTTTGCCCTCACATTTACTGCAGGCCAAGCCCAAGATTAAGTAATTTACTTAGAAATGTTGATGGAAAGTTGTAGAACAGACAACTAACATTTTAGTAGTGTTTGTAGCATTTTTTAGGGTTTTCTCTGAGGACATCACTAAGTCATTCAGGCTGAAGAGCTTCTAGTAAGTGTTTCCCCTCATTAGCTTTCAGCCTTGGAGAACTGGATATTGCCTTTGGTAATCGTTATTCCTACTACTCTTTATACTTCAGGATAAAGGTGCATCTCTTTGAATCTGATGGCTCATATTCCCTTGAAGCTTCCCCAAAGGAACTGAAGTTAAATGGGTGGCTTGCTTGGTTTTTTTAAAGTACATGTTCAACAGGCTACACATATAAGTGGTGTACCAAATACTGCTCCTAATTAAAACAAATAATACAGAAGAATGGCCTTATAAATATATTAAGGAGCTACAGTGTCTACAGGAAATCATCTGGGTTCGAAAGGTACAAAAACAGAGCAACAAGGCAACTTCAACTAAGTGATTCAAGACTATATTTTCAAGTATAGCTGAGAAAATTCAGTCCCATTAATTCATGGTTAGAGGTTAATAACTTCATATTTGTTAATCCACAACTTGATCTAGTTGAGGATGCCCCTACTTACTGCAGAGGGGGTTGGACTAGATGACCTTTGCAGGATCCTGCCAACCCAGACCATTCTATGATTCTATGATGCTCTGATTTAAGGAGCTCAGGAATATACTCTCACTGAGTACTTCCAATTAGGAGCTTCTGTCATTGCCATCTAGAATGGAAATAAATATAGATGCTGAACTTAAGCACCTTTCAAAATACTGGCTTTTTTTTTTTTCACTTCTGCAGAAAACCACTTTGAGCTTTATCTTTCTAGGTGCATCTGTATCTTCAGCAATATACAATTATCCACAACACTGTAGTATCCAAGCATAGAAGTAAATGTTTTCCTACAGTAAAAATAGCTCAAGGGAGAAACAAAGAACTAAATATTTGCAGTGTATATCTCTGCCTCATTTTAGCATACTCCTGTGGATTTGTATTCCACTGAAGAGTGGCATGAAGGCTCATTTCCACATTGAAGGTGACCATTTTTTGTGTTTTAGAAAGAGTGGATCTGAACTCTGTGTTGTATCTGAACTATGCAAATCCACAGTCCGCTGTGCCAAAGAGAAGACAGAAGAATTTGGACAGGATGTTAATCAATGTTTGCACCGATGTGTGTAATTTCTGTGGGTCAGCCCATCTCACTTGTGCCATTGGCTTAAAGATGTCTGAGTGCCAACAAATGCATATGGACTTGGCAGCCAGACTGATGCCTAAGCTGTCAGACATTTAGGTTAATCCTGCCTTCACTGTGTAGGAGTATAAACAACAGGTACGACATCTATAAGGAAGGCAAATACAGTCTGCACCGGTAACTGACCAGTGTGTACTCTGCTCTCCTGTAGATCCTCAGAGCTGGGCTAATGACAGTGTATGATTGATAATTACATCTGTTCTTTCTCTTCTGTCTGCCTGTTCAGCAGAAAGTGTCCTGGCTCTCTGTGCAGACAGGGAGAGCTTACTTTTTACATGCAGCCACACATGTTTTCAAAGGTATCGTTTCTCCTACTGGTAGGGTATAACTTTCTGATGAAGTCATTGACATACAACTTGCAATATGATACCATATGGAATCTGTTCTTTAGATTTCATGCGCTTGTCACAAGAATGGCTTGTGACTTTCTTTTAACTTCTGTTTTCAGACTTGTCAGTCTTAAAATAAAGTACCTTTTATATATAACAGAGTGGTTTCACAACTCTTAAGTGATTTAAAATGTCTCTAGATTACATCATTTGAATTATCTGTTAGAAACGAAACACAATGTTATTGGTCAAGTATGTTCAGATCCTTCTGTTTTACAGTGTAACACTGCAGGCTGATAGGCATTTATCACTTCAAAAGAATCTCTTGTAAATCAGACTGAACACTGAGACCAGCCACCTAATTTATCATCAAGTACAATCAAAGATTACAGTTCATCAAATACCAAGAGCAAAGCTGGTTTTTTCTAGGTTTTTTTTCATAGCTCTCCTAAATTAAAAGAGGCTTCCTTTACTTTGATAATATGTAAATAATAAATAAAAGTGTCTGCTTATACTTTTGTTACTATCTGCTGTAACAACCCTGTGATGATGAAAACAGCTCTCGTCTGCTAACTTGTATAACTGGCATGGTTTTAAGAACTCTGGAGCCCTGCTTCAAGGCATAACTAAATGTCAACAGTGAAGCATATTTCCCACCTACACAAGTAGTCTTGTAAGTTGTGATTGGAGGAGTACTTGGAGTATATTTGTTCTCATTAACAAGAATTTCACAGCCTATTTCTATGAATAAATCAGGGGAAAAAAAATAGCCTGAAAGGTTTAGATACCTAAAGCAGGACTTAGGCAAGAGACTGTTACGTCTTCATCTGTGGATTAATTTGTCACCACCTGAAGACTTCTTCTTAGATCACCTTAAAGGTCATAAATTATCTAGTTACTAGCTATTCCATACATGTAGAGAAGTATGATAACACTAATATGAGGCTGATCACTGTTGAGGGCCCTTGAGCAGACTCAACCACCCTTGATATGCCTGGTCCTGTTATTTGGAGTATGTGTTCTTGAAGCATCATATTCCCAGTAAATTACAGCAGCCACTGTTGCTGCCTCTGCAAACAAAAACCACATAAATTAGTGGTGCTGCTGCTTTGTTTTCCATGGAATTATGGTTACCTACAACATATAAAGCAAGCTTCACCACTCCTCTTCAGAGGAATTCAAGCCTCTATCTTTCAGTTCCTCAAGAAGCACACTAACACTTAAGCTTACTGGCAGTCAGGCGTGGAGATGGGAAAAATGGGCATGTTCTTTCTTGCTTGCTTTATGAAAGACACAGGACTGAGGAGAGAGAAAACATAGGCTACAGAAAGGCAGCAAAAGAAGTAATATGAATCAACAACCAAGACATCAACAGGCAAGAGACAGGTTAGTGCTTTAGTGATAACTGCAGATTTTAAGCTACTAAACCCACCTTCCTTTAGAAGAGGTTTCTGAGATCAAAATTCTAAAGGATAAACTTTATTTCCTCCATACCAGTGTGGGAATTTCATACAGGTTGACTTCACGCTCACTGCAGCCTTTTCTTGCGGCCAAGGTTAGTAATCCAAACGTTCCATTTGGCAAGTGATTGTTTCATCTCCTAAATCACCCCACATGACATACAAATAAGTTATGAGCCAAAAAGACCCCTTCCCTTAGGTGTCTGGATTCTGCAGACTAACAGCCTAAAATGCAGGCATCTAATCCTGGTCACTTAACAGTTTAATGAATTAGATCAGAAGTGACTTGCTCAAGATCACGCAGGAAGCCTGTGCCAGGGACTGAAACCCTGTCCTCTCACACTTGGTGTAATGCTTTATCCAACACTGAATTTACTTACTAAAGACAGCAACAGAGACTTCACTTGCACAGATACATCTGTGCAAAACCATGGTGTATCACATTAGGTTTATATACACAAGGAAAACTGCAACCATCATTGTAGTGTAGCACTAATATATATACATATATATATATATACACACACACATATGTATGTATGTATGTATATGTGTGGCCATGAAGGATGACTTCTTGAGGGGGAAAGAATATCCACTAAATTCCCCATGAACCCTGTTGACAATCACAGTTATTGTGAAGTTTCTTATGAGAATTCCTGACTACAGGACCTGGAATGAAATCTCCAAGCTAGCTTCACGAGGCGGCTATCATATTCTTCCTACTTCCCACACCTACCAGATTTCTCCTTCCTGGATCTTCACATTCAGTAATATAATTTTTGAAGCTTAACTCCTTGAATAATGATGTAAGAATAAGTGGCTGGCAAGAGTGACACAATTACAAAGTTCCAGTAGTCAGGATAAACACAAATGAATGAAAAATCCTTCACCTGAAATTCTCCAAGCCACATAAAGCTACAAGTGTGAGAAAATTCTGCTTCTCAGATTAGCTAATTCCAAAACCCCAAAGTTTCCTTTGGTTCAACAAAAACAAAACAAAACAAAAAATACTAAAGAAAGCAAGGAGGAATGAGATAAATGTCATGAATTATGTCTAAAATTTTATCCTTTTCAATACATGGCACAGGCATATTTGAAGGAAACCTCAGTAAGAGAATAGGTTCTTGCCTGTCCTGCTCTAAAAATACAATGAGCTTGTCCCTATCTTCTTGTCTTTTATAGGAAATATAAATTCAGGTTCTAAGTTTTGCTAGGAGGATTTCTGGAGAGAATGTTCTCAATTAGAAGCTCAAAGCTTTTCCACAGTGACTGGCTGCAATGCACTGTGCTTTGCACTGCTTTTGAAGCTTTTTTAGGTTTTGTTCACTTTTTATGTGCCAGTTAAATAGTGACTGAAACAGAAAAAGGGTCCTCAGTTCAGGATTGGAATACTGAATTCCATTTGCTCCTTCATCGAATACATAAGGCTAGAACTGTAGTATTTGCATCCATACAGCGATATTCTGAACACCATGACTGACACTCTGTGTCTCTTTCCCTCCTCTCATTCCCCAAACACTTTTTTTATGCATTCAAGCATTCATGCAGAGGGAAAGCTATGAAATCAGTGAATTTTCTGTGGCCTAAGTGCTAGGGCAGGCCACATGCAGATGTGAATCACACAGAAGGGAACTTTTAAGGACTTTTCTCAAAGTATCATTTAGCCTAATCAGAACCAGGAGTCCAAGTCTCCCTTGTAAATCTACTGCAAAACTCCTCCTAGAGGTGCCTTAATTAATCTAGCTCTGGCTAAATGTTTCATCATGCATCAGTAATTGAAATTCACAAGTACTGCTCATTGCCAAATAATTGATGAACCTTTTGACCGGCAAACAACTGTTGTTTTATATTTTAGTATAACAAAATTTTGTCCTTTGGAGCATGGAAACACCTGATTCTCTTTTAATATCCATTTACAGGAAGCCTCAGATGGACAAACAACTTACTAGGGAATTAAGTGTTATTGCACAGTGTGTCAGAGCAGCAAAGGAGAAAGGAAAATTCTTAAGTAATTGCTGCAGTTATTTTCCTTACCATTTGCCTAACTCTAGCATCTTCTATCAAAATAAATGATAAAACCCTGTTCACTAGTCTTCAGACCAAGCTTTTGGCACAAAAAATTGTACTAGAAATATTTGAGTTTAGAAGCCTTGTCTTTAGTCTTACCTGGGAGCTGCTCTGTGTGTTACTACTCACACATATATGCCCAAGAATAGCATTTAATTCTAGCATGCAGTAAGAAAATAAATCTCCTGTTTACTTTTGTTCACCACTAATTAGATATAATACTTTCCTCAACATTTGGCAAATCATAATTACACAAAATTAAGAAAATTGAAAGAATGTTCATAAGGCAGGCAAATACACAATTCACTGAGAACCTTTCCTCTGTCAATCCATCTACACACCCAAATCAGATTCCCTCAGAATCAGTGGAAAGGTTCCCATTGGCCTCAGTGGCTCCTGGATCAGACCCAGCCTATTCCCATTAAAGTCAGCTCAGGATTTGGGCTAGGTCATGATGTAACTGAATTAATTAGCATTAAATTATGAGAAACTACTCTCCATTACTACAAATTACTTGTAAAATAGCCAAGCTTTATGACTATTAATGATTTCAGTAGTGTTAGATGAGGGTTTCTTTCCCTGAATATCACTACTTACAACGTTAGGACCAAATCTGGACTGTCTGATTCTGATTGCCATTTTACAGTAATAGGCATCCAAAAGCATGGATGCCACCTCATGTATTACTTACCACCAAACTGAGTTGGGCAGAGTTCAAATTCAGCATTGCTACTCTTCTCCTAGACTCTGCGCTTTCTTGTGTTGAACCATCACAAAGGCCCCGTTCCATAGGAATTTTGCACAACCTGAAAGCCCTCTGCTGTGAACTTCTAGGCTGTTTTGGTGCTCTTCTCTCAACGTGAGGAGAAACATCTTTACAGGGAGGGTGATGGAGCACTGGAACAGGCTCTCCAGGGGGGTTGTGGAGTCTCCTTCTCTGGAGACTTTCCAAACCCACCTGGATGCATTCCTGTGTGGAGTACTCTAAGTGATCCTGCTCTAGCAGGGGGGGTTGGACCTGATGATCTCTTGAGGTCCCTTCCAACCTCTGATATACTGTAAGACTGTGATATAAGAGATCTTCTAGCTGGGAATTTGATGCTAGATCTGTATTTCTGGCTGAAGCCCAGCTGCCTATGTTTGGAAACGCATTTGATTTTGGAACACACATTTCTGGAATGGAATGTCAAGAAAATCCATAATCAAGAGGGCATCGCAGATAACGAGCTACAAAAACCTGTTTGTCGCCCTCCTCCCACAATGGCGGAGAGCCTTCTACAGCTGCTAATTAGAAAATTAGAACACCACAAATGGATTAGATTTTACTGGCAGCACAGCGTCTTCCCTCCAGTGTTTTAAAGTACTTTTTGAATTGTTTGCTGTCAGCAAAACAAGTGCGCTACCTGCGATCCTATAGACAACAAAGCCCGGCAGCAGGATTTCACTCAGGTGATGTCACCCAGGTAAAATTGTACTGACAAGCTTTTAATTAAAGTTTTCCCACACATCTTTCTGCTGGTCCCCAGGAGCTATTATTCATTATGTGCCGACTGTCAGCCAATTGTGAGTCGGGAGGGAAGTGTTTTATTTTCAAAGCCCTTGCTGACAGCTAGAGAACACTTTGTTATACAATCTGTTTACTTTTTTCACACACACAATCTTGCTAAAGGGGAAATGGTCATGCAGTAGTGTTTACAGTTTATGGCAATAATTAAATGCATCTGGCAGAGCAGTAGCTGAAAGGAGGTCGGTGTGGGTGTGGGTGAAAAGCCATAAAATTCCTCCTATAAACAGTTACTCTCACCTTGCAGAGCCCCTAGCATTTTAAGACAAAGTTTCTTTGGGAAAGGGCAAGTCCAAACAGGTGCAGATTCTGAAGTGGGAAAATCTGGATCTAGCCATGTGGTACTTGATCCTAAGTAGCACTGTCCAGGAATCAGCATATCACTCTGTTGTCATCTGTGACTAGAACAGTTTGAAGTGGTTATAAAACAGCTGCTTGTCCTTTGCATTGTTAAATCCCAAAGTACTTACCTCTATTAGTAGAAATGTTCAGTGAGAAACAACTCACTACCAGATGAAAGCAGAAGGCAGTGTGGTGTCCTGGTTCAGCGAAGGGACAGTATTTTGACTTACAGAGAAACACTCCTCTCCAAATTTTTTGTATCTTGCAATAACATACTTTTTATCAGTTGACTGGTGATTATAACAATTTATTTAGAGTTACTAGAGTCTGAAATCCTAGTAAAAAGTTGTAAGCAGTAATCACTGTTTCACCTTAGGTATTCAATACTTCCTTTTCCTGAGAATAATAGAAAGTCAAGAAATATTCTTAAAATGTTACTAAATTAATTAAAACTAGTGCAATATCCCCATACAAGCATAAAAAAGAGAAATTGCATGCCACTTACTGCCAGGCCATTGGAAATTCTGTGGAAATAGCTTCCATTAAAAAAGCAAAAACACTGGAAAATAAATTACTTTAAGAATGTTTAGATGTTATTGTTATTTATTTTGTTATAAATTACTATGGAAACTATAGAAAGTTCCATTGCTAATGGATTAAAATCTTACACTGCTTTTAAGTGCCTTTAAATAACTACATTCTCATGAAATTATTTTCTTAGATGGAAAAAGAAGTTACAGAAATCAGGGAATGGGTTCTTTAAAATGGGCTGTTTCTGTGGTTATTGAGAATTTAACTGTGGGCCTTAATTGTCTATAGACAGGGATGGGAAAGTGTTGCTGTAAACAATGACATCTGCCTGCCCTAAAAAGCCTTTTCTGTTAGACTTAAAAAGTCTATAGACCATCAGGTTATGAATATACCAATACAAGTTTCCCTAATGGAAAGGAAAACATTAAACATTCTAGTTGCAAATTTCACTCATAGGTGTCACTTTGTAGATTTTGCTTTCCCACTATTACTGTTCTTTTTTTTTTTTTTTTATTTTACTGGATGATAGAAGCAAGATAATATTTTTATTTTTGTCTCAGTTACAGATGGCAAGTAGATCTTAAGATATCACACAACTACCTTCAGATTAACATATTTGTGATCATACTGTTTTCATCTTCCCAAGCTTAACAAATCCAACATACTATGAATAATGTAAGCTGTTTATGTTAATCTTTACTTTAAGACCAATCTTATAGGGGAGTATTATTACTTTAGGAACAGCATTATAAATACTAGCAATAAAATCTATCAGAGCTTTCAGAAATCAAAGTATAGAGTTTAGGTAACTTGCCTGAGATTTATGGGGTAGAAAAAGTGAGGAAACTCTTGCTTTGAAGTTCAAAGATGCCCAGGACTTTTAATCAATGACTATTGCATCCAAAATGGACAGAGCAATAATCACAATCCTAGGCTTCTCGTTGACAGGGGCAGAAGGACTCATCAGCCAGTCGTGACCATTCCACTCTATTCTCTCCCACACACTTTTTTTACCCCAGAGAGGTTGGGGGAGCTGCAAGGCAAAAGAGCCAAATATCTTCAGACATAGAAGGTACCTGAATACAGCAGTGATCATCCCTTCAGGCACAGCGTTATGCTAATGTGATTGCACATCTTCCTGCTGGAGCAACTCCACATCTAGCTGATCTGAAGTGATAGGAAGCAACTGTCTGTAACTGGCTTCCCAGCTCCCTCCCTAGGAATGCGACTTCCCGTATGATCCTGGACTCCAGACTCTCATCTGACAAACAGTGGGAACAAGGACTACCACTTGCTCAATTTTCATCAAATTTTGCATGTAAAAAACCAACCAACCAAACAAAAAACCCTATCTGGCTGAATTGGAGTTAGGGAGAAGCGCTTTTGTTATTTCTAAAATGCAATTTACCAAAAGATCCCTCTGGAAGTTGACAGTGCCTTGCAAGGCTCTTGCCCCAGGCAGCTGAGAAAGCATACAAACATTACCATCAAGACTTCTGTTTGAACAACTCTTCTTTCCTCACATACAGACAGGTTCCTTTCCTTAGTTAACTGCACATTAGAATCTTTCTCTGCCTTTTCCATTTTTGTCTCTATTTATATTTTCAGTGAGCTGATGCATCTCCAAAAACATCCAGCATATTTCACGTTAGTGCAGGAAATTGATATAGATGTGGTCTCTTTACTTCATTTTTCTATTCAGGTGCTGCAATATGAATTTGTCTTAATTTCCAGCTCGTTCCAAGGTCTGTTTTAGGGTGTTGTGTGCGGTGTTGTGGGTTTTTTTAAAGCAGAGAAGAGGAAAATACATAGAAGGCATCTTTCAGTAACAGATGCCATTCTTGTTCCTCTTCCCTCACTGCTTTTACAACAGCGTGAACGACATGTGCATTAGGGATAAGAGACAACCTGCATGAGTAATCACACACAGAATTACACTGACAGCCTGAAGATGTGCACAGTAACTCACAGTTCATGACTGCCTGCATGTGCTGGAGCTATGAGTTCAGTCATAGTTCTTGGCACTGCAAGGCAATGTCAATGGGAGCTAGCTCTGGAGATAGTATTTCTCTTCTTGAACTCATCATTGTGGGTCTCCCTATCATCAGCTTCCCATAAAGCAGGCTCTGTGTTAGTCTAATTGAGACTTCAGTCCTCTGGGCTTCCTCTTCTTCGTGTTAACAGTGTGAACAAGCAAGGTGATACCACACTCACTCTAAAAGCAGCAGACACATGCAAGCTTACTAAGCCAGCCTTCATTGTGGCTTAACCTTTTCCCTTGAACACCAAATAAGTGCAAGCCTCACACCTGAACTACCACACTCATTTGTCCAGTGTCAGTGAGTAATACTGCTTTTTAGAGGATGGGCTTCTGAGCTGCCACTGTCTGGAAAAAAATGAACAGATGAAAACTCCAGGACAGCAACACCTTGTCAGACCAAAGATCCCTGTAATCCGCTCTCTGACAATACTTGTCAGAAGATATCTCTGGAACAGTTAGTAAACAGAAGAGACTTGTGCTGATGTTTCAGCTGGATAATCTCTAATCCCTCAGTGGCATCTCAAACTTCTGATTCAGAAACAGCATTTTTATATTTAGAAGTTTTTCTTCCATTAGTTTATCCAATAATTATTTTTTTTTTAATCTCAGATAAATTTCTGACATTCAAAACAGCCTTTTGGCAGGGGACTTCACAAATAACCACACACACATTAAAAGAAAATCTGTCCTTGTCTGTTCAATTGGATGACTTCAAAGTTATTGCAGTGGAAGTAATGGTGATAACTACTCTAGTCACCTTCCTATCACAAATACATAGACATGTGTCACATCTTTCCTGCTACATCTCTTTACAAAAAAATCTCAGTTGTATGAGATACTTACTTGTATAAGAATCATTCAATATATATCTGATTGTTCCCACTGTCCTTTGACTTTCCCATATCCTGTGTTCCTTAGAAAGCTGGAATACCAGTTCTACATCCAATACTCATGATGCATACAGGGGATTTATGCAGCAAAACAGTAACATCTTCTATTTTGAGCTCATAATATTTTGGGTTTTAGCTAGTGTTGAGCATAGTTTTTCATGGATCTACAACATCAGGATCTACAACATCAGGAGTGTTCCCTGATACATAGCATTTCAAATTGATCTACCCCAAATTTCATTGGGTACTTGGTCTGCTGCTCACTCACTGTCATAATGTCCTTGAGCAGTACTTAGCAAGTGTCTCTCATTTTTATAACTTGGATTAATCTGGTAATCCCTTTGAATTTTTTCACCTTGCTGCATACCTTTTTCTTAAATCATTCATGGGTATGGTGAACAGCATATATATGATATAGACCTATGTAAGACTCAACTGCTGGTCTCCTTCCACTATAAAAATTTATTTTGACATTACTTTTCTTATACTGATTTTTTTTTTTTTGTAAGAAGATTTTCTTTTATCTCACATTAAGTCAGTTCAAGTCATTTTGGAGAAGAAGCTCCAAAAAGAAATGGATTTGGGAAACCAAATGGATGCATCAACTGATCTTTCTTATCAACATACTTGACTTCTTCGAAGAAGTTGTAGCTCACTAGTTGATTAGTATTCCTTTCACAGCAACTTGATGATTCTTTCCTAATATATTATGTTCTTTATTGTATTTATCTCTAATATAATATATTTATCTATGTTTTATCCTAGTTCTGTTCTTACTGTGTACATTGATACTTTGCAGACATATCAGCCCCCGAATGACCCCCTAAATACTGCATCCTGAGTCTGTGTTACAAGGGAAATTATATACCAAAATTAATATTTCAACTATTTCATCCAAAGCAGCCTATAGAATCTGAGAGGCAAGAAATGGTTTTGATAAGTTTTAGCATTCCATTTCTTGATTCATTCCTCCTCTCCTTCAACTTAAATCTTTACATTGAGATTGATCCTGTGAGCTGCACCCAGAAATAGGAATTCCTATGTTTGAACCTGCCAAAACTTTTGTTATGAAAAGAACTTTAAAGTAACTAACTAAACAAATAAATTCACATAAAATTGTTCTCTCTGAGCTCCCTTCAGCTTTCCAAGCTTCCTAGTCCTGATATATTTACAATTTTCAGACTTTTGTAATTACTTATATTTTTGCTATATGTTCAAATTTGTAGTTATCCTGATGGTTTTGCTTGTTTGTTTTCTTTGTTTGGATAAGATATCAAGGTTTGGCTCTTCTGTACTGAGGAGGCACAGCAGCCTGTTCAAATATGGAGCGATGTCAATTCTTGGATACTCACAGGGGGTGAGAACTGTGTGGATTTCTTCACATGACATTTGAGAGCAGTGGCTTCGATGTGAAAAAAGCCAGTGAATGTGTGCAGTATGAAATCCTACTCTGCTTCCTATGTCTCAAAACAGGAAGTATATAAAAAAAAACCCAAAACACTGCATTATGTAAGAAATCATATAGTATAAGCAGAAGAGAGCATTATTCAAACCTCCAAATATAAGCCAATGGACTGCTGTTGACTCTACTTACACAACCTCTATCTCACTAAATATTAGTTGAACTATGCTGGCAGGTATACAATCACATACCAACAGATTGTGGCCACTGACAGAAAATAGGCTGCACCTTGTGGCCACAGGTTTCTTGTTTTCCAACTAATATGCATGCTTAAAACAAGAACAGGCTTCACAGTTTGCCCACAATCTTTCAAAGCATCATTTCAGAGAGTCAAAAGGTAAATCCAATTCTTTCCGAAATACTGAGTTCCTGGGATTGTTCATGGTGCTGGGCAGGAATCATGAAAAGGAACCTCAGCAGATTCAGGACTGACTTATTTTTAAAAGCATTCTAAGACAATTCTAGAAATAGAAGTTGGTCATTTTAGATATGATCCTACATCAGCAATTCCTTAGCTAAAGTAACCTGTGTTTTAGCCTAACAAAGCAAATTTTACAGAGCAAACTTTAGTAATCAAAAAAACCCCAAACAAAACAAGCAGGGAAAACAAACAAATAAAGCCCATCACAAAACAATAAATAAAATAAAAACAATTTAATTTTTTTAAAATAATTTTTTAAAACTGAAAAAAGAAATCTCATAGAATGGGGGAATGCCAGGCTGGAAGGGCCTCAAAGATCATCCAGTCCAAAGTTTTTTGGCAATAAGGCATTCTAAACAAGATGACCACACACTCTCTCCAGCTGAGTCTTCGAAGTGCACAATGTTGGGGAACCCACCACTGCACTGAGGAGATTATTCCAATGGTTGATTGTTCTCATGAAAAATTTTCCTCTTGTGTCTAGTAAGAATCTCCTCAGGAGTAACTTACACTCATTACCCTTGGCCTTTTCCAGATGATCCATCTTCTTTTTAACTGCCTTTTACATACTGGAATATGGTGATAAGGTCTTCCCTAAGCTTTCTCTTCTCAAGGCCTGAAAAATCTATTTCTTTCAACCTTTCCTAATCTGGCAGGTTTCCTAGTCTTTTGATCATCTTTGTGGCCCTAATATATTTGTAGTCCTTAGATACACACACTGACAACCGAGTGAACACAGAACCTCCTCCATCACAGTTAGCAAAAGGAAAAATCATTTTTGTATTCCTAACAAAGAATGGATTGCCTCTACCCTCTGTCAAGCCAAGCTACTGAGTAAAACCTGAAACAAATGAGGGTATTTCATATGAAAACATTCTTTACCTTCTTGAGACTTGGAAGGAACACTTTTTAAGTTCCTGGGGAAATGTGTTTCTTCCAACTGATGCTTGGATTTTCTACACACAACTAAGTCTATATTCAAATGTGAAAAAAATAATAAAAATAAATGCTTATGTGGTCTTTCATTTTGCAAAAAAAAAATGTTTAGTTAAGTGTTCCACTCCATACAGAATAATGTACTGAAATAGCAAGCGTACCAGTCAGTAAAATGATTTACAGGAAACAAAATATAGGTACTTTGTTTCATCGGATAACTGCCATAATCATATGACAGCTATGCTATAAGTTATGGGTAAGGAGACAGGACAGTGCATTAGATTAATACTTTGCCTTTTTAATCTATTAATCTATCACCTCTGGGACAAGATTTTAAATCCAGTGCAGAGAAAAGTGACTGAAAATCATTCCATCCTGACAGCTTTAAAAGATCACAAGTGAATCGTGTTAAGAAGGTCTCAACCCAGTTGATGCTGAACAGAAACAGTCATCTCAGAAGATACCCAGCATTGGTCCCCTTTCAACATTCTCACCAAAACAGATAGCTTTACTACAGCAAGGTGTATTTCACACTAGATTGATGATAAAATGATTGAATAAAGCAGCCCAGGGTGAGTGTGTTACAGGCTCGCTGTCAAAGAATGTAGTATGTCTGCTAGTCATGTACAAAAAAGTTAGGAAAACATTTTCTCTACTGAAAGTAGTATGAAAAGGGCAGGAGGATAAGGTGCCAAATCAATGTGTCTGATAATTCTTTAGCTTTTTAGAATGGATAAGAAAATGAAAAAAATCATCTGAAAGACACAACAAAGCTATGTAAAATGTTCTGCAGCACTAATTGTGCTAGTTTGAACTATAACTGAGAATTCTCTAGATGGTCTTTTCTAACTACAGTAAGTTTGTTTTAAAGCATTGCTCAAAGATGCAAAATATTCTACCAAAGGCTGTAGTTGCTTTTCTCTCACTTATAAATGTGAGTAAAGACAAATAACAGCTTTAGTCCTTTTCTTACTGAAGAATTCCTAATTAAACAGTTTATTAGTAGATTATCTAACCTTCATTTAATGAGGCACTCCAGATGTTGTGTCTTAAGTGAAACAAAAAGGAAAACAGCTGAATGTTAAGCACAACATAATTGGTTATGGTCAGCTTGGAAAAGACAACATTCTCACATTACCATTACTGCAGTAACATATGATCTCTAGAAATTGTCAATGAGTGATGACCTACAGAAAATCCTTTAACTATATCCAGTTATAATTTTAAATATACTTGGCTGTATTTCCTTCCCTTCCATTTAACATAAGTCTTCTCCCCACTAGTTGTGTGCAGCTGTCTCTAAGGCTTTGAGATTCCAGCTTGCACTTTTCTGCTGTCTTTACAACACATTTTTATGATGAAGTTTCTTCTATTTGTTCTTCTCGTAGTACCGTGTCCAGTACAAGTTCATATTTCCTTTCCTTAACATTTAGACAGGGAAATCATCTTACATCATTCTATGCGTCATTTTTCATGGGATAATAATTGATCAAAAATAAAGCATTTAAGGTTTAAGTAGAACAAACAGAATTTTCATACAGGATAAGAAACAGCCTCTTAGTTTATGTGACTATCAAAAAGTCTAAGTATAAGATATGTAAGCCACATGAGCATGATGAGAAACATTTAAAACAAAAATTGATTTTTTTATCAATAATGATATTGAATCTTATTGAAGAACTATCAAGTTTTATTCTGGAGAAACATGGAAGTGATTAATTTTTGGTTTCAGTGCTCATTAGCATTTTAAGATTAGTCATGTGGTACTTCTTAGATGAATTCAACAATAGAATGTAAAATTAGGAAGACAAAGTTCTTTTCCATGAACATTCTAAAGATTTTCAAAGGTACTACACAGTCATGGGATAAAAGGAACTATGGCATGGACAAATATTGTACTACAGTGCTGGAAACAGAGAGCAGGTTGGTTCTTACAACGGAAGGAACTTTTTCAGTGGAATGATCTGCCCTGGAGTTCATGTTGTTTACATCCCTGGGAAAAAAAATGACAACCAAGTGACAAATTTTCTTACAACACTACTAAAGACGGTAAAACTATGGCCATCCCTTAGACTATATAGAGGATTTCTTGTGATTCAGGGTCTGGGTAATAAAACAGATAAAATTTTGTTTTGATAAGCCTGGTCTGATACCTACAGTAAAATAAGTCATAGAGACATAGAATCATAGAATTGTTAGGGTTGGAAGGGACCACAAGGATCATCTAGCTCTAACCCCCCTGCCATGGGCAGGGACACCTCACACTACATCAGGCTGCCCAGAGCCTCATCCAGCCTGGCCATAAACACCTCCAGGGATGGGGCCTCAACCACCTCCCTGGACAACCAATTCCAGGGTCTCACCACTCTCATGGTGAAGAACTTCTTCCTCATGTCCTTATTCCACATTTAATGATTTATGAATCATTAAAAAAAAAAAAAGGCAAACCTGCAGTCATTTAAAACTGACATCATGCACAAATGTTAGTGTCTTTTGGGCCATGGGAACCTAAAGGGGGAGCAATGAGGGAAATCCTCTGATACCTGCATTGTTTTCCAAGAACTGTTCAAAACATAAGCAAGTGGACTAAGACGGCAGACTTTAACTCGTTCTGACCTTTTGCATTTTGGAGTTACGCTTGTTCCTCACTAAATAAGCCCTGCCTAACCTCAAACTTAACTAAAACTGCCTGGCTCTCATCCAGGTATTTATTTCTTCTAAGGAAGCTATACACCCAGCATATTTTATTCAAAATGAGATTGATACATTTAGCTGAGTATTGTAAAACCTGGTGTTAACATTTAAGGCTGAACTATCTTCAGCTAGTTTAACGTAAGGCTAAATAAAATCAAGCAGAGCATGAAGACCACATGGGAAACTGCTCAGAGCAGTTCTCCATGGTGAAGGATCACTTTGCCACTTTCACAGTGCTCTCTAAGAAGGAACCATCTGCAAGGAGTTCATCAGGCCTGACTGGTTTTCTATCTGGTACTTTTCAGTGAACAGTGATATTGATGTTTTTGATCTATGAGTTGTGTTGGGATTGACTATTTGATGGAATACTCATAACAACCATTTTTCTGTTTGTTATTAAATGTTAGTGACAGGTCACCCACAGCACATGGTCTTGTTTCTGTACCCTAATTGGATCATCTAATCTTGCTAGATTCTTTCTACCTTCTCCAAAACCAAACTGAGTTTTATTTCTTTAATAAATTGATACTGACTTCCCTTCTCCAATTATAGGAAACATGTACAGGAACAAAACTTAGCTCAAAATGGTGTTTATGTGGCATGAATACATAAGATGCAAGTACAGCAAATTCAATGTGCCATTTGAAATTTTTGGAAAATATTTGTGAATGTTTTTGGAAAATATTTCTTAATATTTTTCTTTCATTGTTAGTTAATATCATCATGGATGATAGTGATCAATAAAAATGAACTACTTTTAGTAGTGAGAATAGAGGAAATATTTGACAATTAGTTTGCAGATGGCATGCAACTGAGCTTTTGTAAGTTCACCTTGCAACAACAAATGTACATAAACTTCAAGACTCTTGGGAAAATGATCATCCAGACTAGGTGGGTCTTTGTTCTTAGAGGAAATGTATGAACTTAGATGAAATTATTTATAGTTCAGACTGTGATAAAAGTTTTGAATCCACAACAATCTGCAGTGTGCATAGAATCAGAGAACCATAGAATCACTAGGGCTGGAAGAAGACCTTTAAGATCTCCAAGTTCAACCATAACCCAACTACCATGACCACTAAACCACATCCTGAGGTGCCACATCTGCACCCTTCTGGAACACTTCCAGGGATGGCAACTCCACCACCTCCCTGGGCAGCCTGTTCCAACACCTCACCACACTCTCACTAAAGACATTTTTCCTAATGTCCAATCTAAACCTCCCCTGGCACAACTTAAACCCATTTCCTCTTGTCCTATTGTTAGTTACTTGGGAGAACAGACCAACACCAGCTTCACTACAACCTCCTTTCAGGTAGTAGTAGAGAGCAACAAGATCTCCCCTTAGCCTTCTCTTCTCCAGACTAATCAACCCCAGCTCCCTCAGTTGCTCTTCATATGACATGCCCTCCAAACCCATCAACAGCCTCGCTGATCTTCTCTGGACACAGTCCAGGAGCTCAATCTCTTTCCTATACTGTGGTGCCCAGAACTGAGCACAGTACTCAAGCTGTGGCCTTGCCAAGGCTGAGTACAAGGGCACAATCTCTTCCCTCCTCCTGCTGAGCACACTGGTTTTGATACAGGCCAGGATGCCATCAGCCTTCTTGGCTACCTGGGCACACTGCTGGCTCATGTTCAGCTGCCTGTCCACCACCACTCCCAGATGCTTTGCCACCAGGCTGCTTTCCAGCCACTGGTCCCCAGGCCTGTAGCATTGCTTGGGGTTGTTGTGACCAAAGTGCCCAATGTCCAGGACCCAGAACTTGGCCTTGTTAAACCTCATTGCATTGACCTCAGCCCATCAATTTAGCCTGTCCAGGTCTCTCTCCAGTGCCTTCCTACCCTCGAGCAGATCAACGCTCCCGCTCAGTTTAGTGTCATCTACAAACTTGCTGACAGTATCCTTGACTCATTCAAATCATTACTAAAGATATTAAACAGAACTGGCCCAAGTACCAACCCCTGGGGGACACCACTCTGTTTATCACAACTCTTGGGCCCCACCATCCAGCCAGTTTTTCATCCAGCCAGTTTTTCATCCAGCAAAGAGTACACCTGTCTATGCCATGGGCCGCAATTTTCCCAAAGAGAATGATGTGGGAGATGGTGTCAAAGGCTTTACTGAAGTAAAACTCAATGGATATCAACACTGAGCTTGGCCAAAGGCTTGCAAATATGTTCTCCAGATAACTGCAAGTGTCACAGTATCCTTTACAAAACCAGTGCCTGGCTTGTGTCCGGTTGCTTTTTCACTAGGGATAATTAGAGCTGTTAGCAGGTTCAGATACAGCTGTCTGGGATTCTTTGAAATCAAGTATTCTTCAAACAACTTCCCCCATATATGAGAGTTTGCAAGAATATATCATGCTATCCTCATTTGACATTGCTATGAATTATTTGAGAAAAGTGCTTGGCGAAAAATGAAAAGGTAGCAAGCAAATTCCCATGCTAGTTGTCAGCAGTATAAATTAGATCTATTTCTACTTCTACAACTTACTTACTTATGCCAATTTTAATGGAATACTTCTATTCTAAAGTATAAATAAAAACTAATAAACTGCTCCAAGGAATGTGCATGTTAAAAAATCCTCCTATGGTACAGAAATGTAATGACCAACACCAAGCTGTAGTCAAAACTTGCACCACCTTGCAGAAAGGCCTGTGGGAAAAGCTAAGCTCTTCAGCATAACTCAAGGACTAATACTTGCAGGTAGGCCAAGCCAAAAAGCAAATCCAGTGTAAAAAGCCATGGACAAAGACTACTCCTCCATGTTGTGTCATTGGATTCTTTAGGTCAAACCCAGAGCCTTACACTGCACGTTGCAGTGGGGGCAAGGTCAAGTTGATGGTAGAACACTACTCACTCAAACCACGTTGAATATGTGATTTAAAGCCATCCACACAAAGCACCACACAAAATCCTGTGAAGATTATGTCTCAGTGTGACAGGAGGATGGATTACCATAACAGGGTCTGTATTTGAGAGAGGCAGTCAGAATCTCCCAAGAAGCACACAGAACCGAAAGAAATCCATAGAAAGCAAATTAGCCTGGTTTTTTTTGGGTTTTTTTTTTTGACCTGTGGAGGTGGGAGTCTTTTCTACATGACAAAACAAACTCTAATTTAGTGGGGAATATATTTATTTTAATTATGCTACTTGCAAATCTTCTGCAGGATGTGCCATAAAAGTAGTAAGGTCATATTATTACAAGATATCTGTCACGACACTTTGCTGTTAAGTCATTATACTGCTTTCATGTAGATTACACAGCAATGAGTAGTGGAACATAGTTAAAATGTTACAGTTCTCCTGTGGATAAAATACTGTACAGAGGGGACAGTAGCCTTCATTCCAGTAGCATGATTACCCTCAAGTAAGATGTGCAACAAATCACCATCAGGAAGGATGGCTTGGAACAGAATGAACTACTATTTCATCAATCACACCTGTTAAAAACACAGACTAGTGGATTGGAGATATGTTTTATGAATATGTTTGTCAACTAAATCCTGTTTAAAATGTTGTATTTTTTCTTTGACTTTAGCATTTGATGGTTGTGTACAGTTCAGTTACTTGTAAAAACAAAATACCAGAAAATAATCCAAGAAGAAAATCTGTCAAATGCAAATTCATATGGTTATTTTCTCTGGTACCTATGAATGATGCCAGCTGACTTATACTTTAACTCATTTTAAAGAAAAATACCAAGAACTAAGACTAAAAGAAAACAAGAAGATTCAATTTAAAGTCATACATTAACTAGATCCTAACTCTGGAAGACTCTAAGTCTAATAGTGAAAATTAAAAATTTTACTCATTAACCAAATATTTTATGTGTGTGAGAATAAAAAAACCACGAATGTGGAGGCCAGGAACTGGGAGGCTTCTTGCACTGGTTTACAAGTCACAGATTATATATAAAACCTTAATAAGCATCAGAGGATTTTAATGCCAAAGCTTAGTATTGAAAATAATAGTAGCTCATGCTAAGCATGTTTTCTCTTTGGAAATATGAATTTGGGTCTTCATTTATACTATAATATAGTACTTTGAGCCTTCCATCAGTTTATAAGCTCCTACCAGATCTCTAGAATTATCTTCACAACCAGAAGCTTTAAAAGCTTTGTGGTGAAACCACAAGCACCTATATAAGACCTAAAGGTCTTCTAATCATGGGAACTGTGTTTACACATATTTTGTATTTGTTGTAAATGAAGGTTGTAAATGATGGATAAATGCTGGCTACAGCTGGACAAACGACAGCTACGTGTTTGGAACAGACAAAACTCCAAATGCCGAAGTAAAACAAGATAGAATTAAAATATTCTTATAATACTCTACCTATGTTACACATTATCCTAGGATGTATTAAGAGTGTGTCCAGCAGATCCAGGGAGGTTCTCCTCCCCCTCTACTCTGCCCTGGTGACACCTCATCTTGAGTACTGCCTTCAGTTTTGGACTCCCCAGTTTAGGAGGGACAGAGACCTGCTGGAGAGGGTCCAGCAGAGGGCTGCGAGGATGCTTAGGGGACTGGAGCACTGTCTGATGAGGAGAGGCTGAGGGACCTGGGGCTTCTTAGTCTGGAAAAGAGAAGACCTAGAGGGGTTTTAATAAATGTTTATAAATATCTNCTGTTTCAGTATGCTGCCTTTGTAAATCTGCAGAAACACTGTTCTGTCTCCTTCAACAACCTTTCTTTTCGCCTCTTGCAAGGTCCAACTCACTGTTGGATATTCTTGATATTCTCAGCAGCGGATAAACTTCATTCTTTGTTCAACTCACTTTTCTGGAAAGTCTACCCTGATCATGGCTCTCCAGAGAAAGGGTAGCCCACAGTTTCAAGTAGTTCCTTCATGAGGGAACATGACACAGCAGCATCCACAAGTACAGGAAACACAGTCATAGTGAGATTGGGAAAAGAAGGAAAGGAAAGGAAAGGAAAGGAAAGGAAAGGAAAGGAAAGGAAAGGAAAGGAAAGGAAAGGAAAGGAAAGGAAAGGAAAGGAAAGGAAAGGAAAAAGAAAAAAGAAAAAAGAAAAGAAAAGAGAGAAAATTGAACTGAAATAACTAGAGGTGATGATAGCCTAGAATTATTCATTGCATTGTGTATAAATGTCCTTAAATTTGTATTACATTCCATTTAAATGACATCGAATCAAGATGAAGGAGGTAGTATATATCAATAGTTTAAATGGTAGAAGTAAGTTTGGTTTTCTTTTTGTGAGGTAAGGTGATGTGGACTTTTTTGCATGTTGCACAGCAATATTATATCCTGTACAATTTTCATGGAACTGTGTTATATTACGTACAGTTCACTTGATATTTTCAAAGCTATCGAGGAAATCTCAGGAACCAAAATTTATACAACTTATTTTTTTCCCTCTGTTATTCATATCTTTCTGCTCTACTACCTCATCAGCGTAACTGAGCTTTTTGTTACTATACATAAAGTCAGAAGTGTAAAACAAATACTTTGGGGTAGTTCATTAACACCATTCTATAAAAAAAAAAAAAAAAAGAAAGAAAAATATGGCTGAGACCTCAAGATTCTCATTCCAAAATAATCAAACTCTCATGTGTTGAAAATTCATTCAAATCAATCTACCATCATCTGTGCATTTTTTCCCAAAATTAAAATGAATGTAGTAGCTGGCCTTATATCTCCATGTCTAATCTAGAGTTTATGGCATTCAGCTGGAGAATGTTTTGACATGGTTACTAGATTTTCCACTAACTGAAACAAGAATGCCATCCCTTCAGACAGGTATCCTTACAGGTATCTATAAAAGCACATACAATACCTTCCTGTCAGAAGGTAGAAGCCCTTTGTAAACTTAGAAGCCCAAAGTTAGGCTTCTAAATCCACAGGAAGGAAACTACTGCTTTGTGGCAACACCAGTAAATCACACTGCAATCAATGTAATCTCACCTTCTTACCTACAAATGTCTTATCTTATCCATACGCTTGTGTGTGGATTCAGAACTCTCTTTAGGAGTTATGGTTTGGTCATTTTGGATTATTATTTTTTTGTTTGATCCTTTTTAATAATGAGTTTTCTGCAATATGGAACGGTTTGGTCAACACATTTTAAACTTCCACCAACAGGTTCAGAACACAGTTTCAGATTATTCTTCGAGCACTTGAACATCTGCAAGAAATGCTTAAAAATTGTAAGCAAAATTGTTAAGTGCTTAATTGCAAAATGCTTAAAAATTGTAGACAGGTGGGGGTTGATCTCTTCTCCCAGGCAACCAGCAGCAGAACAAGAGGACACATTCTCAGGTTGTGCCAGGGGAGGTATAGGCTGGATGTTAGGAGGAAGTTCTTCACAGAGAGAGAGATTGCCCATTGGAGTGGGCTGCCCAGAGAGGTGGTGGAGTCACCATCACTGCAGATGTTCAAGAGCAGACTGGATGAGGCACTTAGTGCCATGGTCTAGTTGATTGCTTAGGGCTGGGTGATAGGTTGGACTGGATGATCTTGGAGGTCTCTTCCAACCTGGTCGATTCTATGATTCTATGTCTTTCGATTTTTTTTTCTTCTTCAGTCATAAAAAAGAAGACTGTTATAGAATTGGACAATTCTGAAACTAGGCTGCCATAGAAAGCAGTCATCTGCTTCCTCAAAGAAAGTTGTTATATGTTCTTGCATGCTACAGCACTGTACCTACATGCTGCTAGTATCTGTATCTCCTGTGCAAATATTTCACATGGGAAGAAAATCTGATAACATTGCTTCATGTCTTTTAAAAGGCCAAGTAGGTTTTTTTTTCTTTTATGAAAAAGGTACAGAAGGAATGTCTCTTGTTTGTAATTATCATTCTTAATTTGAGGTTTCTTCATGTGGCTTATAGTACTGAGACTTCTACCAGTGTTTTGTAATACAAGAACTTTCTTGCTTCAAAAAAGACCCTGGAACCCCTTTTGAGAGATTATAAGATCATAATTACCTACTACAAACCTTCAGCTGGATTAGTCATAACATGATTTTATCTTGTCAATCATTTAAAACAAATGAGACCAAGCCAAATGGTTTGTGTTTATTTGTCACTAAGGTACGCTTGCATATTTTTCTGATAAGGAAATGCATGTGAGGAGTCAATATATCAGCTGCTCTTTGTTGTAGCCATAGTCCTAACTGCAGAACTTCAAGTAATTCTTGAACCGCAATGCCCTTTTTACAAACTTGTGCTAATGGGGAAATAAAAACCCAAAAAAATTAAGCATACAAGCCATAATCCATTCCTTCTTCCAGATTCATGGATCTACTTCTATTAGATACACAGATGTGAAGCTGAATTAACATGGTGATGAATTCAGAGTTCAGTTAGTAATTGTAACACGAAAAGTTGTCATCAAAGACATTGTAAGACAGAAGCTTTACATTGTGGCATCTTTGATATTAAAGTGAACATATGGAACTGAGCTCCTAATTTTAGGGGGAAAAAATCAAACTATTATCTGTCACATTGCTCTACTGTTAAACAAGGACAGGATCTAATTTACCTTTTAACAAAAATCTTTTATGCACAGTACTTAAACTCTTCCTCTGGGACAATATTTCTGAGAGGCTGTTACCACCAGTGACTCCAGAACTGAAGATCCCTTTAATTTCACTTAGGTGTGTTTTCAGTGCCATTTCTTGCTTATGCAGTGTTTTGGCCATTAAGATACAGTTTCACTCCTTCACTAAGCTTCATGATGACAAGCTTCTTTCCTTAGTTTTAAGCCTTCTTTCCTTAGTTTTAAGCCTCAACATCCTTACCATTGTGTGCATTGTCCATTTATGCCACCCACATCCACCTCCTTTTGCCTTCATTCTCCCCTTCTTACCTTGCTCTTCCTTCTGCCTTCATTTTTCTATTTAGATTGCACGTCATTCAGACCCTGCCTGATTGTCACTGACTTTATTTCTGTAAATGGCTACTTATGAAATGGAAAGTTGTCCACCTTGTACTTGATGCATTTGGTTGAGAAACATTATTTTGCTCCAAGGTATTGGATAAAATGAATGAAGCCTCAGGACTCACTTTTGAGCTACAGGAGACCTGTACAGAGACCTAATAGCACTGGGATGCTCAGCATTACACAGAGGTGGTTCATACTGTCCAAGACATTCAGATCTTCTCAACCCCAAATGTATGACTTCCATAGCAAAAAAAAGTCAGACTAACCACAGCTTGGAGAAGAACATATTCTGAAAAACTGCCAGTTTTGTGATGGAGACAGAGTCTCCTCTATCTGTAGATTTAAGACAGTTTCCTGCCAGGTTTACCAAGCAAGTATGGAGACTGTGTCAGATCAGATGACAGGGCACAGTAAAACTGTACAAGGCTGTTGTGCTGAACAGACACAAGATTTTGACATACTATAGAACAAACATCTGCCAGCTGGAGAAGTTCCACCAAAAGCACCTATGTGTCTTGCTATGAGTCAGATGCTATACTAAGCTGACCAGTGATGAATTCCTACGGCGCATCCACATGGAAAGCCCAGGTGTAATGGGCTGGACATATGGCTTGGATCAATGATGTACATATGTTCAAGTACCTCCTATGCAGGGAACTGAAGTGTGGAAAGAGGAAGCGATGATGATCCAAGAAAGCACTTCTAGGACACCCTAAAGGCAGGATTGATTGAGTACAACCTTCTGCCCAAATCTTTTGAGTTCTTTGCCAGAAAGAGACAGCAATGGAGCATCAAGGTGAGGGAAGGCATAGGCCTCTGAGCAGAAACAGATGCTGTTGGGCAAGAAAAGCATGTGGGGGGGGAAAAAAAAAAGATTTTGTCAGCAACAGCAGCAACAATAGATTATCCCATGCAGATAGTGAGTAGCATGGTGGCAAATAACATAAAAAGTAGTTTTCCTGCACAGGCCTCTGAAAGCTTTCTTGGTACCCACTGAGTTTGACTCAAAGATCAGCTGAACAGGACTGCCTTCCTTGAAGGGAAGGGACAAAGGGACTTGAAGGGACAAACTGTGAGTGACTCAAGTGTCCCACACAGGAAAATGTACGGGCTGGGGTTTTTTGGGGTATTTTTGCTTTCACTTTGTTACTGAATACTGAATACAAATTCAAAGGAATATATAAATAAAGTCAACTCAGAAAAGCAAGACATTTTGCTTATTTTACTAAACTAATCATGAAAATGCAAACATTTTCATCTTAATATTTTTTCTTTCACTTTGTTATGTTGTTGAGAACTCTAATTTCTCTGTTATTCTGGTAGCTTTCTCATCTGCCATCTTTTAAGCAGCCAGAATATACCAACTAGTTGCTGATTTCAGTGGCATGCATATCTTCTACCTTCGTTCCAGAAGGGAGTCTTATGGAGTGGGTGTCATGGAGTGAATGAGAAGGGAACCTGACCTACCTCAGAGGTGCCCACAGTTCAGGACAGGCAGCCTTGAGAGGGTTATGTAGCTTTATCTGTGCTTTTAACTTCTAAGGACATCATTAGATCCCAACTCTATAAAACAATATATGTCTTTAGTGCTTCCTCATGCATCTAGGTAACTGCATGCACTGAAGTCCTAGGGTCTTCAGATAAGGTCTAGGAATCTGTTTTGTACCAGGATGATTATCTCACACTGATGCCTGCCATTAAGATATCAAATACAGGACAAAAAAAAAAAATCCAAACTGTAGAGATTTGAACTTTTTAAAGGGCAGCTGCCTAAATTTCTGCAGTCCCACTGTGCATAGCAAAAACTGTCTCCTTCTTTGCAGGACACAGATCTTATTCAGAGGTCATAAATCGAGCAGGGTTACTGGGCATTGTGCAGAGACTGCTCACCTTCTCAGTCTGCATTTCATAAAACAAGGAGTGGCATCTTGTTCCATCTGTTTTTAGAAGGAAGAACTTGGTTGATAATGTCAGCTTGCAGTCTGAATGGCAATTCTTCAGTTGTTGACCATTACAGGCCTGACACAGTGCTGAGCAGAGCACATATCTGCACAAGATAAGACTTTTCTCTCTTACGGGCTCCAGGTCAGTTTTTGGATCTGTATACTGGCTGTGGTGAGGGCCAGTCTGAGGATTCTAACTATCCTTCCACATTTTACAGAAAATTCAACCCCTGACTAAAGGCTATTAAACCTCCTTCAATTGTTGTCTAGCAAAACTAGCTTTTTTTCATAATCAGTAACATCCACGTCAGATGAGAAGTTCCCTTTAGAGAAGCTGAAGGCTCCTGAAAGGAAAAACATACCTTCTGCATTTTTATCTTTCCTGTTGGGAAAGTAAGGCAGTGTTCAGTTGTGAGAGCAGCTAATCTTTAGCAGGTGACAGTTTTGCAGTTCTCTGGCTCATCTATGCAGTCAGCAAATCTCTTAGTCTTACATTTCTCCACCAGCTGATCCTTGTAAGCCCATATATCTCTTCAGGGCATGAAAGCCCATTGAGATGAAGTTACTGATTAAATGAACAGCAGAAATAGGAAAAACTACAGCATTGTAGTGGGATTTGAAAGAAAAAAAAGAAACATTGAGCAAATACCATTTCAATTCCCTGTGATGCCCATCTTTATTGCAAACAGGTAAGTATCAACTCAGTAACCACTAGTAACAAATGTCTACACAGTACTGTCTAGACACCTTACCAGCTTGCTTACCAGCCTAGTGGAAATCTCAAACCAGCCCTGGCTCCCATGAGAGACTCCATCTAGTTAATGCTTTGTATTTCTTCCCCCCCTGAAGGAGTCCCTATTGGCTGAGCTGCCTGACGCAGAGCACAGCCCTCAGAGCATGCCCAGGAAGCGTTAATAAAATCAAGCTGCTGACAGCATGATGAGAAGAAGTGCCTCAATTTTAAAATCCCAGGACAAGGGAAAATGAATGCACTTTATCCCACTAATTAACCTATGTATTGGGAATAGTGTATACAGCTCCCACTCCATTGGCTCAAGGGTTTAGAACACTGAAGTGGGACATGAAAGACACAGAGGACAGAACAATATTATTGAAAATGTACTGACTCCACATCTGTTAGTCTGTTTGGCAGGTGACTCCTTTTATTGAAAAGACTTTGTTCTGCTCATTCTTCTAAAGAAATTCAGCAGCAGGCTTCTACTAGAGAGAAGAGACTAATCTGTGGTGCACAAGTCTGTGTAGAAGCCTGGCCTGGGCTGCCTTTACCCCATGAAGGGGCTGGATTTCACACAGTGCTGCTCAGCATTTCATGGGCTGGTGGATAAGGTTTGATCTGACCCTGGCATACCTCAACATCCCCATGCACTGTACAGAACACTAAAATCTGTTTACAGGGACAAGCATATCTTTCTCCAAGAGTTCTTCTGAATTATGACCAAACTGGATCAGTTTGCCATTTTTTGCAGCACCCAATAGTCAGACCCAGCTGTATAAATAATCACAGATTCATTGATTTATGTCTGCTTAGATTCTGACCTTGGAATAATGATTTATGATTTAATACCTTAGCACTTACTTTCATGGGCAACAGATTTGTCAGTTCATGCAATCAAATAGATATTTTTTTTAAGTCTTTCTTCAATTATAATCAGAATTTCTCTTTATATTTAGTGCATAAGAATTATTGCCAGCTTGGAAAACAACATAACATAGTCACCTTAATCTTTGACAGGGTTCTTAATTTTCCATAATTCTGTGTGGGAACTAGAACAGGAAACAGTTTTCCAGGAATAAAGCATTTATATATACAGCTAGTATGCTAATTATGCCTCCCTCTTCAATCCATCTGAGGACTGTAATTTAAAATGCATTTTAAAAAAATTAAGACAAAGCACAGTTGGCAAAATAAAGAATGCCTGAGATGATTCCTAAAATCTCTGGAAATTTTTGTATGCACAGCTTGAACCTGAACATGTCAGAATTTAAGCTCATAAGTCATAGAACCCACCTTGGGTTCAGATTCTAGTTTAGAAATAAAATTATGAAAGTAGGGTTGTGTGGCAGAACTGAGTTACAGAGGATTGAATTGCTTGTCTTTCTTCACCTTGTCCTCAGCCAAGTGGCAGGAAACAGCTGGCTGGAATTTTTGAGTGCCTTTAAAGAAGTGAATACTTAGTTGTTAGGATTTGGTGATTAAATGAAATAAGACTAATATTCCTGTGTGGATTTGCTGAAATGCTTGTCCTGAAAGGAAAGCAACTCTCTAACTGTGATTTATCTAAGGAGTAAACTTATCCAAAAGTTCAATTTACAAAGAAAATTCTTAGTGGGTTGTATTTTTCGTTGTTATTATTATTGCAAGACTTCTTAAAGGCACTAAATCAGTGCACAAATTCATTGATTTATTTTTGATGCCTTGCCTCAACCAAATACATACAAATGGTTAAGCTAAATAAATAATTTAATCTGTTCTGCTGTCAGGACCTTCTGAATGTTCTACCATAACGAATAAAAAACTCAAAGTGTTAGTCCAGAATGGGTTAAACAAAGTTCTTCAAAACAAAATCTTGAAGTTGCACAACGTAGAATTCACAGTATACAGCAATTTCATCCTGATGTTGGAAGTTTAGGTATAAAAGGCATCAAAAAGAGATCAAGAATACGCTGTTGGACGTTTTGTGTCTGTTTATGTTTTACCAGAGTAGATGTAAGAAGTTCCAGATTGACTTTCATCATGTTTTGTATTTGCAGTTGATCTATATTCCAGATTTTCTTAACAAGAAATATTAGCTTCCTGGGAATTCACCCTTCCTCTTTAGCAGCAGGTAGAGTCAATCCATAAAGTAAATATTTTTTGGCCAAATGATCAAACTACACTTGCCATTCTTTTGCTGGAAAAAATAATTTTTGAAGGGGAGTTGGGACACACGATGAACGAACACACACCAAGCAAACAAATGAACAACAACAACAAAAGAAACAATTTCAGATAAACTGAGTTCAACTAAACCACCAAAAATACTCTTAAGTCATTTTGATGTCCAGTGGTATGGTTCTGACAAGAATTATATCAAAAAATACATTGAATAATCACATTTGTGCTCAGGTTATACTTTAAAGGCACTATTTAACAAACAATCACCAAAAAATATTATCTTTAACTACCATTGGCAAGTAAAACAACTTAATATTAGAATATGTCCCATCCTGAATAGTTGAAATGATTGAGGCATTAGCCACTTCACTTTCTAGTGCCAAAAAACGGGTTTGAAAAGCCACAACATCAAATTTGCTTATAAAATACTTTTTAAAATACTTATAAATTCATCCCTATCTCAATTAAATAAAAGGGAGATTTTTCTCACAGTGAGCTTTTAGTAAAGTCTGCAAACCAGCACAACTTTCTTGACTTTAACCAGTTGGCAGGAGTCTAAAGAAGTGTTGTGTTTAGCTACTATTATGCCCCTGGGTTTGGTAAGAATTTATTGCCTGAAATAGTGAAGAACCCAGTTCTGTCAGTGACAAGTTGAACTGTAAAAAAGCAACTAAAAAATATTAGTGTCAACAAATTCCAGAGAAAAATCACAAAATTCTGTATCTAATTAATGCTTTGGGTTTTTTTCCTTTTGTATTTCTCAAGGCATTCAGGATTTTGGTGATACTTAAGACACTTTCTAACAGTATTATGTTTGGATTTTTTTATGCATTCTCAGCTCCTGTTTTTTGGGGGGGTTTTTTGCCTATAAGAAGATATCATAACAATTATATCCTAAACATCCACAATACTCACTCTAATCTTGAAAATCTGTTGTAGAAAACATTATTAATGTCTATAAAGAGAAATCTCTAAAATGTAGAAATATTTAAGCAAAATACTACAGCAGATGCTTATGACATCTATCATTTCAATTTATTTTTTTCTTAAGGTTGGTTTATAGACAAAGGCAAAATATGCAGCTGCCTGGGGCAGGCAATTGCTAGAGGAATGCACTCAGTGGGGTGAAAGGGAAACCAAGCACAACAATGCTGCAAAGAGATGATGCAGCCATGACCACCCCATCACTCTGGATGGAACAGGATCTGCATGCCTAGCTTCCCACAGCTGGACCCCAGGTCCCCACATCAGGCACAAACTTATTAGTCTAAGGAAGACAAAATTGAATTCCCCCTAGACCTCCATCAGTCCATGTCCTCAGGCATCCTGAAGAAATCTTCCAAATCTCTGGTGTGAAGTCCTACACAGTTTGACTCTCTGTGCCCTTTTTCATTTGTTTTTAATGCTATCAAACAAAATTCTGCCTGTCTAGAGCCAAAAATGAGCACAATTCTTTCACAAGCTTAGGATTTCGGCAGCCTAAGACTGCTCTTTCTCTGCGACTTCAGTGGAAAAAAAGACACCTCCAGCCAAAAGTAGCAGCTTCACCCTCAGATGCTATCTCCCCTTAGGTAATGTGCTGGCAAACAGCAGGGTGTGACAGAACAGAGCTCCTTCAGCATACCACAGAGTCACACAGTGCAGAAGCAGTTGAGGTCACTCTCTTCTGCAGCACAGGGAGTCAGTTGACAGTAGGCAGAGGAACTACCCTTAAATTGGTCTTGCTTATTTTCTCAGTGTTTCCCATATCCAGACAACAGTTTATCATTTTAAAAAACATATGAAACCTTATTATATGGCATCCAAAGAGCACAACATGTGGCTGCTGGCAAGACAGGACCATCTTACAGTGAGAAATTGTAAGTTGTAAAGACACAGAAAGCACTAGGCTGAGGTCTGTTCAAGTGAGTTTGAATTACCTTCATGAACATGTCATTAGTTTTAGACAATGATGCTCTTCCAATCTGATACCTAAATTGCCCTAGATTGACAGGTTTTATACAGCATAATACACTCTTTTTAGCACTGTTGACTGACCACTGAGAAAATATTTTGAAATAACTCTTTTGAAATAACTTTGAAATACTAACCAAAGATTGCAAAACATTCTGAGATAAAGCATCTGAGGTCAAACTTTCCTACAGATGGCTGTAAGTAGCAATCTCTGTTATACAGGAGGGGAGCGCACACGCATGCACACATGTGCATGAAACACTGGAGGAAATGGGGATATGTGTATGCAGACATGGAAACCAGAGATCTGAATTCCTGCTGGTGTGATTATTAATCTGCACCACTGGGAACTGAGAGATCCTTAACATTGTCCATTGCATGATTTCTTATTGTTCTGTTTTGTTAGTTCTTGGATGGCATTGAGGGTTAGATGTTTGTTACTTTATGTACGTGATGTCGTGTCGTTTTGTCTGGAGTAGCTGAAAGGAAGTAGAAGTAGATTACTTTCTAGCTCACCATTTCTGCTGCTAATTTCTTTGTTTTGTTTTCCTTCCTAGGAGCAATTTTGAGGGGCGAATCACTGACTGACTGACCAACTGGCTCAAGGAAAGCATTAGATACACTACAAATGCTTTGGCAGGACTACCACATCTGCAAGTTTAGTACTTGTCTATATCCCTTTCCCACTTAGGAAGACAACAAAACAACCAAGGCTCAAATCCTGCAAATGTTAATGTAAACCTGTAACTTTAAACTTACAAATAGCTCACTGTCTGCACTGACACTAGCTATCTGCATACATTTTTGGAGAGATATGGGAGCTCTGTATATATAAATTTAGCATGGAGCCTTGCTGCAATCAGTTAGTTACAGCATATTGCAACACTAACTGCTGGAAGAAACATAAAGACTCTAAACAGCTACAGCAAATAGCTGCAATCCTACAAACTCACACATCTGAATAACATCAATGTCACAAATTCTCATGCTGGATTTGGCAGTGCTCACTCAAATAAGGTAAACTACTTCACCAGAGTAACTGTTTATAGGATTATAAAACTCTGCACTACTCTTTATTCTACTTCCAGCCCACAAAAAGACTTAGGAAAAGAGAGAACACATCATGATATATATATAAATATATATATATATACCTATATAAAAAATACATATATGAGAACATTCACACACACATATATACATAAACAGTCATAACAGTCATATTATGGGTGATGAGTGACAAAAAGTCCACTTGGGTCTTTTTTCTTCTATCTTCTGCTGCATTCAAGAATCAAGATAAAAAATAAAAATAAAAAAAGATCAAGACTACAAGGCCAAGCACTGAAAAGTCAGGAAATTCACATGTAAAGGCTAGTTTTTGCAGCAGTGCTTCATTCTCAGAGATCTGTCTATCCAGCAGACAATCAAGCAGATTGATGCAGGGCCTAAAGAAGAAGAAAATAATCACTGCTTTGTTTCTCAGTCTGACAAAAATGTTAATCATAAGAGATCTTTCCAGTTCTCTCATTGTGAACAATGGTGCTGGAATCTGAATTCCAGCAGAAGTTTATCACCTGACACAAGAGAATAATCAAAGGTGATTGTGGATATGATACTACAGGGAATTACGCTGCTAGTGGTTTCCCAGTCACTTACTAAGCAGCAGAGAAGCCCTGAAAAACAAAACTGATAGGTCCTACCCCAGGTTCTGGAAGATGATATGTTTTAGTAACCATAGACTTTTTACAGTCTTTTTTAACCTGTCACATTCCACCTCTATATTTCTATCTGCACAACATGTTTTCTCCTCTCCCTGTTGCCTTTTGTTTATACCACCTGACCCTGTCCATGACCTCTTCTAGAGCCTGGTGCTACCTCCTTGAGATACTAAGCCCTGCAGATACCTGACACTGTCCCAGCTCTGTTCCCCACTCAGACTTTTATTCCAGGCTGATTAATCTGTTCTTCTTGAGACTGCCCTAAAGTGATGTGGATAGCAATGAAGGAGGAATGAGAGGAGAAAAATTGTAGTCTTCTTGCTCTCTCCTCTAGAGTTACTGAGTCACATAAGAGGAACAATTTTAGGGAACCACATGCTTAGCCCTGCTTTGGAATTACCAGCCTTGAACATACACACTACAGATTAAATCTACAAAGAGTTAAACTAGAAGGTATTGCACCAAATGTATCAATGAAAACTATGTCAAATGTGTATGTATTTTTATAGACAAAGCAAAAAAGTGCACCTCTTTCTGGCCTCAAGATACCCTCCTTCCTAAATTTACATCATTTACTCTGAAGCAGTTAATTCAGTGAAGTCACACAGATTTTTAACATTAGCAAACCAAACCATTCCTCCCTATCATTCCTGGAAACAGTTAAACTGTTCTGATGAAGCTTTCTTTTTATATAAAAGCAAGACACTCAGTGTGAGGCAGACATCAGTCATAAAATCTCCTGTCTAAATGATTACATCTAACAATAAGAAGCACAACAGAATCTTACATAAGAAAATGTTATCCATCTTTAAATAGGGATCTCATTTCCAGCTCCATCTGTAGCATATATATATACATGTAAGTGTTCAGGTTTGAGTGTTATCTGTTTTTTAACCGTCTGTTAACATTCTCCTTTCTCATATATTTCAAAGTTTTTCTGTTTATCTGTGTTTGTATGCGATCACACTGAACATATGATCTTTTTCTGATGTTAAACCTCCATTAAACTCATCAGACCAAATTCCTCTTAGTAAATTCACCAGATTCTTTTGAGTACCAGTGACCACTTACACCCAAGATACACTTACTACTTACATTAAAACGTCACTTAGACTGCCAAGATGAAAATGGCTGGAACCCTTCAAAGTGTTCCAGCTTCCTTCCTCCTCAAGATTGCTTCTTGTTGAAATCCCACTGCATATAGTTATTCACCACTCCAAAGTCTGACTAACTGACAACCTAGGCAAAACTCAACTTATTTAGAAGGACTTTTTCTCAAATTATTATGAATTCTACCCCATTCTCTTCATATATGGCAATAAACTGAATAGACAGATTGTTTTCTCTTAAGATTCAGAGAAGAAACTTACAGAGTATAACATCAGTTGCATGCAAAATCCTTCAGTTAATTGATGGAAAACCTAACCTCCTAATGGTCTATCTATTATACCTCTAAATGTGTTTACATTCTTAGGTAAAGGCAATCATTATTCCCTTAGAGTCAACCCATAGATCCTTATGTATGGATTCATGGATTATTAACATATTTGAAGAGATTAATACCTTTAATGTGCAATTATGTAGACCTACAGAAATGTGATGTCACGCTTTCAAGGTAGAATATATTTTACAAATATATAATTTTCCTTTAATAAGGACATTGCCAACATTACAAGTTGGTAGCTCTGTCTCAGGATGTAGACAAATCCTAGCTGAACATTATAAATCTCTGATATCCATAGAAATGTGGTTTCCTCCTCCTCTCTCCTGTGTACAAACACATCACATCTCTCGAGAGTGTTCTGCATACTAGGTATTTACTATCCCAAATTCAGTCTAGGTCACAAGAGTTGCACTTCTTTACTCCCTGCATCAGCTGATTTCTATGATTGCTGTCTGTCTAACAAGAAAAAAAGAAGTCTTTCTCCACCACCAGTAGATGTTGTTCTGGAAATATCTGATGGAACTGGCAACTAAGAGAAAAAAAGATGGCGAGGCTGGGCTCCCACAAGGCCAGCACAGTCCTAGTTCCTTGGGCAGACACTACCTAATGCATTGGTCATTCAGTTCAGCTGATAAGGTGTACACAAAAAAATGCTATATTCTTAATGATGATGATAGATGGTAAGAGATAGGTAACACAAAACTTATTTCTTTTTTTTTTTAATGTGGAAATAACATACATAAGGAAATATCAGATCTCACACATTTTGTACCATTTGATTCCCAACAAGTCTTCCTCTTACTGTGCTTGTGCCTCACACATTTGCAAGGCAGTGCTATTTTCTCTCTCCCACCCCCCCTCCCCTCCACTCCCCCAACCTCCCTCTCTCTTACATATGGGTCTTACATATGACCCACACACATCAAATGCAATTGTCTGACCTGATCTGTGATCTACTAACCAGCTGCATCTGGAATTGCAGACTGAAAGAGAAGCTATGGCACAGAGCTGCCTCACTGCAGATTTCAGCAAGAAAATCCCCAAACCTTCCTAGCTCCAGCTCAGCACAATAGCTTTCCTTGTCATACGCTCAGTGTGCCTTGGAGGTATGATCATCACAGCCTTGAACTCCAGAGACACTTGGACTTTCGTCCTCTACTACATGACTCAATTCAGAAGTTCCTATATATTGCAGTATAAAAAGGCATTTAACTTATTTAGCCTTTATTTCAGTTGGAAGTGTCCATATCACAAAAGTAATGGCTATGCGACCTTAAATTTTCTCCTCATATGCATAATTTTTACGACAAAATTATTATTTATATGACCACGTAGATTTTTTTTTTTTCCCTACTGGAATTCTCTTTATTTTCTACAAAGGTGGGTAGCCATGGTAGCAATTTTTCTGCTAAAAATACAACAATCCCCAAATAACAGTTCCACTTTTTAATTAAACAATCTTGCGTTGAACCTATGCGTTTTCGAATTTCGGATTTTAGAAGCACGCAAGCTTTTATTCCCTTTAAATGCAAAAATTTGACAACAGGAAAACACTTTTAAAAACTCTCAGTGTTGCTGGGTGATTTGACATATTTTAAAAGAAGCTGTTTATCACAACTGATTTTTTTTGCTGCATATAAATTATCTGCTTTTACCTTATGATATTATAACGGCGGTGTGATAATGGAAGCAAAGGAAAGCTGACTGGCGACTTATTTCCCACTGACTCACGCAGACACCTAATGCATTCATTCTTAATATTGTCAGGCATTGTAGAATGGATGAGAGTAAAATAAACAGGGGGGGGGGGAAATAAAGAGACTAAATGTACAGAGTTATCTGCTGCCCGATCTTTCATTGTCTTGAAAGCAAGTTTGCTATGGGTTTAACACTGTGACTTACTATCTTCAGAATCACAAACCTACTTCATTCCACAAAAATAAGCTTATACGCACACTACATTAAAATAACTTAAGGATGAATAGTTCAACTTTACCACTTTTCTTAGGACTGGATTCAATAACAGAAATTGGACTCAGCTGCATGGATTTTTCAAGGATATTATGGACCATATTTCCACAGACATTTTTATTGTTTCTAGTCCTCTAAAATATCTGAGAAGTTGTGCTTTTAACTGAGTAGTTTTTATTTTCCTGATTATTAGTTTGTGTAAATATTTTTTTTCCTGTTAAGTCAGTTGCAGGACTACAATTTCATCGTTGCTATTGCAGACAAATAAAAGTTCACTTGAATGTTACTTCTTGAGTATTTAAATCCAGCTGAAGTCAGCTGAAGTAGAATTATGTGTGTTCATAATTCAGAAGGGGCTCTGCACAAAGGCAGTTTGGAGGATTCCACTATATATTTTCTGCAACTATTGTAAAATAATATAAACAATTCATTTTTAATGGCTGACTTCCCAAATTCAGCACAAGAAAGCAAAACGATGCAGATAACGTTTTGCAATTCAAACTACTTATGGTGAAAAAAGTCCAAGGGACGTAGATTTTTCACTCCTCCATAAACATATTTTGAAGATATAGCAAGAATTTTAGAAAATAAATGTAGACCAATGAAGTGGGAAGATCTAGCTTACAGACATTAATACTCACTAAACATTGAGAAACAGAAATATAATTATAAGTCATTTTTCTGACAATAATAATATTTTAAAGTCAAAGAAGATTTCAGTGTTTTATTAGAAATCTCATACTTTTTTTGGTCAGGTTTGTTGGCTTTTTTTTTTTTTTTTACTTCAAAGCCCTACATCCTGGAACTGAGTAATGAGGAAAGTATTCCATGTTTCCTTCTTTTATAAATTAATCCCTCTCTCCCAGACTTGCATTGTAAAATTTGGCACAAAAGAAGTTCAAAAAAATCAGAAGAAATAAATAAAAACTCATTTTAAAAAAAAATCAAAGAAAATAAAAAGAACACCTCATGATCTATAGGAACAGATAGAGCTGAGCATAGCAGTGGAGGCTCTGCGTTTAGTTTTCGGTTTTAGTTTTTTAGTTTTGCTCCCCCATGGAAGAGCCAACAGAAGAAAGACAAGAATGAAACCTCATAGCTTCCCCCTCACATTCCCTCTCACCCACCCCTCAGTGAGACTGAGCCTCACCTGCAATTCAGCATCTGCCCCCCAGCTCCCTGCCTGTTGATGGAGTGAGTCCAGAGAAGCCTTTTCCCTGGGCATGAAACCATCTTACCTGTGTGCAGCTACCCGATAAAAAAATACAAAAAGCAGCAAAATGTGGCTTAAATCTGTTCCCACGACAGGCCTACACAACTCGAAGCACAGGGAAGATAATATCCATGTGCTGGAGCCTGCCTTTATAGGAAAGTTTCCATGCATCCTCTCTCACAGAGAGGTGAGGAAGGGGAAAAGAAGGAGGTCTCTCTCATCCTCCCAGAAAAAGAAAGTGAGGGAAACAGCGCTAGAGAACAAGAAGCGGTGCAGGGATGTGGCTGCAGTGCCTACAGGTTAAGCTGTTCTTCTAGGAATAGGCACAACTCCATCTCAGGCGCATTGGAAAAGGCAAGGGTGATCACCTCCTGCAAGTGGCTGGGTCTTTAGGAGAGCAGGGTGTACCAGTCTGAGCCCTTCAAGGACATGGAGTGGGAGCATGATTGGGTCAGCAACCCAAACATGGTCATGCATAATCTCCTCACCTCAGGGAAGGCTGAAGGCTTTCTAGACATAAGAAAAGACAGCAGATAGTTTCTTGACTGAGTTTAAGGTCAAGTATGACCACAGTCCTGAAATGTAGTGATCTGAAGGATAAGAAGCTTAATCAGATTTTTCTGTTCCGTTTACATCTTGTTTCCTTCTTGACTAGAACCTTAAGCCCCTTGACAAACAGCCTGTCATTTCTGAAGCCTTTATATTTTCACAGTGAGTCATACAAAACCAAGGTACCACACTGAAGTCCAGATGGTTTACAATGTGAATCTGGAACATATGGAAAGCCCTTCACTCAGGGACCAAAGCCTAAAGTTCATCCAGACCTTGTGGCAAACACCCACGGTCCAGCAGTGCTATAACAGCTTTCCATGTTTCTCAGTACCTATTTTAAAGCTTCACTCTCCTTAAGGCACACTGCAAACACTTCAACTGCCATGTACGTGCCTACAGCAAGGGGGAAAAGTCATAGTGGAAATAGGAAATATGCCCATCCCAAAGGGTGTGAAAATCCCTTCTGCTTCCTCTAAATGCATGAGAGAGAGAAATTCTACAAGATACGGCTCCTCCTTCTCTTGCAAAACCAGACCAAACCAATTTCTGCCAGAATGGCAGTGGTGCACGCCATGACTTTGATATGGGTGCAGCAAAATCAATGAGGAGCTATGTGCCAGATCAATGCCCTGATGTGGTTGGCAGCTGGCAGGAACCCATTTCTATGTGAGTCACCTACGAGACTGCAGGTGCTGGAGGCCTATGGAAAGTTGAATCCTAGCCACTAACAGCTAATGTAATCATGTTGCTTGCTCAGATCTCCTGCTGATAAATGCTCCCAGTTACTCCTAACTGTCTCCCTTACAAAATAACACCTCCCAGGACACCTATCTCTTCAATAGTTTTTAACCGTGCTGCAGCTGCACAAGAAAATCCATTCATCAATTATAAATCAATTGAGGAAAAGAAATCTGTAGCTTCCTTAATTGCCCTTGTCCCTGCAACTCACTGATCCAGATACAGAAACTTTCCAGCCTGCAGGCCTGAATAATAATAATACTAATAATAATAATAATAATAATGTTATTATAACAGTAACAATAATAATAACAACAACAACAATTCTGAGCCTGAACCAAACATTCCTCCTTTTGCAGAAAGTAACTCCGCCACAATAATCCATTAGCAGAGCTATCTTGCCTCTGGTAGGAGAGAGGGAGAGAGAAAGAGAAAAAGAAGACAGAGAGAAAGAGATTGACTGTATTCCACAAAAAGTGATACAAGTATGGTGGGCCAGATGCAACTGCAGTCTCTAGCTACAGCCCTCCAGCTCTGATTGCAAAGGGCTTCTTTAAATAAGTTTCTCTTCCCGGAGAAAGAGCTCTGTTCCTTCTCTCTTTCTAATTCCCAGCCCTCTCCTTCCAAGCAGAGATTTGCATTATGTGAGGCAGCTTTTAACAAGTAAAACATTTGCAAGAGTTTACTTCAGAGAGAAGGATTAGGCAGGCTCTTTGCTCGATGGTGAGAAAATGCAACTGCCTGAGTAAGAAGGCAAGCTTAAAATATAAGAAAGACTGGAAAAGACTTCTGGAAATTGTATCCACTTTCCGAGAAACATAGCTGTATTTATGATCATTTGGAACAGAGAGGGGGGAAATTACTATATCAAATACTGTCCTGCTGAAGTAAGACATATTTTTTTTCTTTGTAAATATCACAATATGATAGCATTTCTGGAGCTAAATTAACAGCAGGACAACTGGATATTGTACTTTTTTTTTTTTTTGGGGGGGGGGGTTGAGTGTTCCGAGGTGACTAAATTTGCCTTGTTGAGCCTTGTAAAATCCTGACTTAATCATGTAAACTTCTGTGTAAGCAAAATAGACGAAACTTCAAAGGGTCAAAAACCCTTTAGGGATTTGCGAGGAGACGCCAGCAATAGATCCTAATCTGCCTCCAGAATCCTGGCTGTATTTGTCCAAGGAACTGGTACCAGCAAACTCTCGAAGGTAGAGATAGTGAGTTGATTCAGCTTTTATCCCCTTAGAGAGTATTGGCTTTGTGAGGCTCTAGGCAGTGCTTCAATGCCAGGGGATCTTGCCCAAACCCTCTAAAAATGAAGTACAGGAGTAATTTGAGATAATGAGTTTGTAACAGGCTTGGGCAGACCTTGGACAGAAGAAGTGAGAGATGTTATCACCCCAGCATTCCTCTTAAAATGCAGTTTTCTCCCCTGCTTATTCCCTGTTAGTCAAAGCTACATTAACATTCCATCCAGGGCCGCTAAACAGAATCTTAATTAGTCCTGATACTCTTGTGCAAGGGGTTTATTCATTGCACTCTTAACTAATGGTTGCTGTCAGAGTATTTTTTTTCTTCTTTGGGTTCTTTGGGGATATCGTGTTCTACTGCAAAGCATGACAGAAATGTAATGTGCTTTAAAAAAAAAAAAAAAAAAAAAAAAGCTTCCAGATCTGAAATCTTGAGGCTGAGACTGACTCCAGCTTTGTCTAATGGTGAGGCATTGTTAGGACTAATGAGAATAACTTCACCAACAGAAATATCCCTGCACCATGTTATCTTAATTTTTAATGGTACACGCTCTCTAGCGGTTTTTTGTTTGTTGGTTGGTTTGGGTTTGGGTTTTTTGGGGGGTTGGGTTGGGGTTTTATTTTGGTTGGTTGCTTGCTTTGGTGGGTTTTTTCCGCATGACAGAAAATATTACAAACTGGTTAGTGATGTGAAGCAGTTCACGAAATGCTTACTAAATTTGCAGCCCTTTGTATTTTGCATTAGCCACCCGTGGCTCAGGATTTAATGAGAAAGTCTGTAGGTGAAGAAGAATTAACAAGTTACCAAACGGCCCGCTGGTCCGACAGGACCTTTCTCTCTGCATCATATCATATTTATAATCCTGCTTTGCAGCCGTTCGTCTCTCTGATCCTGGCTCCACACTCCCCACGCACCGTTTCTCGCACACGCGAGTCTCTCTCCGCCACTGGCCGGATTCGGACTGGCTCCGGCGTCAGTAAGCGAGGCTCAGGCGCCCGTTAGCGTTATGTACACGCGTGTCATTCGACGTGAGCATCCCTCGAGGTTATTTGTAGCTGGGGGGCTGAATCGTGACAGCGAACAACCGCGACACGCAGCACTAAAATAAAGAAGCTTGGCGGGGGTGCCTCGGCATCCGCACTGGGCTAAAGCGTCTGTTTCGTTCAGCAGCCGCTACAGAAAGCGTTATTTGCTTGAAGCCTGCGTTCACGTACACCGGTCTCGGAAAAAGATTCGTGAGACTATAAATTACAGTCTTTTTCTTTCTAGCTGGAGGAAGGAAGAGAAGAGAAGAGGGGGGAGAAATAAAATAGAGAAAGGCGAGTTTTTTTGGAAAGAGGAGGTCCGAGTTACTTAGCTGCTGCTCACCCCCATTAAAGAGTCCTTCCCATAAGCTTGCGTAACATTGATTACTCACAAAGAGTTCACAATAACTATCATGTAGCTAAACTAATTGAGACAATCATGCTAAGTTATAGTCAGTCTAAAAGGTACCATTGATGTGGTAATGCCTATAGAAAGTCAGACATGCGACTCACTACCATTTAATTGCTCCTTTAAACCTGTTATTACAATGTTAACTGGCTTAAGTATATATTGCTGCCTTTTATTGCCTTGATGTGACAAATTAAAACATACACTCTGGAAGCGGCATTCATTTGCGGACGGAGTTGCAGGAAAAAAGGAGCCGGGCGATGTCAAACCTGTCAGGATGAATTAATTTTCAAACTTGCATTTTGCACTACAATTCCCATTACAGTTCTGTTGCAAGGGGAAAACATTTTATATAAAACTCATATATATAATATTATACATTGGTATTCCGTTTCACGCTGATCTGCCGTAAAAAGAGCCCCATCACGTAGAACCGAAAAGTCCTTTTGGCTCCGAGTTCTTCTCTGTGGAAAAATTAAGCGGAGGTCTGGAGAAAAGAGACGAGGGGGGCAGCAACGGAGTATCTACCTCGGCTCAGCGCCACAGGCCTGTATGAGGAGCGGAGGGAGCGGGGGGGGTGGAGGGAGAATTTTCAGTGGTTACCTCGCCTTTGGCTGCCAGGTCCCTGGCCCGGGGAGGAGGGGGTTACCCACGCCCCAAGACCTGGAAGCAAGGCGGCAACCACGGTCCCTGCGGGCTGACCTTTTGTTGTTCTTCTTCATTATGAAGCTCTACCGAACTCCCGCAAGGAGGAAAAGAAAAATGTAATAATAATTTCTTGCTTCCCCATCCCCAGGGCTGAGGTGAGTTCAGAATCGTTTAAAGGCGCAAGGCTGCGTCTCTCCAGATCCGAGAAGCGAAGCCCAGCCCCACATTGCTCTGAGCAGCTCCCCCGCCGCCCGCCGAGCAACCTATTCTGGCTGGGCGGGAGATCCGTGGACTCCAGGTAATGCACCCCCTTCCCTGGGGCAATCGCGAAGGCATTGAGGATTCTCCCACTAAGGAATACTCAGCTCACTCCGTCACATTTTTTTTTTTCTCCTACGATCTCGGAAAGAAGTCAGGGGGTTAACACGTCCTGTTCGCCCTCTCCCTTGATCTTGGGGAGAGAGGTAAGAGTTGCTGGCACCTTTATGGGACTCAGATCGGCTGCGGGAAACGTCGGCCCCCGCTATCTTTGATCGGCTTTATTCATCCCAGCTGCGCTCTATTTGTTTGTCATTTCTCCCTTTTCCTCCCAGAATCGTTATTTATGGTCTGAAAAGTGAAACGCGCCGTGATTTGCCTTTACATGGACTCTTTTGCAAACGGGGGAGACACCTCCCTCCTTCCCCTCCCCCCTGCGCGAGCGGGGCTGCCAAAAGAGAGGGAAAAAAACCTGTCTCAATCATTATCAAATCAGCTTTGAATTCATTACTCCAGAGCATTAACTAATTACCAGATCAGAGAGAAGAAAAAAATAAATATTCTTTTAAATAACTGAAGGTAATTATAACCCTGATGTTGACTCTAACGATTAATAATTGATCAGAAGTTATACACAATAAATTGTCGATTTATCTACCTATAAAAATGCACCTTTTTTTTTTTTTCTTCCTGAGCGTTTTTTAAGAACCCGAGTAGCGACAGTATCCACACAGACGAGGATCAGTACGACTAATAGTATTTTTTTTGCCCCTCCCAAATACTCGGGAGTGTTTTGAAATCCCCTGTCACGAATCACACAAATCCGCGGGGGGTAGAAGTCACTTTCGCTGCCGACCTGCTCTCCTGCCTTTCCGATGAGGGCTTAGCCGGGGTGACCTTCCCTTCCCTCCCCTCCCCTCCTTCCCTTTCATTTCAATCTTCAAATCCCGAAAGGAGCAAGTTAACGGTGGCAGCCCCCAAAGCAGAGCGGCTGCGTCCCTCGGTCCCTTACTTTCGTTCAGGCAAAAATGCAGCCGGCTAAACCCACATTGGATGTGAAATGGTGATATTCCCCGTGAGTCACGGCTGGGGGTGGGGACGAACGGGTCCAGATTACGGGACCCTGGCTGTCAACTCCTCCAGGGCGCTCACAGGTATAACGCTCCCCGAGAGCTACCTGCCTCCGGGTCGATGTCTGCTCCTCCAACCTGCTCGAGTGTCAGCGAGTGCCCCGCCGATCGCGCCTTCCCTCTACGGGTTTCATCAGGAGACTGTCTAAGAGCCGCCGAATAATAATCTGGGATTAGACGCATGGGAACTTTGAATATTCACTATGGGTCCCTTTGTTTCTTAACTTTTTTTTCCTAGCTCTTATTTCTTTAGAAGCTGAAAACATAACTAAATTATTAGGTATTGGATTAAAAACAAAGGAGTGAACATCATTTTACTTAATGTGGTATATTACTGATACTAGCAGTATTTTTAATCCATTATTATTATTTAGTTTCTACAACGGAAAGGCTCTTTTCGACTACTTGGATTGTGAGAAGCTTGCCCAAAAACCCGAGAAATGTCTGACTGCAGAAAGCAATATGTAAATTCAGGTTGTTTTTTTTTTTTTAAATTAATAAAATAAAATAATAAAATCCTCCCGCTATCGATTACATCCCTGCCACATTCCTCAGCGGCGCGGAGAGTCTGAACCGCCTTTAAACTGAGATGTAACTTGTGACAGAGGCAGAAACTTTCAATGGTGAGAAGTGAGATGATCTGGGTTTTGTTCCAGTGAGGGTGGGCACAGAGGGGCCGCGAAAGAGCGGGCCGAACAGAGCCAAGCCAAGCAGAGCCGGACTGCTCCGCTCCAGGCTCCTCGCAGCAGGACTACTAGATCCCCTCTACGGAGCTAAATGTGGGTCTATTAGGGAGGTGTCTGCCGCCAGGTAGGGCTACACTAGACGCTGCACCTTGCAATTTGTTTCTTCAACTGAAAATCACTCTTTACCCCCAAAACCTGGGGTGTAAACGTATGGATGTTTGGGAAGGCGGTGCTCCTTTCCGCCTGTTCACGGTTGTGTTGGTCTTTTTTTCCCCTACAGCTTCCCTCTCTCTTACACGAACTAAAAAGTCCGTGGCCAAGATGCAAAACGAGCGGGGAGGGAAAAGCAGACGACCATTACGCTTTGTGTTAACTTCCCCAGGAGACGGGCCTGCTCCCCTCCAGCCGGGAGCAGCAATTCCCACGTATGCCTGGCTGGCTGTCCGCTGCTGATTTACGCCGTGTGTTACCTCAGTCCCCATCCCTTCCCCCAGTCTTCAGCCAAACAAAGGTGGATGATGCTTTTTTTCCGCTCACAAAGGCAGTTGGTGAGCAGCTTTCCTGAAACACTAACTCTCTTATTGAGAACAAATGTTGACATTTGCAGGGAGCGAGGAAAAAAGCGGCCCAGGAAGTCCAAAGTGGAAAGCGACCCTCTTCCTAGTTGACGACAGCACCAATTCCTTGGGGATACCACCTGAGATTAAAGCCTGAATTTCAATAAATCATCTTTAATGAAACCTTTGGCCCTGAGGAGGGAAGGGTTTGACTTTCCCCCTCCCAAACTAGCACAGAAACGAGAGGAGGGGGTGGGGGAGAAAGAATAAAGATAGAAAGGGGTGTAACATTTTAATCCCAGTGGTCTGATTAACATTGTTATGAAAGAAAACTGTCCACAAACTGATGTATTTTATCACTTATCCCTCCTTCTTGCTATACTGAAATAATTACATTGTTTGTGCCAACAATCTAGCAAGGCTGCATTTTCCTTCTGCTTTCAATTTTGATTATTAAATCTCAAATTACAATGAATATGCAGTTCTTGCCCATTAATTTCTTCTTAAAAAAAAATAAAAGAAAAAAGGAAAAAAAAAGTTTTTTGGCAAATCATTTGGCATCCATGAACCATTTGTGAATTTCTCAGAGAATGAGAGAAGTCCATTTGGTTTTACATATATAGTGAGGACTTAAAAGCGAGTTTTCCAAGTCTTTCTACTTTTCTTTCCAGAAAGAAATCCAGGTCTAAATACCAGCAAGGGTGGGTAAATTATGGAAATCTTTTATAAGTCTTTGGGCGTATAAACATCAAAGGAATGTCGTTAGCCTTTTTTAATCTCTGCCACAGCTTTTAGTTTTTACCAATTGAAATGTACACGCTGTGTCCAACAGAGGCCTGGAACATAAAATGTGGGTGGTGGGGGCAGATGGAGTAAGAGCAGGAGTGAGGGGAAAGTTAGTTCAGGCACCTTCCCCAATATAAAACACCTCTCTGTGGAGTCTTCCTAAAGTGCACAGTAAAGATGGTAGAGGATGATTATAGGAAATATTTGCATCTACATCAAATGCTAAATTGGAGGGGAAAAAATGAACTACTACTCAGCTGCTAGTCTAATTGTACTACACACTACACACAGATACGATTGCAATTTACCTCAGCGAAAAAACAGGATGTTACAGGAGCAAAGAAGCATCATTCTACAAACATGACAAAGACCTTCAGTGTTTTATATTTAGCTTAGATGGAGCCCAGAGTTTTCCAGAATTACAATATTAATCTCTGCCCTATCAGATGAAAACCACATGCATTTTCTCAATCACTTGGATATCTTCACAGGGGTAAAATATGAAAGGGGGAGGGGTGCAGGGGGGTGGGGGTGCAGGGGAAGATGGATCGTGGATATTGTGTATATGTATTTCAGAAAAACTGCTTCCTTTACCCATATTTATTATTATCACAACATATTTTCTGATTCCAGACTATTTTCTGATTCCAGACTAGCACACCTCTTTATCCAGTTAACATTCCCAAGGCTGATGCCTGAAGTATCTAAGATCACTTTCAAATGCCCTTTCTAACAAGACCTGAGCAAGAGGCCACTAATTTTCACTGAACAAAAAGCCACTGGAGAGAGATCCGTTTGTCAATATCAACTGGTCCAGCAATTTCCCATCTTCAGACACATCGGCCTATCTGAGCTGGCAGATGTTTAGACAAGATTTTATAAATTGTTCAATATCAGACCATAATGAACCCCAACTGACCATTCCAAAGCAGCTAAAAGCATTCAGGATCTCCCCTGCTGGGATCTAATAATGCTCTCACACTGGAACATTATTAATCATGGAATAAAATAGATGAGCCTCTTGAAAAATAAGTGTATGATTGATTAAAGGGCAATCTAAGAAGCTATTATTCTTGTTTTATAACCGTAAGTTATATTCACTCAATTTATCTTTTGGGGGAAATAAATGATTGTTGGTTTCTTTTCTAAAATTATATTATATGATGATTTCCATTATTTTACTAAAAATTAAAATGATTAGTTAGCTGATTCCACGAGCCCAATCAAATTTGATTTCCAATGTGACTTTAAAGATATGGTTTACTGGTATAAAGAAGGGGGGGGGGGAACCATAAAAAAGAGAACTTGTTAATTTATTTTTTTCTTTGCAAGAAGCAGAAACAAAGAAATTAGAAATAAGCAATAGCTGATTTAATTTTTTTTCCTAGAAATGGTGGATTTAATGAATGTTAACCCAAATAAAGAGCTACTTCACACCCAACATAAATAGTTTATAAGAAACATGCATATATTCACATCACTTTCTCTACGTATATGCATATAAATATATACACAAATACATATTTGCACACATGTGTGTATTTAAAGCTTAAGTATAATGGAACAAACCAGAAGGGATTAATTTATGCAAAGTATATCTTTGCAACATATTTAAATTGCTTATTTATTTTATGGCCTAAGCTTTACTAGTGAAATTACAACTTTTGTCATTTTCTAAGTAATGAATTATTATTTTGGGGAGAATAAATGAAAACCACCATATTGTTGCAGACTAGTCTGTTTTTATTTACAATTAGAGATATAAATTAGTAAAGAATTCTCGTTTAAGAACCAAAGATTGTATAACCATCAATGTTTCAAATAAAAACCAGGCAAAATTTATTTACAAAAAGTTCAGATTCCATTGCAATACAACTTGCATAAATTACTAGAAGCTTTATATCATTACAAAAATAAATATCAAATTTGTTTCCACTTTGTAAGGACTCAAGTTCTCCAATCACATCTTTATTATCTCTACTGTATACATCTTTTACAAATAAATTTTACAATAAATCCTATCACACCTATTGAATATATACCGTGGCAATGAAGTGATCAATTCAAGATATCCTGAGAAAAACAGATCTGTTTTCAAAAGTCACACATACATTGGGGAAACTACTATACCAGCAAACTCACATATGTCCAACAAAATTCTGGTTTAATAATTAGAGTCTGAAGATTTAATAGTGCTCTGTGGTCTTCTTTTATACAGTGGCACAAGATGTGATCCGGATTTAGAGATTTGTTATATATATTAGCTCGGGGAGAGATGATGGCTTGCTGACTTTTCTCAAAGCAATTGTGACACCTACCTGTGGACCAAGGAAAAAACCAGATCATCCAAAAATCCTTCAATTACACTCTAACACTCTTAGATGGGGGAGTTGGGGGTGGGGGGGGAGAAAAAAAATTAAAAAGTAAATAAGGCAATTTTTTATTAATCTAATTTCTTCTACAGAAAAAAAAATAGTTGAAAAAAATATTGGCAGGATAGATTTGTTTGTGGCTGTTTCTTTAGCCCTGAACAGTGGAGGTATTAGAAATGACATTCCTATCTAGGCAAGAGGCAATTCCCAGACAACATCCGCACTTAAGATGCATGTCAGTCTCTAATAATTATCCTTTTTTATTTTAAATACATGGTCACTAGACGAAGTCTCACTCAGAATGTACTGCCATGTAAGCACAAGCACTTTTTTAAAACAACGATACTTTCACAGGTATTTTTTTCTAAACCTTTCTTTCTGTACCATTTTAATAATTATGGCTTTGCCTTACACAAACAAAAAGTATGCAAGGTGAGGGAACTATCTAACCTGACTTCAAAATTAAGGCAAATCCTAGGAAAAAAAGTCATAATGAGAGGTTGAAAAAACCAGCAGGACAGAGTGTCTTACTTTGTAATCAGACTCTTAAGTAATGAAGCAAGAAATTAACTTTAAGCAAGTCCAGAACTGTGCAGCATGTCTTAGACCTGATGCCAAATGATCAGTGTAATAGAAAATGTTCTCACTTACTTGCATTGCTGTGTGATTGCACTTCTATAGGTATGGTTGTACTCCTACTGTGCAGACTTCAGTGGGATCTGTCAAAATATAACCGTCAGTTAGTCACAGGACACAGCCAGCTAACTAGATTATACAGTGTGTGTGTAGGTCCCAACCCTCACTCATGTAGAATTCGTAGCTAGGTCTCCTAAACAGCTGGCCAATATTTTATAATTACCCTTATCTCAAGCATTTTGTTAGAAGAAGCTGGCAATTACATTCGTGCAAAACTGTCTTAAAAAAATCAACAACAAATAATAATAATAATAATTAAAAAAAAAGTTAAAAATGTTGTGCTCCAAATAATTTCACATCCAAGGTCAGCAATTATCTGAACCCCAAAAGTGCAAAATGACCATTGGAACATTGAAAACAAAGAGCAAGCCCAGTTTGTCATGAAAAAAAAAAAAAAAAAATACTGGCAGTGATACCAGTACTCTCTCAATATCTTTGTGTGTAGTTTTCCTTCAAAAATTGCTTTTAAAAGCTGTGTCTGCAGCCTATGAGACTGATCTTTAAGTCCTGTTTTATACTTCCTCTCTCAGTTCGTAGAGACAGGTATTGATACTATGGTGACACGCTGATTTCAATCCCCAAATTAAACTACTGCCCATCTTGTTTAGGCAGTGGCAGTGGCGACAGTCTGTTCGCTGTTTTCTCCTGAGAAGGTTCCAGTATTTACAGCATATAAAGGGACTTGCACGGGTCGGGAAAGGAGGGTGAGGGAAAAGTGGGACAAAAGGAGTGAAAACGAGTCACCTACCTTTCTTAGAGTCGTAACTAGAGGGCCTGTAATGCTGTTCTAGCTGGTTAGTGATTGTTTTCAAAGAGTCACTGCTCTGCTTATGGACAGAGCTGGCATTTAGGACAGTCTGACTTAGTCCTTCGTTTGAAGCCACTGCTGCGGAGTTGTATCTTAGGATTCCCTGGCTCTGCAGAGCGTTAAAGTTCCCATAGTTTGTATAATTGCTATAAAAAGGTGAGGTGTAATAAATATGCCTCCCCAGGAGGGAGGAGGGCGAATAGGCAGCGCTGTGCGGTGCAGAGGCGGAGGTGGCCGAGGAGAGCGGCGCAGGCTGGCAGCCTTGGCCCAGTGTCTGGCTCTTGAGGTCCGAGGTGGCGATTTCGGCCAGCGACCATAGTTTGGGCTTGCTGGCCGGCGTCTGGGGCCCGGGGGAGGTGCGGCCGCCCAGCGCCGCCTTGCTGGCGCTGCGTG